>CM076569.1:651276704-651876704 GCA_034641835.2 Pinus albicaulis
AACTATGGGGACACTCCCCAGCGGAGTCGCCAATTCTGCTATAGGGTAAATTGCTTGGGTGGTTGGTTTTCGTATATCCCTCTCAGGGCTTTCCGGTGCCCGAGGCAGACAGTAAGATTAGCTATGTTGTTCACAAAGATGGCATGAGCATGTTCATATTAGCTTGAAATAACTTGAAGGAATACAATAGAGAATTACCTCTTTGACGGTCTTGGAATCCTTTGGAGAGCGCTGCGCAGCGAAGCAAGAGTCCTTCTTCACCGGCTCCAAATCTGAGACCTGCAATCAGTCAAAGCACCCGCGTAATTTCTAATATAACAAGTATCCTATCAATTAAATCAATATACAATAAACATCTAGATTATACACATCTGAGCCATTCATATCATACTAGATAAATGTTCAAACAATAATGACAATATTAAGCATTGAATGGACAAAACGAACACAATTCTATTGATTTTGAAAGAAGGAGGATTACAACCATCGGTTGTACCAAGCCCTCCTCAGTCTCCCAATCTCTCTTCTCTCTCTAGTGAAGAAGTCCAAGTCAACAAGCTCTCTAGGAGCCTCTTTGACTCTTGGCCTTCACAATGTCACACTATTCTCTATTCCACAAGTGTTGGGCCTTAGTTTTGGTCTTATTTTGCTCAAAGAAACTTATTTATCCATCTATTTTCCATCCATTTTCCATTCATTTATTCCATTTTGACATATATTTGATATCTATTCAGGTATTTAATTTTAATTTTTCAAATTCTAAAGTTTTTATGAAAGTTTGGTTTTTAGTGCAAAATTGACAGATTCAGAAATTCCCGTAATAGCTATATGGTTGATGTGGTTGCAGGACACTTGGGCACGAATTGAATGCATGGATGGACAGCTTGGAAACTAGGACTAAGCCACCTATGCTTAGTTCGAACAAAACAAGCTTTATTAGGCCCATTTAGTTCTAGTCAATCATGACTAGTCATTCAGAAATCCCATAGAAATAGGGCAGTTTTGAGATTCTATGGGATTGACCATATTTCTTGGGATAAGAATAATGACTTCGACTTAGATAGGTGGATGAGAAGTAGATGGGTTTGTTTGAGTAAAAATAGATCAGTTTGTTCATGAGACTTCTTATTTAAAGCCAAAGCTTTGATGGCTTATGTATTAGGATTATTATTCACTTATATACTTTTATATTGTGACAATTTTGGATTGAGGAGTTAATTTGAAGACTTGTGCTGTTATCATTTTGCTGTTCAATGTTATGGATGTGTGACTGAAGTTAAGCTTCTGAGATCATTTATCAAGTGTGCAAGGCAAGGGTGGAAGGGCCCCCATTCCAAGCTAAGTACACTTTCTTGTTAACTAGTTTTATTTCCTTGTAATTTGATGATTGTAGAAATGGTTTTCAAAGCTTTATTTCAGATTGTTTAATAATTCATGCATAGTGATTGATGTCATTAGTTTATAACTTATTCATCACTTTATCAAGTTGGAAAAACAGATGTATCAAGTTGAGCATCCCTTCTATGAAAATGATGAATTAGAATTGGTTTCTTTTGTTTGTGTGCAAGTAGTTTCTTGTTGAGATTTTTGATATTAAGATGAATGAATTATAATGGAATACTTTACATGTCTCTTAAGTTAAGAGCTTCTTTCATTAATAATTTATCCATCTTAAGTTCTTGGTTTTAATCTGTGATTCATTAAGTGGTAATTGAGGTGAAAGTGGATTTCTTGAGTCAAGAACCATTTCAATATTATTCCTCTTTTTAAACTAATTGAGTTAGAGTTATAGAATGTATTACTTTCAGCTTTTGAATGGCTTATCTTTCAAGGTTTGATTATATCTGATCTTCACATATAGTGAACTTGCCTCAAAGCATAAACAACCCAGATTGATAATAAATAATTGTGTTAGTTTAGGTACATAAATTAGCTCAACATTTTGGCGCCGTTGCCGGGGAGGCAAATATCGGCATAGTCAATAGAAAGAAAAAAAAAAAAAAAAACAAAAACAGTAGTTACACTTTTTAGTTATGATTCTTTATGCCTAGACATAGAGATCCTCATGGTAGATTTATTAAAAACCCCCCACAAATAGAGATAGGATCATCAAACACCCCAGTTACTGGTAATCCAATCATTGAGGAATTGGCAGAAAAACAAAGAAGTGGACAAAGATTAACTTTGATTTAGAGACAAACTTTGTTAGCTTGGGAAGCAAAGCAAAAACAATCTTCAACTTCTGGAAAACAAAAAGAAATTATCAAAGGAAAACAATCTTTATTTCCATCCATAAATCCTCCTATCTTCGACCAACCTGAAACTCCACTTAAAATTGAAACAAATCAACCAATGGCAGAAGAAGGACATGGATCTGTTATTCTCACTCCTGAACAACGAGCTCAATATGAAAGACAACAAGCAGAATGGAGAAGAAAGAGAGAGGAGGATGCAAAACAAGAAAATGATAGAAAAATAGAAAACGATCAGAAAATACAAGAAGATGAAACTACCTTTGGCTTTCCAATAATAGACACAAGTGCAATATTAGGAGAAGAAGTGAAAATGAAAAATATTCCACCTTCTGTATTGCCAAATTTTTATGGAATGTCAACAAAAGATCCTGATTCATTTATGTTTGAATTTGATATTCTATGTAGAACATATGGATATACTGATGACATTCATAAACTTCGTCTTTTTCCTGCAACATTAAAAGCAGCAGCCTTGAAATGGTTTATGGGTTTAGGAGAACATACAATAGCTTCTTGGGATGATATGAGATCAGTATTCCTTAAAAAATATCAAGCTTATTGCAGATCTAGAGATTCAAAGGAAGATATTTTTAGAATGACACAACAAGAAGATGAAAGTTTAGAAGAATATTTGGAAAGATTTTTGTATAATCTACAGAAATCTAAACAACACTCTCTAAATCAAGAAACCATTCGAACAATATTTCTCAAGGGTATAAGGGATGAATACCTTGACATTTTGAATGTGATGGGTAAAGGAGACATCTCAAACCTACCATTCGATGAAATTGTTGATTTATGTCAAAAATATTCTAGAGGAAGAGCAAAAACGGGAAGAAGAGAAGTAAGTTCAAAAGCAGCAAAGTCAGCTGCAGGAGGGATAACAAGAGCTGAAATAGGAAGTTTATTGGAGAATTTCAAAACAGATCTCTTGAGTACATTAGGGACACAAGTAGATGTGCTAAAGGCAAATAAGAGGAAAGAAGAACAAGAACAAGCTTTAGCAATCTTTTGTCCCAAATGTAGAAACAAACATCCATTGAGGGAATTTCCTTTGGATAGTGTTCAGAGTGTTCAGGTTTGTGATCTTTGTACAGAAAAGCATTCCACAGAAAATTGTCTAAAATTGAAAGAATTACAAATGAATTCAATGGAAGAAGTGCCAGGAATGGAAGGTTTTTATTATGTAGCACCACGAAGACCATGGCAACCTAGGATGCCTCAACAAAATCAGTAACAATTCCCTCAACAAAATTACCTCTATCCACCTCAAAATCCTTGGACCCCTCCAATGCCATGGCAAGCTTGGCCTCCACAACAATATCCACAACAACCTGCACAAGGTTGGAGAGGATATGGTTATGGAAACCAGCCACCTCAACAGTATCAACAACAATACCAGCAACAATATCAACAACCATTTACATATCCACAATATCCTCAATCCATACCATTTCAACAACAAAATTCTGCATATCCACAATCCATCCCATATCCGCAGCAGAATCCTCCACCGTTGTTGACCCAGCCACAACAGTTACAGTTACCCACAAATCAACCCAGACCAACTCAATTACCAGCCCAACCAATTGAAAATCCGAATAATAAGGTGGACAAAACTGCATACACTGTAGAGGAAGCAACATGTTTTCCCACATATTCAATTCTTCCTCTTAATGAAGTCCATCTAAGGTCTGGAAAAGTGCTTAAAAAGGATTCTCCTCCAATTATAGAAGAACCAACCGAACAAGGAGAATCACCTGAAACATCACAAACTAGGATACAAATTCAGAAAGGAACAAACATTACAACTCAAACACCACCTTATCCTGAAAGGTTAGTGGAACAACAAAAAGAAATAACCCTTCCTGAATTTGATATTTTAGATGAGTTAAAAAATGCTTATGTAAAAATTCCTTTGTTGAAGGCAATTAAAGAAATACCAATATATGCTAAAACAATAAAGGAATTGTGCATTAAGAAATCACAGAAAAAGAAGAAGGATCCTACTACAATCCAAGTCATTGGTAAACTAGCAAGCCTCATGTCTACACAAACCGTAGTAGAAAAATATATTGATCCTGGTATCCCTATGGTTACTATATCAATAAATAATTTCTCGGTACCAAACACATTAATAGACTTGGGAGCAGCTATAAATGTAATGACAATGGAGACAATGAAAACTTTGCATTTGAACAACATTAGATCAACTTCTACAATCTTAGAATTAGCAGACAGATCTAAAGTTGTTCCTGAAGGAATATTGGAAGATATTATAGTCTCTTTGGATTCATGGGAGTATCCTGTTGACTTCCTTATTCTGCAACCAAAAACAAATTTGGGAGGACATCCTCTAATCTTAGGAAGACCATGGTTAGCTACCGCCGATGCCTTTATAGGATGCAGATCAGGAAGCATGATTATTTCACATGGAGATGAAAGGAAACATATTGCTCTTTATTCACCTACACAGTCAACTTCTTTAGAATCAGTACTTGAAGCTCAAGAAAAACAGCAAACTAAATCAATTTTAAGTATAAATAAATTCTTTGATTTAAGAGAAGAAGAAGAGAATGAAGACTTAATGGATCTTTTCATTTGAGAACCAAGTATTTCAGAGCAGCTTAGAGAAGTGCAATATGAAGCTGCAAATAACCTTTTGAATCAATGTTTTCAGGAAACCTGTACTATTCAAACTTTGCGAAATTCTTTTATAGACATCTTTCCTGTAAACACAATCTCCAATCCAACAATAAAAACAATTGAGGTAAGTCCTGGAAAACATTTAAACATTGGAAATGAGTTGCAATCAGAACAAGAGCAAGAGGTAATTGCATTATTACAGAAATATTCAAAAGCTTTTTCCTGGGATTATACTGACATGCAAGGAATCCATCCTAACACATGTGTCCACCACATCTATACAGATGATCAAATCAAACCTGTAAGACAACCTCAAAGAAGAATGAATCCTATGATGAAAGAAATAGTGAAAGAAGAACTTCAAAAATTATTAAATGTTGGATTCATCTATCCTATTTCAGATAGTCAATGGGTTTCTCCACTGGTTATTGTTCCAAAGAAAAATGGAAAGTGGAGGGTATGTGTGGATTATCGAGAACTAAACAAAGCTACACTCAAGGATCATTTTCCTCTACCATTTATTGATCAAGTGTTAGACTCATTGGCTGGAAAGAAATTCTTCTCTTTCTTAGATGGGTTTAGCGGGTACAACCAGATTAGAATAGCAACAGAAGACCAAGACAAAACAACATTCACTTGCCCATGGGGAACCTATGCATATAATGTTTTTCCATTTGGTTTATGTAATGCACCTGCAACTTTTCAACGAGCAGTGCTTGCAATTTTTGCTGATCTAATCCATGAATGTGTAGAGGTTTATATGGATGACTTTACGGTTTATGGAAACACATATAATGATTGCTTAAACAATCTTGAGAAAGTGATGAAACGATGCATTGAAACAAATTTGTCATTAAGCAATGAGAAATGCTATATAATGTTGACAGAAGGAATAGTTCTGGGACACCATATTTCTGCTTCAGGAATTAAAGTGGATCCAGCAAAAATCCAAGTCCTAGTAACCTTAATGCCTCCTACAACACAGAAAGAGGTAAGAAGTTTCTTAGGCTATGCAGGCTATTATAGAAGATTCATTGAAAACTTCAGTAAAATAGCCCAACCTCTGTTTAAATTATTAGCAAAAGACATTGAATTTCACTGGACAAATGACTGTCAAAATGCATTTCAAAATCTAAAAGAAAAATTATCAGTTGCACCCATTCTCCGTGGGCCAAATTGGTCTTTGCCATTTCATATATCAACTGATGCATCTGATACTGCAATAGGTGCCTCCCTTGGACAAAAAGAGAACTTGTTCAATTATGCAATATATTTTATAAGCAAGAATCTAACACCTGCAGAATTGAACTATACAGTTACTGAGAAAGAAATGTTAGCCGTTATACATGCAGTAAACAAATTCAGACATTATATAACAGGATATCAAGTTTTCATTCATACAGATCATTCAGCAATCAAATATTTGATGAATAAACCTATAACCAATGGAAGAATAACAAGATGGTTACTGTTATTGCAAGAATTTAATATCACAATACAAGACCGGCCAGGCAAGGAAAATCAAGTGGCTGACTTTCTGTCCCGCATACATTCACCTAATGATCCAAATCCGGTTGCAGATAACTTTCCCGATGAACATCTGTTTGCTATCACAGTAAGAACACCATGGTTTGCAGACATGGCAAACTATTTATCTTCTGGAAAGTTACCAACCCAATTCACTAAAAAGCAAAGACACAAAATTGTTAGAGAGAGTTCTAGGTATAGTTGGGTAAATGGTGATTTATTTTATACTGGTCCAGATTTGATAATTAGAAAATGTGTGCGAGAAGATGAAATATTAGATATTCTAAAAGCATGTCACGATGAACCATGTGGTGGCCATTTTGCAGATAAACGAACAGCATATAAGGTGCTGCAACTGGGCTACTATTGGCCATCCATCTTCAAAGACTCTAAGAAATATGTCAGGCAATGTGACAGTTGCCAAAGAACAGGGAGACCAATCACAAGAGATGAGATGCCGCTGAAGCCACAAGTCCTCATAGAACCATTTGAGCAATGGGCGCTTGACTTTGTTGGACCCATCAATCCATCATCAAATGGAAAGAAGTACATCTTAGTATGTACATATTATGTAACCAAGTGGGCAGAGGCTAAAGCAGTGAATAGAGCAACAGAAGATACAGTGGTCAACTTTCTTTTTAAAGAAATCTTTGTCAGATATGGAGTACCTAGACAAATTGTAACAGATCAAGGAACACAATTTACATCAAAACTGGTACGAGATCTAACAGAGAAATACAAGATCAAACACAGAACATCTACACCATATCATCCTCAAGCAAATGGGCAGGTTTAATCAACAAATAAAGTCTTAGAGAATATCATGACAAAAACAGTACAGCTGAACAGAAAAGATTGGTCTGAAAAATTACAAGATGCACTATGGGCCTATAGAATTACATGGAAGAATACAACTGGTTTTAGTCCATACCAGTTAGTATATGGAAAATAGGCCTTATTGCCTATAGAGTTTCAAATACAAACATACAGACTAGCAGCTGAACTAGGACTAGACCTGACAGAAGCACAACAGCAGCGGATCATGGAACTGAATCAGTTGGATGAGCATCGTCAACAAGCCATAGAACATACTACATTGGTACAACAACAAAGAATGAAATGGCACGACAGATATATCAAAACAAAGACATTTCGCAAGGGAGATTGGGCATTACTTTTTGATTCCAAGTTCAAAGATTTCAAAGCAAAGTTCACAACACACTGGCTAGGCCCATATGAAATTGATGAAATCTTCGATAATGGAGCAGTCAAAATCAAGACAATTGACCAGGATTCCACCTCCTTTATAGTGAATGGACATAGGCTCAAAGTTTATAATAGGCCTATTAGTAAAGAAGCATTTATGAAACAACTGACAGAAGATACAGAACTGGAAGTCATGGCACACCATGCTCAGCCATCTTCCAGTCCTGTAGTTGAATAAAAAATAAATAATATAAAAAAAAAACATAAAAAAAATAATAAAAAAATATAAAAAAATATTAAAAAAAAAACATAAAAAATATAATAATTTGTTTGCTAGTGAAAACCAGGCAACTGGCACTATGCAAACACGAATTCATAGGGGAAAATCAAGGCAACTTGGACTCTATGAATTCCTTTTCTTGTTCTACTGTTCTCACATAATTTCAATACAGGTACTCTCCATCAACAACTGACTTGAGGACAAGTCATATCTTAAACAAGGGGGAGACTTGTATTAGATCTTTAGCTGGAGAGCTGAAGTATAGAAGGAACTTGTATTGTCAACAGAGGGACCTGAAAGAAGAAATCAATACAGAGGGACCTGAGAGACCTGCCAATGTCAAAACAACATATGCATATTATGTAAGCAGTGCAGAGGGACCTGAAACAAAGAATCATTACAAAGGGACATGATTTTTCAATTCAAGAACCAGAGCATGAAGAACAAGGAGCAGCAACAAAATTTACTTTTTGATTCATCTACAACATCTGACTTTATTCCACCTGTACAAACATCATCCAGGGAAGTATATGTATAGTCATTTTGTGCTTGAAATTCAAATTTTTCTTAGGAATTTTTAGTTTTTGTTAAGTTAAAGTTAGTACCTGAGGATATTCAATATTCCCTATACATATCCTATATTCATTATTCCCTATACATATCCTATATTCATAATACCCCTATACATATTCCATTTCATTCATACACATTTCCCATACATATTCCCTATAATCCTAAGTATTTTTCTTTAAGAGCAAAAGACCAAGCTAGGACAACTTTTTCCACCTGCATATACAAATCAAGCATTAGTATGGTGATGATTTTAAACATGACCTAGGATGGTCATTTTAAAATCATAAAGATGTGCATAGAAGGCAAAACAAATAATGCGCTATATTAAAACTATATACCATAATGTAAATAAGGAATGCGTTAAAACCATCTATATAAAAATTCAGCGCAAAGGATATAAGGTGAATACATAAGGTTAATACGCAAAAGATATAAGGTTAATGGTATATAAAACCAACGCGCACATGGTATAAGGATAAGCGAAGGTATATGGCGCATACAAAATGAAGGACGAGCATGATTGTTATGATCTGGTTGACAGGTTTGTATGATTGACAGGGTATAATGATAATTGCATATACAACGCAGGAGTATCATTGCATGTATGGACACACGGCGGAAGTAATAGTTCATGCAGAAGGTGGCAATGATACGGGTATATCATTCAAAGTAAAACGCGTTGGTAGCAATGATACGTGCATATCATAGCACACGACAATGGAAATCATACGTGCACGGTGGTGACAGTACAGGCATATCATTTAAACATAGCACACGCCGGTGGTGAAAATACGGGCATATCATTCAAACATAGCATACGCCGGTGGTGGTAGTACGTGTATATCATTTAAACATAGCGCAAGGCGGTGGCATCCTCATGACACAGTCGGGCAACTGGTCAAAGAGGACAGCCATACCAACTGCGCATCATAACACCAATAGGCACGGTACAACCATGAAATCGGTCAATACATGACCGTTTCGACCTCATTCCTCATTGCCAGAGCTCAGAAGGAAGGCGTTCTGAAACAAAACATCAATCCGGAGAGAAGAGAAGGCGTTTTGAAGCAGCGAAATAGTGAAAATCGCTCCGGAAAAGCAAGAAGGCGGATTTAAGAAAGGAAATCGCTCCGGGTTCAACGATCAGAGATAGCAGATTTTCAGGATTAAGTCAGGTAACAGTGAAGTTCATTTACACTCAGCGATTATGGAATATTGCTTGTCATTAACTTTTAGATCCTGTGCTTTGCCACCAGCTCAATTAACCGAAGCAATAGGGATTTGGAGCGCCCGGTTACACTCCACGCGCTCGTTGACAGTCAGGTAACTAAAAATCCGTGATTATCTCCAGATTGACAGCACTTAAGGATTGTTGATAGATTTTGATGCGCAGCATTTTGATGGAAACTCATTGCATGAGTAACACGTTTTAACGGAATGCTGTGATTGAAGTGGAATGGCAGTGGTTGTTGACTAATTGCGCGCTAAACCGTGTTCTTCTGAGTGAACTATGCGCATTAATATTTTCACAAACAGTTAACATGAAAACGAAAAACGCCATAAAACACTTGCTGCCACTGCGTTTTTGTTTTTGTTTTTGACGGGGATCGAATGCCTGATTGTCACATTGAACTGTGGTTGCCAAAGGGAGTCGGGTTGCTGAAGCCGTGTTTATATTTGGGTTGAGGCCGAGAGCTTTTTGCATATTTATGATTTTTATGCTAAGCCTGCAAGCAATAATTTTTGCAAACACCTTTGCTTAAGCCAAAAACATTGCGAAAATTTTGATGAGGCCGAGAGCACTCTTTAGTTTTTTTATTTTATATATACACAGTAAATCATGTTTGTGTGATTTGTGATGCTGCGTGTGTATTTAATTTAAAAAACAGAGACCAGTGTATTAACAAAAGTATACAGGTGTTGTTTGCATTAAACAGGGAATTCAGAGAGTGCTATTGCAAGGGAATATATCAGAGGTTAAAAAGTGCAGGGTTGAGTTGAGTCAGAAGAGGAAGGTAAGCTTCTTTGCTTACTGAATTTCATTTTAAAAAAAACGATAGTCATAATTTTTATTAAAATGAAGTTAGTAACAGCAGAAGCCTACATTGATTGGTTTACAGAAACAATGGCAAACAGGGTAGAGCCAAAATTTCAAATAGAAAGCTGGGGAAAAGAGACTATAGAAAAACTTTATCAGGCAGGAATGATAGGCTTCTTACAGAAATTTAATGGCCATTCTGAGGAGATAACCAAATATTTTATAAAGAATTTCAATCAAGACCAGACTCGAGTAGGAGAAATCATTGTTCCAGTAACCCAAGAATACTTGTCCAAAGCCTTAGATTTGCCAATGCTAGGGGAGAAGTATTACAAAGGGCTACACTTCAAGGAGAAAGCATGGGCTTTCTTCCTTGAGAAAAACCGGAAGGGAACATTTGATAGGACAAAAGGTATACCCAGGGAATGGTTTAATGAGCCATGGGGAGAATTGGTCTTGATTATCCAAAAGTTTTTGACTTGTGACCGAGGATATAGTGTTGCCCATTTATATCATGTTAAACTTCTACAGCACATTAAGGGGGAAGATAGGATTAATTTACCTTATTTCCTATATAAAAGCCTCTTAAGAATGATTGAAACAGCAAGACATGAAAACATGCTTAAGGCAGGATAGATGTATCATCAAGGATTGATTAAAATCCTAGTTGAATATCAAGTAAGATTGCAGGGCATAGTGTGGAGAGAATTCATGGTTAAAAATCATTTTACTGAACAGATTAAAGAGGTACAAGATAAAACAGAGCAGGAAAGTAAAGGATTGATGAATTCACCCTTATATCCTAGAACAAGAGCCAAACAACAAAATAACATGGCCATGGATAATGAAATATCTGTGATGTCTATTCCCAAAAGATTTACAAATAAAAGTCCCATTAATTTAGACAGGGAAGAAGAAACATATTTTCCAAGACCACAAGAAGAAAATAACATTCCACAAGAAGAATTTGAGAGGGATTCTTCATATGATGATGAAGCAGCAGCATCATTAATGAAAACAACTCAGGATTTTGAAAAAGAAATCAATGATGGAAAAATCAGGGATTTAACTGACCAATTAGAAATTAGCAAAATTGTGGAAAAACAATTAAAAGAAGAGAACAAAGCAAACATGAAAGATAATGCTAAATTGGTCAAAACAAATGAAAAATTGAAAGAAGAGTTGGGGAGATTGAAAAGGAAAAATGATCTAATTTCTAAACAAGCATTTAAGTGGTTGAAGGAAAAGAATATGTGGCAGGCCAAGTATGAAAAACAGAAGGTCAAAGCAGCTTTGTTCAAGGAAAGACATGACACAGGTTTGGATTGTTTGGCAAGGGCAGCACAACAGGAAGCATATACAGGTACAACATCTACTTCAGAAAGAAGAAGGTCAAAGAGGAATAGGCAAGCATGGGGACATGCTTGATGATAAGCAAGGGAGAGATGTTGGGCCTTAGTTTTGGTCTTATTTTGCTCAAAGAAACTTATTAATCCATCTATTTTCCATCCATTTTCCATTCATTTATTCCATTTTGACATATATTTGATATCTATTCAGGTATTTAATTTTAATTTTTCAAATTCTAAAGTTTTTATGAAAGTTTGATTTTTAGTGCAAAATTGGCTGATTCAGAAATTCGCGTAATAGCTATATGGTTGATATGGTTGCAGGACACTTGGGCACGAGTTGAATGCATGGATGGACAGCTTGGCAACTAGGACTAAGCCACCTATGCTTAGTTCGAACATAACAAGTTTTATTAGGCCCATTTAGTTCTAGTCAATCATGACTAGTCATTCAGAAATCCCATAGAAATAGGGCAGTTTTGAGATTCTATGGGATTGACCATATTTCTTCGGATAAGAATAATGAATTCGACTTAGATAGGTGGATGAGAAGTAGATGGGTTTGTTTGAGTAAAAATAGATCAGTTTGTTCATGAGACTTCTTATTTAAAGCCAAAGCTTTGATGGCTTATGTATTAGGATTATTATTGACTTATATACTTTTATATTGTGACAATTTTGGATTGAGGAGTTAATTTGAAGACTTGTGTTGTTATCATTTTGCTGTTCAATGTTATGGATGTGTGACTGAAGTTAAGCTTCTGAGATCATTTATCAAGTGTGCAAGGCAAGGGTGGAAGGGCCCCCATTCCAAGCTAAGTACACTTTCTTGTTAACTAGTTTTATTTCCTTGTAATTTGATGATTGTAGAACTGGTTTTTCAAAGCTTTATTTCAGATTGCTTTATGGTTCATGCATAATGATTGATGTCATTAGTTTATAGCTTATTCATCACTTTATCAAGTTGGAAAACAGATGTATCAAGTTGAGCATCCCTTCTATGAAAATGATGAATTAAGATTGGTTTCTTTTGTTTGTGTGCAAGTAGTTTCTTGTTGAGATTTTTGATATTAAGATGAATGAATTATAATGGAATACTTTACATGTCTCTTAAGTTAAGAGATTCTTTCATTAATAATTTATCCATCTTAAGTTCTTGGTTTTAATCTCTGATTCATTAAGTGGTAATTGAGGTGAAAGTGGATTTCTTGAGTCAAGAACCATTTCAATATTATTTCTCTTTTTAAACTAATTGAGTTAGAGTTATAGAATGTATTACTTTCAGCTTTTGAATAGCTTATCTTTCAAGGTTTGATTATATCTGATCTTCTGATCTTCACATATAGTGAACTTGCCTCAAAGCATAAACAACCCGGATTGATAATAAATAATTGTGTTAGTTTAGGTACATAAATTAGCTCAACAACAAGTATACAAGAACCTTGAGCAATCCTTCGACCTTCAATTAAGATCCTTCAGCTCCTTCTTATCAGAGAGGGAGAAGGCCATTGTTGCCCTTCTCTTTCCACTAGTTTGGAATGGAAAAGGCTTATATGTTTCCTTGATCTCCATGCTTTTGCCTCTCTTGGAGTTCAGTCTTCCATGGCAATGACCAATAATGAACTGGTGCTTCTGCAGTTTCCTTTGTGAATTGACTCCTTTGTGAGGGAAAGTCGGATATTCAAATCTTTCTCCGCGCTCTTTTCCCAATTCAAACTTAAAACACGGGTAACGTGTCCCTCAAATGTAAACAGAGCGTTGCCCTAGCCACTAATGCGGCCAATGTATGTTGTCATGAGTAACGCTTCTTGTTCGCTCTTTATATATGCTTACCCCGGCGTAAATAGAGCCATTTAGGCCTTTGTACTCCTTCCATATTTGTCTTCCCCTCTGAGCCGATGAGGAGGTATTTTGACCTGTAACAATACTATGTAAAGAAAGGAAGAAAGGGATCGTTGGTTGTCTATTTCATGGCATATTGTGTTGTACCTTTTTGAACTTATGATATATCCAGAGGCACTCCTGAGGACTCACAAATTGTATGGTGTGTGTATTGTTTATATCTCTATGTGTTTCCATAGTTTACTATTTCATTCAAGATTATGATCTACATAGTTCTATATCATGTTTTTATCAGTATTATGAACCTCCACGACATATTGATCTATTTTTGTAAGTCTTGTTTCAAGCTTTCCTGATTCAGTATGAGTTTAATATGGTTCATAAACATTCCTTGAGGTTGAATTAAATCTTGTCTCATACTCTTATAATTCTTTTGATCTAGCATACATGATTAATATTTTTTTGTCAGTATTCATTTATCAAGCATTTATAATTAATGAGGTCATGTTAGTTGGAATCATTTTATGTAATGGAATTCTTAAAATGTAGGGTGAGACTCTTGTAAGTCTTTTAAAACATTATTTCACTATACATTTCAGTTCTAGAATTTGTGTCACCCTTTCCTCTTAACAGTGGACTTATGTTTTACACATCTACTGTTTATCTTCAATTTTTCTAACCAGCAAGCTACAAACTCAACCTTGCTACCACATCATGCACCAGTGCCCTCATATGTGTGAGAGATTCTTATTTTCTCAAAACCCCTTCCAATGCGTGTGATTTCCAACCACTTTCTAAAAAACTCGAGCAAGTTATAAGAAAATCCATTGAGCTTAATATGTGTCTGGTCAGGTGCTTGTCACGATCCAAGTGATGATAACAACACTAACATCTTTTGGTGCATTTTCCGGGAGATGAAGATTCTGAACTTAGTATTCTCCCATAGTTTTTGAATGAATGCTAGCTAGTACTAGTTTTTAAAGTTGAATAAAGACTAGTCACTCTTTCTGATTGTAATTGGTTCACCTAGTGACTCCACAAAAAGGAAAAGGGATATCTAGACCCACCTACCACAAGAAGAAATCAGATATCACCTCCTGTGATTCCAGTTTCTGACCCAGAGAAGATTATAAAGGATGCAAGAGGGAAACATAAATCAGCTGAAGCTACTTCACATGTAGTGAAAAAGTTGCATTCAAAGTACATTCCAAAAGAAAAGGTACCATCATCCATCCCACAACCTAAAGAAGTTTTATCTTCAAAAGAATATCCTGAAATATTTCAAGTTGAGACTGCTTCCATAAAAGGAAAAGTAGATGATGTTAGCCTAGATTCAGCTGAAAGTATCTCTCAACCATCAATTTTTAAATCAGAAACAAGTATTATTCCAGTGAAAGAATAAAAATCAGAAGCTTTAGGTGTTAGTGAAGAAAACCAAAAGTCAGAAGCCTTTGTGTTGAGAGAATGGGAATTAGAACAAGTATTGGAAATTGCACCTTTCCTAGATAGGGCTATTTTAATTGAAGAAGATATTAAAATAATGCTAAGCTTTCTTCAAACTCATCCTAAATATAAATCCTCTTTTAGCCCAAAATAGGATTATTTTCCTTTATCTAAAAACCCAGCTATTGGCTCATCCTCTTCTAAGCGAGAAGAAGGTAACCTTCTTGAAAACTTGACTTTTAATCTCTATGAATTTTTAGCTCAACAAAAAAAAATTGAAGCTACACCAATCCTTCAAGAATATACATCTGAATCTAATTCTCTAGAAGAGGTGGATATAAAGGCTTCTACTATCCATTTCTTTGAAAATCCATCGTTTTTAGCTCTGAAGCCTAAAGAACTAGGCCAAGAATTTCAACCTTCTGCAATTCCAAAACAAGTACAAACTCCAAAAATTGTAATTTCCAGCATTCAAACATCTGCATCAACAATTTTTCCACTATGTGTACCTCATCAAGTCATGGCCCAGCCTCCTCTTACAAGGATGCAACAAATTGTTGTTGCAAGATATGCACCACTATCTCTTCCTCAACCTTTGCATCCTCTTCCTCAAGGAGATTATCTGAAATATTTTCCCAAATACACAAGGGAGGGAGAAGGAGAATATGTTGAAGAACACCTAGTTTCCTTTTACAGTTATGTAGATAACCAAAACATTGAACACAAAGATGTCAGGCCAAGACTCTTTGTTCAGAGCTTAGATGGAGAAACTCGTAATGGTTCAGGAAATTGCCACCAAATTCAATAACAGGAATAGATTCTTTGGAGGAAGTGTTTGTAAAAAAATGGGGTGACCGTAAGGATTACTTGTATTACGTCACAGAGTTTGGATCTGTAAAGAACAAGACTGATGAATCATTGAAATATTTTACAAAGAGATTCAATAAAGTCTATAAAAATATTCCTGTAGAAATAAAACCTCCTGAAACCACAACCATGATAACCTTTGCCAACTCCTTAGACTCCAATTTTTCACTATGGTTGAGAGTTGAGAAGCCACAAACATTAGTAGGTATGCAGGAAGCTGCTATTGGAGTGCATTCCAATCTAATGGACTCAAACAAGCTGAAAATTGAAGAGGGGAAGGGGGCAAAGGATAAAAAGAAAATGAAAGAGAAGAAACCATCTTCTTCCTCTAAAACTTTCATAGTTGAAGAAAATCTTGATCAAATGTCTAATTTGATTAAAGATCTTGCTTCCAAAATGACAAAAATGGAGTTAGAAAACAGGCCTACTACTAGGCCCATTCAAAACGAAGGAAATATAAACCAAACTCCTTTTAGGAGACCCTTTCAGCCTCAACAAATTTTGCAACACCCAAGAAGAAATCCTGATGATCAAAATGTTCAGCCTCCACTAAATAGTTTTTCTGAAGAAAATCAACAAGAACAAGAAGAGGAGCATGAAGATATAAATCTTGTTGGGGAGACATCACAGCCAACTTGTTTGACTTTGCAAGAGTATGAATATCATTCTAGGATAAATCTATTTTCAGATGATGAAGATGCTCATATTCATGTTCAAAATGAGAAAAAGTAGCCTGAAAATTGGACAAGAAATTATCCTTTGAGGTCAAAAGGGGTTGTCCAACAACCTCAATAAAAACAGGATGCTAAAAAACATGTTTCCAAACAAAAGGTAAAGGTTAATGATATTCCTCCATCACCTAACCTTGCCCCAATCATTAAAACTGCTGCAGAAAATAAAGATTTGAATCCACTCAATTTCAGTTTCAAGTCAGAATTGAATAAAATCAAGATTCTAGTTCCACTCCTTGAATTGTTGAAAAATCCAGCCTAGAGAGAGTCATTTAAAAGTCTCTTATAGCCATCTCTTGCTCCTGATTCAATCAAATTAAGAGGATGAACATTTACCATTTACTTGGGCCATCATGTACAAGATCAAAATAATGATAATTCTCCACCTTTCTATCTTTTACTCAACATTCATAACAAATTGCCGCATAACTTCCTATTAGATTTTGGGGCCTCTCACAATCTGATGCCTAAGAAAGTGATGGATGAATTAGGACTGGAAATCACTAAACAATACCATGAACTCTACACTTTTGACTCTAAAAGGGTAAAATGTTTAGGAGTGATCAAAGACTTGGTAATTTCTCTTACCTATCTCCCCATAAAAATTCTAGTGATGGACATAGTGGTTGCAGACATACCTTCTAGATTTGGAATGATTATTTTTAGATCTTGGGCCAAAGAGCTGGGAGGCACTCTTTAAATGGATATGACATAAGCCACTATCCCAATATTTGGAGGAGAATTTAGGAGACTATATAGGGAAACATAGATGGCTTATATCATAAGTGATCAAGAAAATCCATAAAATCATCTTATATATGCTGAGGAGAAGGAGTTAGGGTCATCCACTTTGCACCTTGCTACCGATGACAACAATTTTCAGCCAAAAATCAATAAAAAAAAACATTTTCAAGTCACAAAAGAGAAGAATTTAGAAGCAAGGCATATATGGAAATTGTATTTTGATGTAGCCTCATCAAGAGAGGGATCAAGGGCTAGTGTAGTTCTTATTTCTCCCACTCGGTAGGTAGTGACTTTATCATACAAATTAAAATTGTTCACCACTAATAACACAGCTGAGTATGAAGAACTTTCTTGTGAATGATGGAAGCAAGAGATTTGGGAGCTGAAAAGATGGTTGTTTTTGGTGATTCAGAGTTGGTGATACAGCAGGTGAGACATAATTATCAAGTAAAAAATTCAAAATTGAAGAATTACATAAATAAAGTGTGGAATTTAATTGAACATTATTTTTCATCTTTCAATTTGAATTTTGTTTCCAGATAAGAAAATGAAATGGCAGATTCACTGGCCATTGCTGCTAGTAATTTTAAGGTTCCTCTTAATTTTAAAGCGACATATGATGTTTAGATTAAAAACAGACCTTCCATTCCTGACAATATCAAATATTGGAAAGTATTTGAAGATGATAAAGAAATTAAGAAATTCTTGGAATGTGTCAACGAGTTTTCAGACATTCAGATTGATAATTAACAAGACACAGCTGAAAGTCAAAACAACAAGCCATTCAAAGAGACTATAGTTGGAAAAGACATTATTGATCTTAAAAAAAACTTCATTCCTAAAGGCTTGGTTTCTTTGGAGAGGTCGTTTGACAATAATTATATCTTTTTAAATCCTGATAGTAAGACAAATGAAGAGAGTACAGTTGACTGCAATATTGGTACTGAAAATGAGCCTAGATATGTTAAAGTTTCTAACTTTATTCCTCAAGAAACTAGAACTAAATATTTCAAGTTGTTGAATAAATATGCCGACATTTTTTCTTGGTGCTACAGTGATTTGAATACATATGACATAAGTATAATGGAGCATAAAATCCCTCTTAAATCAAAATAAAAGCATGTAGCACAGAAGATAAGACATAGTAATCCTATGCTGCTCCCTACCATCTCATAGAGTCGGCCTTTACGCCTCCGTCGTAGATCATTTCTCTTATTGCATTTCATTGTTTAGGTGTCTCATTCCGCTCATTCATCTGCATTTTGTTAGGGGCATGCCATTGTCTGACGAAAGGGTTTTGTTCATTCATTTTCCCTCATGATTGTACCTGCTGGGTTGGTCAAATTTCTCAAAATTCATCAAAGATCAGTTCATGTCATTTACAGTCATAGAAGATGTTTTGGTCAAAAAGAGTCATTTTAGTTTCTAGGTCTAGGGTTTGGTCTTTTGAAATGTTGAATAATTCCCGTAGGCCATGAGGAGGTTTTCAATAAGTTTTCAGTTCAAAATTTTTATCATCAAACATGCTCAAGGACATTTCTTGTTCAAAACTCTGTTTTGAATAAGAAATTGTCAAAATTTGTTTTTGTAATAAAATGTATCTTTTCACCATGATGTACTTCACCATGCAAACTCTGGTCATCCTTTGCCAAGGTTCAACGCCAACATCCCTGCAAAAATCAACCAATTTCATCATTTCAAGTCCAGAAAGTCAATGAGGAAACAAAAGACAAAAGTTGTATTTAATGAAAAAATGCCAAAGTCAAAAAACATTACAAAATGGGTTTTGAGAAGAAAAAATTAAAAACATCTCTTTTCAAGATATTTCTCAAAGTTATTTGTTCATTTGCATCAAGAGGCATTTATAAAATCCAGGGGAGAAGTCGAAGTTGGAAGTTGAGAGACCAAACTGCGTTTTAGAAGGCTGACTGTGTGTGTTGAAGGTAGCGCGGCACATTGGGCTTGCACGCGGCACCCACACGACGTGGCGCATAGAGCCGAAAAACTCCGTGTTATTTTCTTCTGGCGTGGCGCACCCAAAGGCCACGGCGCATTGGGCTTGCGCGCGGCGCGCAGGCTCAACAGGCTTAAAAATTGTCATTGTTGCTCCAAATTCAAACGATTTCAAACTTGTTGCCTCCAAGTAAGTTGTGTGTGCTTGCTATCTGAGTTTAATTCCTGTTGGGTGTAATTTAAAAAAGGTGTTCAAAGAGTTTAATTGGTGCAAGAATAAACCCTTTACCCATATTGAGATTTGCTCCATAGGGTTTTGAAAAGAGGTGTTGGATGTTGTTTGGTGTTTAAACTATCATTCCACTTTCATTCGTGCTGTCATTACTGTCACACTATCATACCACAGTTTTTACTCCCATTCCCGCTGTCCCATATCCCTATACCCTTTGTCCCATGTGTTAAATCCCCAAACCCTATCACTTGCCACCATTTCATATCACTTAAATTCCCAATTCCCAAAACATGCAAGGACTGTTTCTATATCTTTGAATTCACCTAGCTTAAGTCCTTTCAAGTAAATATTCCTAATTCCCAAATCCCTAATCCCCATACAGTCAAATGACTGTTTTCGCAAGTTAATTTTCATTTGACAGTCCTTTATACTTCCCACAGTCCCTCATTTCATTCTTGATACATTTGGCATATTTGGTATTGAAAGGCAAACACCAATTCATCATTTTCAAACATACACCTAACTCTTATTTTCACCATACATATATCAGCATATATTTTTCAAACACCTTGTTTTCAACACCATGTCAGAGACAAATTCATCATATGAGCGGGGGTATGAGCAGGACAGTGATTCAACCGCAGAGCTAAATGTGCCGAGGAGGTCTCATAAGAGTGGTAGGCACGTCAGGGAGGAGCCCACTTCTTTGGCTCAATTGCAGGCCTGCCCGCTTGCAATGACATGCTTTCAGCAACATTCATGTTATCGGTATTGCAAGAAAATATCTCAGATTCAGCACCATCCGGAGTTGGTTCGCTTATTTGTCCTACATTTGCGTGATGGTCATGTAAACCTTGCTGGGGTGAACTTCACTTTGACACCAGAGACCATTTCTGAAGCGACTGGGATACCAAACATTGGTGAGGAGTGGAATAAGAGACAACAGCTGGATAGAGCATATTATGAACCTTACATCAGGCCTGGATATTTGAGGCAGTTGAGCAGAGTATTCCCGTTCCGGTTTCTGAAGGAGTCCTATGCACCATTAATGAAACTCATCATTAGATACTTCAGCTGTGAGGGTAGATTCTCGCGCCTTTATGCATACCATATCAGACTTTTGATGCATTTCACGAGAGTGCGACTGATGAATATTCCATACTTCATGTGCCGAAACATAGAGCGGATGACTACCCTTGTGCAGAAGAAGACTCCAGAGCAGCAACATAACAGCATTTATCATTATGAGCTCATTAAAATCATTGTAGTACATCAGCTTGGATTGCAGGGCATCACATGGGATGAGTTCATTTCCCGTGACTTCTTTGCAGCCCCCCAGCCTCCTCCCGAGATTGTTCATGATGAGGCAGAGCCTTCACATCAGTTTGAGGTTCCTGAGACTGAGCCTATCAGTGCTCCAGTGTGTGTGACATATCAGAGAGGCCACAGAGCCTTATTTGCAGCAGCACGATGAGTACTATCTCCACCAGGGGTGGAAGGGGTCTTGTTATCTTCATCAGCAACGCAAGTACTATCTCCACATGGCGTGGAAGGGGTCTTGCCTTCTACATCAGCACAGGTACAGGATAGAGGCAAGAGGCCTATGCACGATGAGGGCCCTTCAAGAGGCCAAGACACTGATTTTATACTCATCGATGTTGATGCGAGCTCTCCCAGCTCAAAGCTGAAAGAGATAATCCAGGAGCAGAAAGTCGAGATCAGCACACTGACCGAGAAATTGCAGAGAGCTCAGTGGGTTATAGATTACTTGGAGCATCGGAATAAACAACTGGAGGATCAGCAGACACTCATAGAGTTGCGACAAATCCGTGAAGACCGTGAATTGGCCCGAAAGAGACCAGGTGACATGACACCATTTGAGCGAGAGACTTGCCTTACGCACGTCAAAATTCATCTGGAGAAGCTTTTGGCGAAGGCCAATAGGGACAAAGACATGCTCAGACATATGAAAAATCACTATTGGGCCCGCACACACGTTTGTAGAGCCAGGATGAAGATCCTGAAGGCGAGGTTGAGAAGAGCACTGAAACGTCGGAAAAGGCCGGATCCACTCCGAATCTTGGCTGAAGCTTCCTTGGCTGAGCATGAGACATGATGGGAGACCTTCACTCCAAATTTCAGCAAATTTGGAGAAGATTTTGTCATTTTGAAAATTTTGGTTGCAAAACAGGTTTTTCCGCCCGACGCGTCGCGCCACCCGACGCGCGCTTATGATTGGGACATCTTCTGGAGGAAAACTTTGCATTTTTGGGTTTTTCATGATATATTATGTATGTTCAGGAATGGTCGGAGCATTTCATCAAATTTTGGGCTGCCTAAAGAGCCAAAAACACTCCAAAAATGGCCTTTCTACCACTTTTTGCACCAGCAGGAACCAGTCTTGGGTGATTGCAGTTTTGGAGGGGAAAATGACATCCAAATTGAAAAATTCCACTTGGGTTGGATAGAAGACATCTAGGGCTTTCCAACGATCTATCATGAGCTGAATTTTTACTTCAGGAAGTGCCCCAAAAATAGGGTCAAATTGGCGCGACGCATAGAGAATTTGGGTGCGGCACATAGAGGAATTTTGCCCAAATTTCACTTTTCAGCCCAGAAATTCGCCCAGTTTTGACTAGTTTTACTTTTTCATGTGATAATTGATCTATATTGATGTAATTTGGTAACTATGATGTAAATTTGGCATGTTTTTACTTGTTCTAGAGGATTCATTCACTAAAAAGTGAAAATTAAGTGAATGGATCAGTTTCCTAGCATATAGAGGCAAGTTGTTTGGTTGCCTAGATTTCAGTTCCATGTTTAGAATTGGTTAAAACAGCTCCTAGAAGGATGAGCTCGACCCCTAGAGGCATGGGAAGGGGTTAGGTTGGTCTATATATTGTATCTTTTGAGGCATTTTCAAGGTTGGACTCTTGGGAAAAGTTTGGCACTCCATTGTATATCCATTTTCAGTTTTTGGCAAAGGAAAGACCAGAGTTTTGCAGCACTTGTTGGGATCCTTGTGGCTTCTGAGTTTTGATGATGTTCTTCTCATGTTATTGTAAGTTTCATTAATGTCATATGTATGCCATTTCCATTCTCTTTACTTCCGAATTAAACAAATGAGTAACTGAGGTAGAATTCATTGATTTGCTGGTGCTCTGCCTTAGACTTTTGTTTAGTTTTATATGTTTTTCGTCAGTTTGAAGAGGATCATTGCACTCTCTTGCCCTCTTCAGCTCCTCAGCAGTATTTTCAATCCATTCATTTGATCTAAGACATCAAAGCCGCTGCCTACCTCGCCCCAACTTGAACTCTGCAAGAATTTGGCCTCATCCCCAAGCCCAAAATTGTTTTTCCCTTTTTCCAACAAAAACCCCTAAAAATCAAAATAAAACCCTCCTATTTGTTTATCTAGCCTAAGATCAGTTGTTGTTTTAGTCATCTCAAGCCCCTTTTAATATTTTCATTGATATTGACCCAGAGAAAGACTTTCCATTCCTCGGAAGGCTAGCTAATGCAGGCTGGAGCGTGGTTTGGTGTTGTCCTTCTTCGCCTTATTTAGCCCAAGGTGGAATTTGGGAACTAACCCATCGAAAAAGAAATAAGAAAAATGTGGGAAGACAAAATAATTCTTCCTCTAAGATTTTCCAATTGGGTATTTAATATAGTCTCAGTTCAAAAAAGGAATGGTGAAATTATAATTTGTGTTGATTTTCGCAATTTGAACTGGTGTTCGCTGAAGGATAACTATCATTAACCAGAAATGGATCATACTTTGCAGAAGGTTGTAGGCTCAAAGTGGGTTGTCAGTGATAGATGGTTTTTCGGGATACAATCATATTTCAGTTAACAAACAAGACAGGGAGAAAACAACTTTCACTACACCCTGGGGAACTTTTATGTACAGTAAGATGCCTTTCGATTTAATGAATGCAGGTGCAACATTTTAGCGGGAAATGGACATTCCCTTTGCAGGAGAAAAGGATATATTTGTAGTCATTTATTTGGATGACATAACAATATTTTAAAAATATGGTCATGACCATTTGAAACATTTGCAACAAGTGTTTCATAAGTGTAGAAAATTAGGTTTGTCTTTAAACCCAAAGAAATCATGCTTTGTTGTTCAAGAAGGAAAAATGTTGGAGCATATAGTAATAGAAAATGGAATTTTCATTGACCCGGGGAGAGTTGAAGCTATACAGAAAATTGGTTTACCCAGAAATAAGAAAGAGTTACAGTCATTTTTGGGTAAAATTAATTTTTATGAGGCGTTTTGTTCCAAACTTTATAGAATTAATTAAACATATAAATGTCTTGTTGAATAAAGATGCAGAGTTCAGGTGGCAAGATGAAGCAAAAAAATCTTTCATAGCAATCAAATATGCCTTGAATAAAGCCCTAGTGTTTATCAACCCTAATTTTGAGAAGGATTTTCTGACTTTTTCATATGCTTCTGAGGAAACTATTGCAGTAGTTTTAATTCAAAAGAACATGGAAGGCTTGGAGTAGCCAATTTATTTTTTTAGCTGTGCATTAAGAGATGTTTATTTAAGGTATATCTTAGTTGAAAACCAAGCATATGCATTGGTAAAGGATTTGAAGTCTTTTCAATTTTCTGTCCTACATTCTAAAGTCATTGCTTTTGAGCCAAATATTGATGTCAAGGATGTATTGTTTCAGCCATACACAGATGACAGGAAGGGAAGATGGTTAAAAAATATTTTGGAATTTGAAACTGAAATCAGACCTACTAAGCTGATAAAGGGACAACGCTTAGCCCGGTTGATGGCAGAATCAAATTTCAAAGCTCTAAATCTAAACATGGAGATAGTTGAAGAAACAGATAAAGAAGGTATATCTGATTATCCTGAACTATTTTATTCCAACTGGTATATGGATATAGTGTACTTTTTATTAAATCTCAGTTGTCCTCCAGAAATGGAAATATTTAAGAGAAGGGATTTTAAACTGAATTCTTTCAAGTATTGCATAATGGAAAATCGTCTTTATTAGAAACACCCAGTAGGAGTTTTGTTGAGATGTGTAGATGAAGCTGAGTCACAGAAAGTTATGTCAGAGATACATGCAAGGGTGTGTGGTGGACATTTATATTGGAAAGCTACCACAAATAAAATTCTCAGAGCTAGCTATTATTGGCCAACTCTTTTCTCTAATGTTTTTGCTAAAGTCAAAGCTTTCACTAAGTGCCAAATTTTTTTTGGTAAGTAGAAGCTACTCCCACTACCTCTCATTCCCATTTCAACATATGATCCTTTCCAGCAGTGGGGGTGGATTTCATTAGTGAGATTCATCCACCATCATCAGGGTAGAATAGGTGGATTCTTATAGCCACATACTATTTCACCAAGTGGATTGAGGCCATTCCAACCAACAATTCCACTGACACTGTAATAATTAATTTTCTGTTGCAAAATATTATGTCTAGATTTGGTTGTCCTCAAAATTTTGTGGCTGACAATGAAATTGCTTTTACCCAAGATGAACAATTTTTTTCAAAAGTATAACATTGATTTGACTCATTCTACACCTTATTACCCCCAAGGTAATGGGTTAGTTGAGTCATGAAACAAAATCCTGGTAAGAATAATAAAGAAGATGATGATAGAAAACAAAATAAATTGGGATACTCAGCTAGTTAATGGTCTTTGGCAAGATAGGTTGAGTAGCAAAAGATCAATTGGAGTTTCCCCCTTTCAACTTTTTTATGGTGTTGATGTTGTGATGACATTACAGTTGGCCCTTCCTATTATGAAATTTTTACAAGATGAAATTGATAATTCAAATCCCATTCAAAGAAGGATGTTGCAACTAATAGATGCTCATGAAATACGAGAATCCCTGAGAGCAAAGAAGTATAAAGCCAAAGTAAAAGTTTTCTTTGAAAAAAGAGCAAAACAATAGGAATTCCAAGAAGATGATTTGGTATTGCATTAGGATGCAAGAAGAGAAGATCATGGAAATCATGGTAAGTTTGACAACTTATGGTTTGGGATATTCAAAATTGCTCAAGTACTAGAAAATAACACACTTTTTCTGAAGCATTTAGCTGATCATCAATTAACTGGAGGTCCAGTCAATGGTCATTATCTCAAAATTTTATTTTTTTGATAAGTCAGTCAATTTTTCCATTGTACATATCCAGAATGTTGTCTCAATAAAACTCCATGCCCAATGGTATTTGTGTTTGTAAATAGAGTCAGTATTGAATTAATTCAATAAAAGTCATTTTTTGTCATTAGCTTGTGCAATTTAAAAGTTCTGAGAGTTTAAGGCACTGAATCTATAGTCCTTGAAGCCTCACAAGGAGGACTTCATCCCCAACAGGAGCCATTGTTAGCACTACAATTTTTCAAAAAAATTCAAAGTTGGGTCGTCATTGTAAGTTGTGTCTTTGATCCTCTCTTGTCTCCTAACCTATGATTGAAGGCCCTGGAGGGTTAAAATTTATTATTTTTTATCATTTTTTAACCAAAATCCAAAAGAATTTTGAATCCAATAGTTTGTTTGTGTCATAAAGTTATTAGAGTAAATTTTCTTTTAATAAGTATTTTAACAACTTTGAGTAGTTAAGGTCATGGGTTTAGATTGAGAATTCTTATTCATTCACCTTGATATTTCTATCCAAGGTTAAGGACAAAATTTCAGAGTCATTAGTTATGTTAGGAATAAAATAATAATATCTACCTTTCCTAAAGAGAGTTATTTTCTTTAGAAGATCTGGTTTTACAAGCAACACAGGAATAGCTTCCTTTTAAAAAAAAGTATCTATTACCTGCAAAATCTGTATAAGGAGATAAAAGAAGCATTACTCAAGTGAAACAAAACTTCTCTTTGAATATTGAAGGTCTTATAAAACAATCTGTATTACTCTGAAAAGGTGGCTATTTCTAATTGGAGGATTCATCAAAAGGAGGTTGGTTATTTTATTTGCTAAGGCTAATTAAAAATTTAATGCTACTCATAAATTGAAATGTATTAAGGTTGAAGTATGAGTAGCTATTAGTTGATAATTTGATGGAGTGAAAGGTTCGGTGGAATCATTTGGAAACATATTTTAAATCATTTTGGTTTCATGTCATTCCCTCTCACCGTGATTTAGGGCATGCATAGCTACAAAAAACTATTGTTATCCTCTAGAAAAATAGTTTATTATCTTATGCCAGCAGTCAGGGCTTCATGGGGGGTTTTTGTTCCTTGTCTTATAGGTGTTCATTAGTGGTTAGGTTAATTGTTAACAATATGGAAAATGGTGGTATGGTGAACCATTCAAAAACGACCAATACTCAATTTGTTGACCATCGTGCTAAGCCTCAATTCCAAACAACAGGCTGGTATCAGTTTTTAAAGAAGTATTCAAGTCAAAATGTGGCAGTGGCTCAGGCATTTTCTAAGACATTCGATGGAGAACAAGCCAATATGGGGTCTCGGATCTTCAGGATCACACAGACTATCATTGAAAGGGCTACCCAAACATAAGCTACAGGTGAGTCTTGGCACAAGAACAAAACTCTGCTTAAAGATGATTCGAATTCATATCTAAAGCCTCAACATGAAAATATTGGTTTGGCCCCTACTATTCATATTTCGTATTTCAAACATGAGTGGCAAGATGTTATTACCAATGTGCAATGTTATATAACCTGTTAGGGTAGGTTTTCTACTATGCATAAATACCAGATGAGGTTTCTAGCTCATATCTCGGGCTCTAAACCTATGAATCTACCATTTTTCCTTTATAAATCATTGTTGTCAATGTCCCAAAAATATATAGAACCTGAGATTATTCACTTCACAATCTCTATCATAGGGTTTTAATCAAAATACTGGTGGTTTACCATCTGAGAAAGAAGGGAACCACATGGGAAATTTTTTTAGCAGATGAGGGATTTAGCAGTATTAACTCAAGGAGAAGGGTAGGAAGGCCTAGGAGGATAAATACCCAAGAACAAAATTCAAACCCTACACCTACATTGACCCCTTCACAAGTTGGTCCATCTTCTACACCATCTAGCAAACAGACAAGGAACTCTGCAAGGAGAGCTAGAGTTCAAACTACCACTCCTATACCTACAGTACAACCAACCAAGGAAGTTTACACTAGAAGACCATCTAAGGAGCCACAAAATTTGGGGTATTTCATGCAGGAGCATGCAAGAAAACTCAAACAAAAAGCTATTGTGCCTGCAAAAATACTATGTCCAAGAGAAAGGAAGAGGTAGCTTCCTCTTCAAAGAGTAAACACAGGAGAAAAATTATTTTTATAGAGAGACCTTCAGTGTAATTCAGCCCTAAAACCTTGACACCAAGCCATGTTATAGAGGCTAGAAAGAATAATCAAGAAAACACTTCCACTCTAGCACCAGAGGAGCCTACACGTGCACAAGTATTTTCCTCACTCAAAAAGGGGAAAAGAAAAGTTTCAGAAACCACTACAGTAGAAGAAAATAATATAGCTCAAATTTACTCATCTATTAGTTCTTCAGCCAAAGGGAAGAAGAAAGATATAATCATATTTTGAGGAGGATACCAATGAAACAGAGCTTAGTGAGTCAGAGTTTGAAGAAGGACAGTCAAGTAGAGTTATACATGGGAGAAGGAGGCCTTCATACATTCCAAATACATACATTCAAAGGCCTCACACCAGACCAAAGAACAAGCTCAGACTAGCAAGTAAAATAATAGCCAACCCTACTCTCAGGGATGAAATAATAAACATAGATGAAAGCCCAGAAAATGAAACAAGGAAGAAGAAGGCTCAAAAGAAAAAGAAAATACAGAAGAGAAAGCCAAACAAAAGGGTCACCAAGGCATAAGCTATTAGAATTTTTGCTTCTATACTAGATCTCTGATGATTGAATGTACAAAACCATGAAAATCTGAAGAATCGTGTCATTTTTTTCTTATACACAGTATTTTCAGGAATATCTACCCTTTTTAGAAAAGTAGCTATTATTTTCAGATATTGTATAAGAAGGAGAAAAGGTTGATTTTTGGTTCTGGTTTCAAAATAATGACACTAAATGATGATAAAGTGAATGCAGCGTAAATGGTAATGGTATTTTGCCAAGTGTCATCCAGTCAAGATATCTTCCAGATGTCATTTCAATTGGTTACTCGTAAACTTTTGCAGATGAGGTTTCAAGTGTCCTTTTTAGTTGGCAGTTGCACTTTTTGTGGAGATAGTTTTTCCAGGAAATGAGGAGCACTCAGCCACCTCAACTCAACTACTTCGAGCTCCATATTGCCATGTTCTGTCTTCAGTTGTATTTCAGTCTACTTTTTTGTTATGTTTAAGATAAGCTCCACTATATGTAGAGGATTGTAATAAAGTCTCTAAAACATAATTGCACTTTTTATGGAGGCTTTAACAGAAATCATTTTTTGTATATATATTATGTAAAGCAAGGAAGAAAGGGCTTCATTGGTTGTATATTTTATTGCATACTATGTTGTACATTTTGAACATATAATATATCCAGAGGCACTCTTGAGGACTCACAAATTGTATGGTGTGTGTATTGTTTATCTCTTTATGTGTTTCTGTATTTTACTATTTCCCTCCATATTATGATCTACATAGTTCTATCTCATGTTTGTATCAGTATTATGAACCTCCAAGACATAGTGATCTATTTTTGTAAGTCTTGTTTCAAGCTTTCTTGATTCAGTATGAGTTGAAGATGGTTCATAAGCATTCCTTGAGGTTGAATTAAATCTTGTCTCATACTCTTATAATTCTTTTGATCTAGCATAAATGATTAATCTATTTTTCTCAGTGTTGATTTATCAAGCATTCATTATTAATGAGGGCATGTTAGTTGGAAGCATTCTATGTAATTGGATTCTTAAAATGTAGAGTGAGACTCTTGTAAGTCTTTTAAATCATTCTTTCACTATACATTTCAGGTCAAGAATTTGTGTCACCCTTTCCTCATAACAGTGGACTTCTGTTTTACACATCTACTGTTTATCTTCCATTTTTCTAACCATCAAGATATGCCCTCATATGTGTGAGAGATTCCTATTTGCTCAAAACCCCTTTCAGTGTGTGTGATTTCCAACCACTTTCCAAAAACCTCAATCAAGTTATAAGAAAAGGCCTTGAGCTTAAGATGTGTCTACTCATGCGCTTTTCATAATCCAAGTGTTGATTCTAATGCTAATATTACTAAAGTATACAAACTGGTATTCCAAAACCAATAGCTTCAGATGGACAATAATTGGCTCGGTGGTAGAAAGATACATCAAAATTCGGGAGGATTATCCTAGAGGGAGTCAGGGACCATGTGTTTTTGAGTTTGCATTGAAATAAAATTGCTTATGTAATGTGGAAAACCCTCAAGAAATTATTCAAAAGTAATAGTGATTCCAGGAAATTGGCATTGAAAGATAATCTTAGGAACATTCTAATGCAAAAAAAAATGAAACCATTGTTTAGTACCTCTTGGAATATTCACTCAAGAAAAAGCTGAACTTGGAGGAGTAAGAGAGATTGTGCCACTATATGAGCTTCTGAGCTTAACACTCCTTGGCCTTTTGAAGTCCTAGGACAACTATCAGGATTCAATTAATGTGAGAGACAACATACCAAATTAGGAGAGACTTTGTTTTGGCTTGGCACATGAGGATATTATAAGAAACACTAGAGATGGAGTCGCATCTAGATCTGATGAGGAAGAATATTGTGCTCTAGCTGGAAAAGGGAAGAATGCTAAAGGAAACAAGGCCCAGGGTGAGGAAAAATATAGCTATAACAATGGAAAGAATAAATACCTCAGTAAAATTAAATGCTTTCATTGCTATGAGTATGAACACTATGCAACCAAGTGTCCAGATCAGAAATTTAGTGTTGTAGCAGTAGGAGGAAATGCACTCACGTCACAATTGAAGTTGGAATGCACCCTCATTTCTTGCATGGAAATCATAGTGAGAGGGAAGGAGTGGTATCTAGAATTTGGTGCTTCATATCATATGACAAGAAATAAGGAGTTCTTCAGCAGCCTGGAGGAGAAGGACCTACAATTATCCATAGAGCTTGGAGATGATGGGAGATATAGTACTAAATGGATTAGGATTTTCACCTTTAAGAGGGAGTAAAGTTCCCATCTTCACCTAAATAATGTAATGTATTTGTCTGGTCTGAAGAAAAGTATAGTTTTTCTAGATGAACTTGAAGACAATGGATATGATGTGTTGTTTAGTAAGGGAAAATCTTATTTGAAGCATGTTTCTATTGGATAAGTAAAACTCATTAGTGTTAAAGTTAAAAATATCTAGAAGTTAGATGTATATTTCACCATGTATGTAGTTATACCTTTAGGAGTGAGGTGGGGAAATGTAGAGCCTTAGTCCTAGATTTGCAAAGATTTGGGTAGGGTCTATAGGAAAGAAGCAACAATTGCAGTATACTCTTCTCATGGATCATTACCCTTGCTACAGGCGACCTCAATATTCAATAGCATAAGGATCAATGTCAGTTGATGCAGTCAGATCTTCAGCGACAGATGTAGAGGTAATAGAAAACAGAGACTCAAGAGACTGTTGCAGCTCAGAGACACAGTTGATTCGGTATTTTGGATGCTTCTCAGTTGCAATGGAAACAACAACAGTTAGAGGGAGTGTTAGCCTATGTTACATTACATTCCTACATAGGAGTAGGATTGGGGTTGTGCATAACCCCCTTTATTTCTAAGAGGGACTGTTAAATTGTAGCAAGAAAATGCTTCATTTGACTTCTGCCTTAGTCAAATGGAGAAAATTGAATTTCCACTTCAGCAGGATGACTTGAGTTGATTTAGCAGGAGTGACATGTCCATGTCACTTAGTTAAGTCATTCAATTTGATTTTGTGGGCAAGAAGTTGAGTTGTGCATGATTTGATTGCTAAGATATAGAAATCTATTGGAGTTATAGTTAGTGAAAATAAATTATCTGAGCTCTAGTCATGAATAGAGTCACTAGGAGTTTAGTTGAGTAGTTTTAACTGTTGTTAACTCACTAATCTCTCAGTTAACTAGTCACTTTACTAAAATATCCCTAGTCATGCATGTAATTCGAATTGACTAGTTGAGTGGAGGGAAAAGGGCATAATTGTATTTATTGGTTTACACTAGTGAGTGTACATAGTTTGCATGTAACATGTGAGTTAATTCTCTTGGTATTGTGAAAGAAAATAGAAGATCTTCCTATGTTTTAGGAGCATGAATTATGCAAGGAAATAGGAGGGAGAAAGAGGCCTATTTTGGCTAATTATTAGCCAGAGTAGACTCATGAGGAGATCAATATTGTAGTCCAGATTGAGCTTCAAGGATTGAAACAACGATTTTAATAGATATATATTCTCATATGCTATAATAAAAATAGAGGAGGGTTTTTTCCCATTGGGTTCCCTTGTAAAAATTGTGTTCATTTTGATTGAATGATTGCATGTGTTTCTATTATATGTTTTCCCTTCCACGAATAGAGTAGAAGAAATTTGTGTCTATTCATTTCAGCTTGAATTCATTAGCAACTGAAAATTTTGAGTTATTTCTACATGGTATTAGAGCTATTAAAAACTATAAATAAACCTATTTCATGATCTTCTCTCAGAGAAATTTTGAATAGCATATTTGGTGTGCAGGAATTTTCTTCAGTGCAGGAACAATGTCCTTCTATGGAGTGAGTCTTGAGAATACATTGAAAATAAATTGAAATTTCATAGCTTGGAAAGAAAAAATGGAAGTTGTGCTAGATGACAATAGATTATTGGAGTACACATGAACTGATATTCCAAAACCAACAGCATCAGATGCACAACAACGGGCTCTGTGGAAGAAAGATACAACAAAATTTAGGAGTATATTGTGTCATTACAATTGTCTTAAAAAAAGATAATTCCTTCATGCAATATTACAAGCACATACTCATATCATGCACATAATAAAGTATTCAAACAACCTATAAAAATACCCCCTTACTATCCATGGTCCACACTAAGCTAGAAGGAGGAAGCTACTATAATGGCCAATATCCAATATCCAATTATGGGAATGGGATCTCCAGAGCTCTAGTAAATTTAACCACACTTTACACAACTTGATTTTCATTTCTCATACATTTTGTATGCTATTAAATAAGAAACATTGCACTTATTCCACTTGTAATATACTAACTAAAAATATTCCACATAATCACGCCACTTTTCCATTTCCTTACATGCAACTTTTTAAATTCCTTGCATGGAACCTTTCAAATTCCTTGAATGAAAATCTTCAAATTATTTGCATGAAAATAGAAACAGATCATATACAACCATATTATCATAATACAATACTATTCCATCCAAAAAATAAAATTTTCTTCAAACAACTACTATACTATTGCATTTGCATGTAAGAATTTCTTCAAACACTTTACATGTAAAATAATATAACAAAATATTTTCAAACAATTAAGAATATATAATCTACAAAAAAAATATTACATCAATACTATCCTCAACCACAAACAACATAATAATTGGGTCATTTTATCATAAACATTTTGTATCCAGTGAATCATTGAACCATTTAAGCATTTTATCAAACAATTTGCATGTAACTAATATAGTGAATGATTCAATGCATATATCATAAAATGTAGCAGTAAAAGTTATGGGAACTAAATCATATTATATGTGGGAGTCTTCCTCACTACTATTCAAGTCTTAAATTTTGAAATTTCATAGACGAAAACTTCTAACAAAAATACCAACACAATCCTATTTGGCGCACAATCTAGGAGAATTCAGGAAGTTATACTTCCACTGGTCATATCTCCTACAATATATAGACCCAATTTCTAAAACTTTTATCACAATATAAGTGGGATTTACCCTCATTGTGAAAAAAAATTCAGCTTTTGAGACTTCCAGAAGAAAATTTACAACATAAATACCAACATGACCTGTTTGAGGCATGATTTTAGGAGCATTCAAAAGGATCTACTTCCTCTTCTAATATCTCCTAAAATGTTGTGATGCAATATCTGAAATTTATACCACATTATTAGTGGGATGTCCCTCAATGTGGACAATTTGATAGCTCCTGGAACCTAATATAAGATAATTTATGAAATAAATTCCAATATTTCTTGTTTAAAGATGCATTTAACAGGGTCATATTCATGAGATCATAATTCCTAAAATATTGTGAACCAATATCTAGAATTTTAACCACACTATTGATCCGAATGGAAAATGGCATCCACCCATGGTATTCATCTACCCAAGTTATCCATCCACCCATGGAATTTACCCATGGCATTGTAAATGGCATCAACCTATGGCATTTATTCACCTATGGTATTGTAAGTGACATCTATCCATGATATTTATCAACCCATGGTATGTATCCACCCATGGTATTCATCCACACATGGAATTTACCCATGGTATTGTATGTGGTATCTACCCATGGTATTGTAACTAAAAAAAAAGGCTATAAATAACAAGCCTCACTTTGTAAAAGGACGGATTTTCCACCACAATGTAGCTTCTATAGTTATTCTCTGTTTTAATAAAACAAGTTTCTTTGTAGTTTTATTTGCAGTGTGTTCTCTCTCTTTTTTCTCGCATTCTAATTTTGTAGATCTTGTTAGGTCCATTTATTTTTTTTAGATCGTGGGGGCCTCCCTCAAGATCCGAATCAGTAATATCAGATTCAGGTTACGCCTCCATGGGAATGAGGGTTTGAAACATATTTCAGTTTCAATGTTTTGTAGCAACCTTCAGCAAACTCCATGAAATGTTTTTTGGGTGGCGAGTTTGAAGATTAGATCTGAAAATTTTGGTGAAAATTTTACCAAAAAAAAGAGCATATCTGGATTCCTTGCGAGGAAATACTCAAATTCAAAAAAAAAATCAGCGGAATTGGAGTTCGGATGAGGACGATATCGCTGATTCAAAATCAGCAATGTTGCAGCAATTTTTTAGACGACAATTCATGGACAACAGATCTCCTATCATTTCTTGTAGTTTTTAGTGGGAAATTTTAGATAAATGGTTATAGATCTGTAGTCCGCTTGAAAAATCACCCAATTTCAAAAAAACAATCGGTCGAATCGGAGTCCAAACGAGGGATTTATCACTGATTTAAAATCAGCTATTTTTTTAGAAATTTTGTGATGGCAAGATAGTTCCAGCGTGAATCTGAGAGTCCAAGATCTCCAAATATTGATTTAAAACACACAAAAAGATGCAGAATGATCATTCCATTTCCAAAAATAGGTTATAATAAATATTATGAGCTATATTGACTGAGTTATTCTCATTTTAAATTTGGAGCAGCATTCGGAGCGGGTTCCCTTTGGAGACGTGCCCTCCCACCTCGCTTTAGTAGGCACCTGCTTCACATTCATAAGTTTCAGCATAGCAGTGTTTGGCTTGGGTTATTTGGAGACGTTCCCTCCCACCCAAAGCTATGTAGGCACCTGCTACTTCATCAACAATCAGCATCATAGTTATGGGTCAACCGCACAAAATCCTTCACATCGAAGTCCATTTTCTAGGCCACACAAAGTTAGTAACACAGTTGGTCACAAGAATTATAGGGAATCTCTATCCTCAGATCTTCGTGTGTCATGGTTTTGATTCATCTACAAACCTGCACTTCATCGAAGTCCATTTTCTAGGCCGCACACTGTCAATATCACAGTTGGTCACAAGCATTACATGGTATCTCTATCCTTGGATCTTCGTTCATCATGGTTATGGGTTAACTAGACAAAACCCTTCTCTTCGGTGGCTTTTCATATTCAACAAAGGCTTCTCAAGAGGGAACTTCACGCAATGGGGACCATTGCTTCTTAAGGAGGGAGGAATGATCCGAATGGAAAATGGCATCCACCCATGGTATTCATCTACCCATGTTATCCATCCACCCATGGAATTTACCCATGGTATTGTAAATGGCATTGAACCATGGTATTTATTTGCCTATGGTATTGTAAGTGACATCTATCCATGATATTCATCAACCCATGGTATGTATCCACCCATGGTATTCATCCACACATGGAATTTTCCCATGGTATTGTATGTGGTATCTACCCATGGTATTGACCCATGGTATCCACCTATGGTATCTACCCATGGTATTGTAACTCAAAAAATGGCTATAAATAACAAGCCTCACTTTGTAAAAGGACATATTGCCCACCACAATGTAGCTTCTACAGTTATTCTCTGTTTTAATAAAACAAGTTTCTTTGTAGTTTTATTTGCAGTGTGTTCTCTTTTTTTTTTCTAGCATTCTAATTTTGCAGATCTTGTCAGATCCATTTCAATTTTTTAGATCGTGGGGGCCTCCCCCAAAATCCGGTTTAAAAAAAAAAACACACACACACACACACAGCAAATAAAACCACAAAGAAACTTGTTTTATTAAAACAGAGAATAACTATAGAAGCTACATTGTGGTGGACAATCCGTCCTTTTACAAAGTGAGGCTTGTTATTTATAGCCTTTTTTTGAGTTACAATACCATGGGTGGATACCATGGGTCAATACCATGGGTAGATGCCACATATAATACCATGGGTAAATTCCATGTGTGGATGAATACCATGGGTGGATACATACCATGGGTTGATGAATATCATGGATAGATGTCACTTACAATACCATAGGTGAATAAATACCATGGGTCGATGCCATTTACAATACTATGGGTGGATGGATAACATGGGTAGATGAATACCATGTGTGGATTGCATTTTCCATTCGGATCAACTATTAGTGGGATTTAGCCTCCATGTGGACAAATTTTCAGCTTTTGAAATTCTACAGAAGAAAATATATAACAAAAATGAAATTTCTTGTACTCATTGATCTCGTTGCTTTGCATTTCATCTATGATAGAGCCCATCCAGTTTAAGTGTTTGAACCTAGAAACTCAGATACCACTCTGTAACACCCCACCCCACATTTACCTACTTTAACATACTTACCAGGGTAAACATGAGCTGAGAATTATTATGCCTAACCAAACTCCCAAGGTGTAGTTACAGAAATAGGTTCTAACTTGCTAACACATGCTGTTAATTTTCACAAACACTCTGCGTACATAGTACCTATAAGTCATGGATGCATAATTTGGTCACTATTCACATTGGTTTCATCAAATGTTCATCAATAAGGCATGTTGATCTCTCATAATTGCTGCAACAAACACAAATTAGCTCATGCATCCATATAAAATAACCAAGAACCTGTCAAACCATGAATTAGATCTAGATCAAGAGCACATCATATAATGATAAATACACTATGCATGTAGTATACAATTAGCCAACAATAAAGACATGAAAAACCAGTCATGCAAACAATAGTAAATCAAAAACTATGCTCATTGATCATCAATAAATAATAACACATATTAGCATATGGAAAGTACCAACTAAGTTAGGGACTTCCACGTACCACTCGACCATAAATTGGGTTGAACCAAATATTTCTTTCATCCAATCACCCCTACGCCATATTCCAAACATGAATGTGGGATCTCATGGAATAAACCAAACCAAGGCTTCCATAGGCTAAACCACCTCAACCCTCAACCAATAATTCCACCTCGTAGTTGGACATCACTAACCACCACCATATCGGTCTCTACCCAAGTTATCCAAGGCTTTAGAGCATCTACTCCAACCAGGCTCCAGGACTAGTAACTCAACCCACAATTGTCATAGGGCTCTAGATATTTTTCCCAAATAAGGCTTCAGGACTTGTAACTCAACCCACCGAGGGCTCCAAAGTTCTTTTCCAACCAAGGATTCAAGGACTAGTAACTCAATCCAAGATGTTTCAGAGCTTCCATAGTGTTTCTCCAACCAAGGCTCTGTGAACTAATAACATAGCACACATTCATAAGAAACATGAGCACCAATCAGAAAACAAATGGGAAAACCCAAAACACCATGGCTATATAGGAAATGGCGAGGTAAGGAAAAAACATTGTTAATCGAGGAAATCCTCCATGCTAATGACAACTCATAACCAAGAAACCACATGCATGTACCATGCATGCCAAAATTACAAAGGAAATTATACATGCAACTCGATACCTACAAGGCAATCCAGTTGTAGTAATTGATCCCATTTTCCCCTTACGCTTTCCTGCTTTTCCTTTTCCTTCTTTCTCCAAATCCAAAGTATGCCACAGTGCTCCAAGAAACTCTATTAAGTGTGCAAGAGTATGAAAGAGAAATAATATATAGAGAGATGAAAGCCAAAACTGACAAAAGACATGAATTGATCCTCAAAATCATTTTTTATCATTGATGCCTCTATTTTCTTCATTTTCCTCTATTTTTACTTCAATTTCTTCCTCATGCAAATATGTGACCTTTCACCTTCCTTTTCTCCTATTTTCCTAAATAAATGTCATTTATTTCCTCTTTGCATTTTCCAATTTACTTGGCCATTAATAAACCAAAAGTGACATCCACTAGAATGTTCTTCCCACCAGTTAGCTTGGAATGTGTGTCCCATGACCTTGGTATTATAGTTTTTTACATGGAAATTCAACCAAGGGGGGTTAAAATTGGAATTCCACTTGAACATTTTCCCCTTGTTCATTAACCTAGTTACTACTTTTACCATTTATTTATCAACACCTAATCGATGCTTCAGTAAAACAAGTTAAGGGAGCTCTTAGGTAATAACTCATAAGGCACGCTACTTCTTAAGGTTTTCCAAATGAAGAAGATAAGCTAAGCATCTTGAATTTGGGGAAAATTCCATGCTAAGTAATGTTTTATGTTTGAAATTTAGCTAATTGGCTATTTTTTTTCCATTTTCTAAAACGAATATTCGTCCACTAGTTAAAAACATTGTCTATTTTTTACATAAATATGATTAAATTGGTAATATTTGCAAAAAAATTACCAATTTTAATAGTAAATTGCATATTTTTTATTGAACATTTTATTCATTCTATATGTATGATTTTTCAAACCAAAACAATCACTTAGAATACCATACATAGGTATAATATTTGAATCCTTAAAAGATACCATACTCCATGGTCAAGTGCACTTAAGTGAGAGGAGTCTTGGGATAGGTAACCTCCTAAGAAGTCTTGGTTATTGGGTGTAAACCCCCGAGATGATGATTGATGATGTGTAATTCATTTCTTTAGTATTAATCCCACTTCTTCACCCCTATGAGCATCACCTAATGCAACGAGTGTTAACTAGACTATTAAAAAATACGAGAAATTGGTCAGTTGAGACTAATACTCATGTATATGGTCAAACATTAATGACAAACTCTATGCATTTAATCTTATAAATTATATCTAATATGTCACACTATGAAAGCCCATCGATGCTTAAATAGATCCCATATGTGCAATATTTGGTCACTACCCTAACACATCTCTTCACAATCACAAAGTTATTAAATTAGGGTGCATAAATCAAATACATTAATTTTGAATTAAACAAGGGATCAACAATAAGCTTTACCTTGAATCATGGTGCACCTCTAGGAAGCACAACATTACCACCACAAGTCACTGTAGCCAACTTTGGATAAACCACCACCACCTCAACATATATTTCAACTCAAGATTTGGTCCTTATTCCTAACCACAAATTTATTGTTAAATTCATCTTTAGGTTATACAATATTCTCTAGCTAAAAACATAGTGCATTTTCTTTTGGGGGGTAATCGTAGTACCCATTAAAGTATGATTTGATATTCAATGTGAAGTTATTGGCACTAGTAGTTCAGTTTTTTTCTTGTACTCCAATATTTAGGCTTCACCTACTCCTTTCAATAAAAATCAAGTCCCTAACCTAACATTCACTACTTTATGATTATGTGTCTCACAATTAATAATGACATGTCTATTGTTATGAAAATATACAACTCATCAAATCCTCAAAACTCGCTTTCATGTACCTATCACCTATTACAATCATAATATTGAACCCTTGAGATCATCATTAGAAAGTACAAATTCAATTACAATTTATTGTCTTGCAAAATCAACCATAATCTTTTACACCTAATGGAATACATTAAACAATCATTTAATGAGTAGAATGCTCAATTTAATTAGTAAACTATAAAAATCCTAAATAAAACTCTTCAAATTACGCAATGCTGAGATCCAAAAAATAACATAAGATGATTAGCCCACCATGTGATATTGACTACCTCATAATTTAACCAAAAATAAATAAAATTTTTAAAAAAATCCAACTATATAAAAATATATATCTTTCAATGTTATGATCATTAACATTACACCTATCACTTAAACCATGCGAACACCCCTTCCACCCATACACTCCCTTATCCACATATATCACTCCCCTTCCATTCACTATACCCCCATTCATCATCTCTCCCACCTGGGTCCACATTTCCTCACTGTGTCCACATAGGGTTAGCCTTCCCATTCCCTTGCCCCCACCTTGGGTCAAGCTCATAATGATGCCCCAAAGGTTGAAGTAGGTGAAAATAAAATTAAAAGCATCAATGGCCACATTCAACAAGAAGATGTACCACAGAATGAAAAATATGGCCGGGACAAACATATTTAGCATGTGGGAAAACTCCAATGCATGAGCTCTACCCCATACCCACGGCCATCACCCTGGTTCCATAGGCTCTAGATGAGCCTCGTTTATCATTCAGGAACCTATGATTGTTCCAACCCCTAGAGGGAAATGAACCGCCCCACCCAAAAAAGGGGTAATCACTGCTATATCTTACACATCATGCTCTTGTCCTTTGAGCCCCGAGTAGTTAATCAAAGAACAATCATAAAAGGAAAAATGCATATAAAGAAGGGTGGAAAAATCAAGGTTGGGGCACTTTATGTACCACAATTTCTCCCTCCTATACATTATATACCTAGGTGTAGGCTTCCCTTTTTCTAGCTACCCTTGTGCCCCGATATGTGGCCTAGGATTTCCCCTCTCATTCCCTCTTCCATCCACCTCTTTATCACATGCCAGCACCATTTGATAGATGTACCTTGGACATACTATCCCCTCTAAAGGTAGAAATCACCTAATAAAGTACTTGGATAACCCCCTTTGGAGCTTGGAGACATTATCCTATGCCAAAGCCCATTATGGAAGGGCATGCCATTATGAAGTGTCCACTTGCTTTCACTTAGATACTTTAATGACTTGTTATGCTGGAAGGCTAGGGGACACATTGGATCTTATGCAGGATTGCATATGGTGTCGATTCTAGGTTTGGTCTCCCTATATAGGGTCCTAACCCCCTAAATGGCTACATTGACACATGTAGGGTGTGTGTAGAGATCCATGGGCCTCCTCAACAATAGACAACACTCCATGGATCCGTAGAGATGTTCATAGATTGCTCAGATCCACCTTTTGGATGAGGAAGATGCATTTGGTACACTATGCCTATCTGGACCCACAGGAGAACCACACACTTGGTAGGTGTCCCAAGACTTTTACGTTGACATGGAATCATTCATTCCATCATCTGAGCCCTTACAGATGGTCTACAGGCATCTTCGACTCACTTGGAGACCCATGAGGTCATTGGTGTGCCCCCACACCCACTAGAAGCACCACAGTTTTATTGTTGGGATAAAAAGGGGGCCAACCCCTTGTCCATCACTTTTTAGGATCCTATTCATCATTATGGCACTTATGTACCTCATCAAGCCTCTTGAAGGACCTTACAACATGCATAGGTTATTATTCGATCTCTTAAGAGGCTTATTATTTTATTTGTGATCTAGTTTGGTGGGCTTGTCACCAAAAGTTAGTTAATTTGCACATTATTTTATTTTAGGGGCTAATGTAGGCCAATTAGATAATTCGAACTCCTAATGAGTGTAAAAATAGGAGTTAGATGAATTCATTTTGTATCATCACTTGACTTGGATCATTCTCTCCATAGAGAACTTCACACTTTTTCCTTGGTGGATATTCTTGGATAATGGATGAATTTTGATGTATGGATTGGGTTCATCTTATCTTGGTGATTCTTATATTGCAAATGTGTTGATGGTTGGATATATTCTCTTACATGTAAGTGCAAATTTTAACACTAGTTTCTTTCATTTTGCTGCATACATTGGTTATGATATTTTCACTATTTTAGGGTTAATTGTTGCATGCATTTACGACATCAATGTGGAATTATGTTTCTATTTAGCTTATCTCCATGTATGGGCCATGTTTAATGAATGAATTTTCATAGAGATTGAGTTATTTCAATAAGCCTCTTCCATTTGCAACGAAGAATAAACACCTTTAAGGTCTCTTTTCTTCTCTTGCCCTTAACATTGGACGAAGACGACTTTGAGAGCATCCTTGATCAAGAAATGAATTACATCTTCATAATTCTCATTGAATACATATACCCAAGAGGAATTAGGCATTGATCAAAATATGGTCATTTAAACCATATTATTTCACCTTTCCTCCCTCTTGTAGGTCTAGCCACGCTGGGCCACGTATGGCATCAATTTCCCGATTAACTAGCCCTACAAAAGGTTCGATCTCCTAGGCCCTAATACACTGGTGTGTCCTAAAGGTCTCCTCTGAATTTGAAGAGATTCCGATGGTGGAATTGCGAGATATCCCAATCCATAGGTCTAGGATCAAACTTTTCCCTGGTGTTCCCAAGGCTAATACCTCACAAGATCAATTGGACATCTTTAGCTGAAAATTATTGTTTGATCCTTTCCCTTTTCCTTAGTATGGTTAAGAATATCACCGGTTTCTAGACTCCATCCCCTTAACCTGGGCTGGGTCCACTTGGCCCCATGTGGTCTCATTTCTTATCCAAGATAATTCATTAAGGGAAACTCGAGAATCCAAGTTCTATAAGGATTTTAGGGACTAGGAAAATTCTTTACAAGTCATAATCCTTTAACCTAACCTCAAATCTTCACCCTAGAAAATCTTGTACCTTTCTTAAAGAGAAAGGAAGCTCCATTATTGATCCTATCCTAGGGAAAGTGACTTTGCAGTCACTTCACATCTAGTTATTGATCCATCCTTTATAAGCGACTTTCCTAATTATCGAGTCTCCTCCCATCGGTGAAATTCCGTAAAGAGAAGGGAGTCTTAGATGTGGTGACAGTGGGCCAAGTCTCCATCATTGCCCTTGACCTAGCAGTTTCCCTCTTAGGAGTCCCTTTTAGGTCCCCTACAGGTTTGAGTGATAACAATCCCTAGCTATATGACTTCTTCAAAAGCAATTTGATCAAGTAGACTTTAAATCTTCTACTATTATCTATTTACTTTTATGATGCCATGCTTCATAAAAATAAATACAATGATGCATGCTACTATAATTGCTACTTTGTAATAAAATAAGGATAAAATACAAATGAACCTGATAAAAATGGAGCTTCCTTCAATGGTATAGATCCCTGGGATCATCACCCTTCGACTTCATATGCATGCCCCTTCTAAATCATTAATCTTTGTTGCATTCACATTTTGTCAATGCTTCGAATTTTGAGTTGGGCCTACGACCATTCCATCACCTCACTTGATTAGAGGATGTGTGGTTCTCCACCATCAACTTTTCCATATAGTGTTTGTCACAAGGTTTCCAAATACCCTCAAAGTCCTTTCAATTCCAAAATTTAAAATTGAGAGTACGAATTTTTTTTAATATATTTGCATGCAAACAACAAAATAAGAGAAAAGTCCCCATTGAACCAAATAGAAAAAAACGTTTATGGTTAAACCAATAAGTGATGATTCATTTGAGTATTCCTTTAATCATTTTAAATAGTTCTACCTATGTATTCATCATTAAAATTTTCACTCAATTTTGTAGGTGGTAAGTTGTGTGTGCTTTTGGTGTTGCATTTTATATTTTAAATGTTTATAGTTTTAATAATTCTTTATAAATATATATAAATATAAAGGGTTGCAATCAATACCTTTGAAATTAAATGGAACAATACTAAGTGTGTATTTTAGTAGAATGGGTTGTTTATGTAGGTTTTAACCCTGAACAGAAATTATCTACACACGAATCTTATAACAGAAAATAAACAATAGCGAGAGCATAAAACATAAAACAGATAAACACAGAGATTTTCCCCTAGATCCAAAATCGGGACGACCAGCTTGATTTTTCATTATATTCCTTTTAGTGTTACAACACATATATATACATGTCGAAGCATACATAAACCCCAATCCATAAACCTTGGATTAGAACATAATCGTAGTTCCCTTGATCGGATCTACAAAAAATACCAGGGGCCGAAAACCATCGTGCCCCAATACCATGTGCAAAACCATGCAAAAAACCATGGACGCGGACTGTGCTTAGTCGTGGAAAGAATATAACACATACCCAACATTCTCCCACTTGTTGTTTTCTTTCCATAGGGGGCTACAAGAGAGCTTAGTCATTGGCCCAATTCTTCAACACCCATTGTTTCTTCACACCAAGAGAACTTCTGAGTGCTCACAGACTTCGTCAATGCATCTGCAACATTCTTCAAAGTGTCCACCTTTACAAGCAACACCCTTTTAGCCTCAACCATATCTCTAACAAAGTGATATTGAACATCAATGTGCTTTGTCTTTGAATGATAAGCAGGGTTCTTAGCCAGGAAAATTGCACTTTGGCTATCACAGTCTATCCTTATAGCTTGCTGTACCAACCCCATACTTGAACACAATCTTTGCAACCAAACTGCTTCCTTGCTTGCATGAGTGGCTGCTATGTATTCTGCCTCTGTAGTTGAAAGAGCCACTACAAACTGTCTTTTACTCATCCAACTGACTGCGCCTCCAAATAGGCTAAAAACATACCCACTTGTAGATCTTCTTTGGTCCAGATCTCCAGCCCAGTCTGCATCAACAAAACCACGAATGTCCAACATTCTTTCCAATCCTGGTCTTCCCTGGTAGCACAAGCCATAATCACTAGTGCCACGTAAATATCTGAAAACCCGCTTCACTACTGTCCAATGCTCCTTCCCTGGGTTTGACATAAACCTGCTCAATACTCCCACTGCATGTGCAATTTCTGGTCTAGTATAGACCATTGCATACATCAGGCTACCCACTGCACTTGCATATGGAACACGGGACATATCCTCCTCTTCTTCTTGTGTCTTGGGACACTGTTCAGCAGATAGCTTTACACCTACAAGAATAGGAACATTCACCGGTTTACTATCCTGCATATTGAACCTCTGCAATATAGTCTCGACATACTTCCTCTGGTTTAACCAGAGCTTCCTCTTTGCCCGATCTCTCTTAATTTCCATGCTTAAAATATAGTTTGCAGCACCCAGATCCTTCATGTCGAATTTGGAGAACAGTTGGGTCTTCAAATCTTGGATAATTTCTTTGTCATTTCCAATCAACAACATATCATCCACATACAAGACCAAATAAATAATACGGTCACCAATTAATTTAAAATAAACACAGTGATCCTCCTTGCTTCTGGTGAAGCCAAGTCCCCGTATATAGGTATCAAATTTCTGATACCACATCCTTGGTGACTGTTTTAACCCATACAGAGACTTCTTCAACTTGCATACCAATTCTTTCTTACCCTTCACCATAAAGCCTTCAGGTTGCTTCATGTAGATCTCCTCTTCTAGATCCCCGTGAAGAAAAGATGTCTTCACATCCATCCGTTCTATCTCAAAATCAAATGCAGTAGCAACAGATAAAAGTAATCTAATAGAAGTAACCTTGGCAACAGGAGAAAAAATATCACCAAAATCAATTCCCGGCACCTGGGAATAACCTTTCGCTACCAAACGAGCTTTGTATTTCTCCACCTTGCCTTCTACATTCATCTTCTTCTTAAACACCCATTTGCTCCCAATGGGCTTCCTTCCAGCCGGCAACTCCACCAGATCCCATGCATCATTTTTGTGTAAGGATGCCATTTCATCAACCATGGCCTCCTTCCAGAGTTTTCCATCCTCTGAATCTACTGCCTCCCTGACAGTTCTGGGTTCATCATCAGTTATAGTTAAGGCAAAACCTGAACAGAAAGCAGATGGACTATACCTTTCTGGTTTCCTTCTTTCCCGAACCGATCTTCTCAAAGCTGGAGTTTGTGGCTCTTCATCTTCTGAGTCTTCTTCTGTTGTAGAGTCTGATTCATCCTCCTTTAGCTCAAACTCTATCTTCTCAGGTTCCTTTGGTAGGACTTCATTTTTAACAACATCTTTCACTTCTCTAAACACCACATCTCGGCTGTACACAACCTTCCTTGTTTCTGGGTTCCAAAGCTTGTAACCCTTTAAACCATCCTTATACCCAATAAAGATGCACCTTTCACATTTATTATCCAACTTGGTCCTTTTCTCCTTTGGAACATGTACATATGCATCACATCCAAATACCCTTAGATGTGAAAGAGAGGGTTTCTTACCAGTCCATACCTCATGTGGAGTCTTATCCTCCAACGCCGATGAAGGTGATCTATTAACTAAGTAACATGCAGTCTCCACTGCCTCTGCCCAGAATTCTTGTCCTAACCCGGTACCACTGAGCATGCTTCTTGCCTTTTCCATCAGTGTTCTATTCATTCTTTCTGCAACTCCATTTTGCTGAGGTGTATATGGAGTAGTCTTCTACCGTGCTATACCACACTTCTTACAGAACTCTTCAAATTCCTTCTTGCAGAACTCCCCACCATTATCTGTCCTCAACGCCTTTATCTTCTTCTCTGTCTGGTTTTCCACCAGAGCCTTAAATTCTTTAAATTTGTCAAAGAATTCATATTTCTTCCTCAAGAAATATATCCATGTATTCCTTGAGAAGTCATCTATGAATGAAACATAGTACACAGACTTTCCCAGTGATGGAACTGACACAGGCCCAAACACATCACTATGCACAAGTTCTAATATCTTGTTTGCCCTCTTAGCACCAGAAGGAAAACTCACCCGATTCTGCTTCCCATATACACAATGTTCACAGAAATCAAAATCTAGAGAACAATTAGACATACCTTCTACCATACCATCTCTATGCAGTATCCGAAGGCCCTTCTCTCCAATATGTCCAAGCCTTTGATGCCATAGCATGGTCTTTTCTCCAGAGACAGCTAGACTTTCCGTCCCACTTTTAGGAACCACAGAACTGTTACACCCATCAATAACAGTGCTACCTTGTAGCTTGTACAGAGTTCCAGTCCGAACTCCCCGCATTAATACCAGTGCTCCCCTAACCATCTTGCAGGCATCTTTCTCGAACACTGTTTTTACACCTGCATCATCCATCTTTCTTACAGAAATCAGATTTCTAGCCAATGCAGGAATATGTAGAACACCAGGAAGTGTTCTAATCCTTCCACCTTGTAGCTTCAACTTTACCTTTCCACGTCCAATGGTTTTTGCCTTCCTATCATCCACTAGGAAGACATCACCATCATATTTCTCATACTCGCAGAACCACTCTCTATGGGGAGTGAAGTGAAAGGATGCACCTGAGTCAATCAACCATGACTCATGATCTACATGTGTATTTGAAGAAGAAGCCAAATACACATCCCCACCTTCATCTGAGGTGGTTTTTGCCTCTGCAGAAGGAGCTTCATCATATCCCTTTCCTTTCTCAGGAGCTTTAGATCTGCATTCCTTTTTGTAGTGTCCTTCCTTTCCGCATTTCTAGCACACCTTTACAAACTTTCCAGGAGATTTAGATCTCCCTCTAGATTTAGATCTCCCACTCGAAACCTTATTCTTGTTTCTGTTCTGGGACCTTCCTCGTACAGATAAGGCATCTCCATTCCGACCCTCCATATTTCTCCGTCTCATTTCCTCCGACAACAAGGCTGAGACAATGTCATCAAAATTCAAGGTAGTTGTATTGCTACCTATTGCAATAACCAGACTGTCCCACGAGTCTGGTAGAGAACACAACAAACTGATGCACTTATCTTCATCTAAGATTTTAATATCAATAGATGATAGCTGACTTACCACAGTATTGAAGGCGTTCAGATGCTCTGTCACCGAGTCTCCATCCTTCATCCTCAGGTTATACAGCTTTTTCCGCAGGAACAACTTATTCACCAGAGACTTAGATTGGTACAAAGTCCCAAGTTTTTCCCACAAATTCTTCACCATAGCTTCCCCAGATACATTCAACAATACTGAATCTGACACACACAACCGTATTGTGCTCTTAGCCTTCCGATCCAGTTTCTTCCAGTCTTCATCTGACATTGCCGTTGGTTTAGTACCCGGATCTACCGCGATCCACTGATCTTTATCCACCAGCAGATCCTCCATCTTGAGCTTCCACAACTCAAAACTCTGACCATTAAATTTCTCGATCTCTATCTTTCCACCGCTCGCCATCTTCTCTCACCGCAAGAATCGATCCCGCGGATCTCCCACTGAACAGGGTCTACCTCAGGCCCGAACTAAAAACCCTCAGCAGCAAAGGCGTCCCCTTGAAGCCGAAACAGCTCTGATACCAAATGTAGGTTTTAACCCTGAACAAAAATTATCTACACATGAATCTTATAACAGAAAATAAACAATAGCGAGAGCATAAAACATAAAACAGATAAACACAGAGATTTTCCCCTGGATCCCAAATCGGGACGACCAGCTTGATTTTTCATTATATTCTTTTTAGTGTTACAACACATATATATACATGCCGAAGCATACATAAACCCCAATCCATAAACCCTGGATTAGAACATAACCGTAGTTCCCTTAACCGGATCTACAAAAATACCAGGGGCCGAAAACCATCGTGCCCCAATACCATGTGCAAAACCATGCACAAAACCATGGACGTGGACTAACCATGGCGCGTGCTTAGTCGTGGAAAGAATATAACACATACCCAATGCTTAAGAGTAAAAAACAACATTCTTTAAGATATTAAATATTATGATTATATTAATAAAATTTGAAGGTTCAAAGAATATAATTTTTTAATAATTGGTAATCATGAATAATGATAAGGTTTTAGTTAGAATAGTTTAAGGTGAGTTAAAAATAAGAAGTAAACATGAGACCAAACATGTAGAGAATGTTTTTTTAGAGAGTGTGATATGGAATAAGAATTAAGTGGTTTATTAGATACAAAGGCATTAAAATTCATGTACGAGAATGCTATGAGAAGATAAAATGAAGAAAAACATTTAAAATAAAGCAAAAATATCACATAAATAACAATAATAGATGGGAGAAGATCAAAGTTCAAAACTACTTAAATCTTACTATCTCATGGCATGAAAAATAAGTAATAGGACAACTAATAATGAAATCACACAAAGTGATATTTGAAATAAGAATATGTGAATAGTTAAAGGAGTCATGGGAGGAAAATTTTTATTGAGTATGTAGAAATTGGGAGGTATAAATTGAGTAACATTTTTTTTTACATTTTGTAACATACTCACAAACCAAAGAGAGATCAAATTTCATATCAAAGACCAAAAATTAGTGTTACAAGGGGATTTAGTGGGAGGTACAGTAGGCTTGGATAAGAAAATGATGCTAGAAAGATGTAGATGATTGAAAGCAAAGCCAACATGGAAGTTAGCCCTTGTTTCAATGCAAATAGGAACAAAATCCAATTGAGTGTTAGAATTTTTGGCACTAGACTCATTGCACACACACACACCAAATTCGGTAACAAATTCTTATTAACTTTACACAACTAATGAACTAAAACACATTGATGTTCCTAACCAAAAACAAATTTAGTACAACGAAACTTATAAAACCGGCAATTAGATTATGAAAAATAAACATATTATACAAAATTTCTTCCCAATCAATAGTTCTTTATTAATTTTTTCTCAAAACCTACTCGAGGTCCCTTACTAGGATAATGGCCCTTGAGGAAATTACATATGAAAAAATACCCTAGATTCTATCTGGTAGATAAAGAATTATATCTATCCTCGATCTTGTTGATTTGTATCTCCTTTGCTGCTCCATGCTCTTTCCTAAAACCAAACATAAATGAGTATCTCACTTAAAACCCGCAATATTACTCATGTAGATCTCCTTTGCTACTCCATTCTCTTTCCTCATACCTATCGCAAATGAGTACCTCACTCACAAAAAACCTATAATATTACTCATGCATATCTCTTGCCTATTTTAGAGAATATCTCTCTAAATGTCATGTGCCCCTACGCATGTTTATGCTTTGCTAGGCCCTCTTGGACTTCTCAGCCGTATCAGCCCTCTTGGACCTACTTGTCCCTCTTGAACCTACCCAACCCTATTCTCCCTACTCAACCTTGTTAGCCTTATCGGCCTTCATGGCTTTCTTGTCTACCATCTTCCATGGGTCCCTTGAACCTCAAAGTTTTGAGGCCTACTCGACCTTCTCCTCCACAAGATTCTATCTTCCCAACCACTCCACAGGCCCTCTTAGTTGTCTTGGCCCAACTTGGCCCTAATCAGCCCTATTGACCCTACTAAGCTCTCCATAGCCCCTCTTGGCCCTACTCGGCCCAACTCAACCCGCGTCATCCTTATTTGGCTCTCCACATTCCCTCTAGGACCTCCACATATTTTCTCAACCCTCTCGATTGTTAAAAGGCCTGAGGATTCGATCTTCTCCTCTTGAGAGAATCACTCACTTGTTGACCACATAAATGGATCACTCACCCTTGTACTTACACTTTTTTGAAGTGTCTAATACCATGGATCATAGTACCATGGATCATCAAAATACCATGGGTCATCAGAATACCATGGGTAATACCATGGGTCTTATTGTTGCTGCGAGAAACACCCTCCAAATGTTTTCCTATCCATTGTCACTTCATGGTCGGTTGTTGTTGTTTTCCAGGTGCTTAAATATTCTTCAAATATTCTAAAGTGTTGAAGTCACTTTCTTTCACATGCTTATATTTAAATGCATCTACAAGCACACGTCTTTCCAAAAAGCTTAACGGTCAATGCCTATCTTTGAATTCAAGCATTACGCAATCCTTGAGAATAATTCTTGTGGAGTATCTGGAAACAATGATTTTGAAATCCTTATGGGAAGGCATTACACAAATCCTCAATATTGTGCGACCCTCGCTGGTAATTCTTGCATAGTTGACAGGGTATATTCACTCTACAATCTCGATGGATAGTCAGTGCGCAATTCTGGTTGACATTCTCTCTCACCCTTAGTTGCAACTATATTATCATCCCAGTGAATTTTCTCAATTTTCGATGTTATGCACTTTGGTTTTCGCAAGTGTTGTTATCACTTTCAAGACTATATTTTTTCCTTTCTTTCACTTTCACAGTTGTTTCTTTTTATTTCTCTTCGCCTTAGCATGTGTCACTTTCAATTTATTTAACTTTCTCAACTGTTGTTTTCACTTTTTCTCACTATCCAAGTGTTGCTTTTAACTGTTTGTATTACTGCATGTGTTTCACCTTCGCGCACTACTAGAGGAAGCTCTAGCGCACTCTTCTACAATAGTTGATCATGTATTTCATAAGAATATGTTATAGACACATTCCCATAACCTAGTGCACTTTCTAGATGCAGATGACACTTCTGTCGTAACTTGTATTCTAAGTGTCACAAGCTATGTTTCAACTATCGTACTTAGAAATAAGTGTCACTTTGCTATATTTTCAGGGTATGCATGTGGATTTTGAGTATGATGAATTATATTAGCTTGTGTTTTATGGTATATATGTGTGTGATTCAGGTTTGGAACTTCTTTACATCATATTTTCTCCCTTGTTCCATTGATCCAACACTTAGCCAATTTTGGAGTTCATCCCTGTCCTTACATCATGTGCAACTCACGAGCATACATAATCTTCCAGGAAAGTGATGAGTAGTTTGCACACTTGTAAGTCTCAATGATGAAAGACTTACCTCTCAAACATGTTTTATGGTATACATGTGTGTGATTCGGTTTTGGAACTTCTTAACATCATATTTTCTCCTTTATTCCATTGATCCAACACTTAGAAAATTTTGTAAATGTGTTTAGATGAGAAAGGGGATAGGAGGTACTATATTTATAACTGATATAAATAGGGAAGCTGAGGTGGTCAACTTGAAAAATCAATACTTCTTAAAATACTAATACTTTATGCTCAAAGGTAGACCTAAGAAGAGAAGTTGGAGTTCTATTAGTTTGTCGTTGCGACAAACACCCTCCAAAAAATTTCCTACGCTTCAATTTTAGAGCCTCCTTGTGATCTTATGATATTTAATTTCAATTTTTCCATTGTCACTTCATGGTTGGTTGATTTTTTCCAAGTACTTAAGTCTTATTTTGATATTATTAAGTGTTGAAGTCACTTTCTTTCACATTTTTAGGTTCCATTTCATCCACAAGTGCACTTCTTTCTAGAAAGCTTAATGGTCAATGTCTATCTTGGAAGTCAAGCATTGTGCAGTCCTTGAGAGAAACGCTTGTGTAGTCTCTGGAAACAGTGATTGCACATTTCTTAAGGGTAGGCATTGCGCAACCTTTGCTGACAATGCTTGCACAGTTGACAGAGACAATGCCATTATAAAACTTTTGAGGTAAAAAATGAGCCTCAAAACAAAAAAGTACAACTAAAATCAACTTTATAATAACAAATGGGATTAAAGATGATGATGCCAACCATGTGGGACCATTCACCATTTTTGGAGTAAAAAAAATTAAAAAACTATTTTTTCAACTCGTATTTTTAACTTATCTCCCTACAATTTTACTCAAATTTCAAGCGGGTGAAATTGTTGGATGTATAATCTAATTCCTCATCCAAATATTACCGATGTTTCATAATTTCTAATTTATGGAAAATTAGAAATACGTTAAAAATGTGATTTCAATAATGTTTTTTAATGTATTTCTCATTTTTCATGGAAAGGGTGGTCCATCAAAATTATGAAACATGGGTACTCATTGGATAAGGAATTAAGTTTTTCATCCAAAGGGTGCTATCACTTGAAATTTGAGTAAAATCGTAGGGATATAAGTTGAAAAAAGTAGTTTTTTTCCCCTCTAAAATTTGATGATGTAATCTAATATTAATTTTTTATTTCCACTATTATTTTATAATATTCCTTAGGGGGCCCATTTTAGACCTCAAAATTTCTCTAATGACTGTGCAATCCCTATGGTTATCCAATGTGAAATACCAGTTGATAGTCTCTCTCACTCTCAGTTGCAACTATATTATCATCCCAGTGAGTTTTCCCAACTGACACTTTTGTGCACTTTGGTTGATCCGGGTCAATCAGATATCGGATTTACCCATGATCTTTTACTTTTGTGATGTTGTTAGAATTGTATTTTAAAAGAGCATAAAAGAACACATGTGCATGTTATAAAGAAAGAGAATAATATGACCATTAGCAACATAAAAACACGAGACATTGATAACGGAGTTCACTCAGTGTGGGCTACGTCTCTGGCCTCGATGTCAAAATGGGATAGGCCGCTTCATATAGTGCTATAAATGAGAAGATGTACATGGATGATGTGCATACAAGGATGTGCCCTCAACATGAGTGGATTTTCTCTCCACGAGACATTCTGCTACAGGAACTCTCACTCACAATGGACCTCCTATCACCATGACATAATCTCACATGAAGCAAAACCAAGATCCCACAACATGCATCAAGCAAGGATCCAAAAATCATAATACATCCCACAGAAAAAAGAGGCACATGATCAAAATGCATATACTTCAACCCTTGGATTTGGCTGAAGAATTACATGCTCAGCTGCTGAATCTGGTTGTACCATCGAAAAAGGGTGTTGAGGGGCATAGAATCGAATGTCCACAATTGAGAATCAAACACCATTACTCTAATATGGAAAATGGCGAAAAAATGGGAATCTTTATTTTTGAAATAGACATCACCATTGGATTCTTGTCGTTGAGAGGTGTAAAATCGACATAAATTTTGTCTAATTCTGACTCTGACAAGGTCTGGGCCTCAAGGAATATTTTTGATGCCCTCAAGGTTCCCTAAGATTCTGTTCTGTAGGGAACTTGAAAATCTACTTCTGAGATGGCCATTCTGACTTTACCATCGTGTTCCCTACGAAATTTTGGTTAAAATTACTGTAAACTTCATATCATTCTTACAAAATGAAAATTTACCTCCCCATGGAATATTTCAGGAATCAAAGAATATTATTTTTCTCGAAAAGCATGACCACACATGATTCCCTTGTTGTTCCTCTGGTCCGTCTCCGATGGTTTTCCCTTACTCTCCTCCATCTGTTGGCTCCTTCATTGGGGTCGAATGACAAAGGACATGGTTCATATAAAAAAATTCGAAGGAGTTAACAATGAATAAGCCATTGGCCTAGTGGTAACGTTGGCGGATAACATGGAGGCGGGTCGTGTTCAAATCCCGCCCGCTCCAAAAATGGCATTGTATATATATTTTTGACCCCGATGGTTTGTAATTTTTAACGTTTGGTTATATTGTTTTGGTGATTTTGGAGAGTTAACATTTTTGTTAACGATGATATATATATATATATATATATATATATATATATATATATATATATATATATATATATATATATATATATATATATATATATATATATATAAAGTTTCATTGGCCCCTTTTATATGTGGTTCGTAGGTTGTATATGTGTTGGATCCACCATGGGTGGTTGTGGAGCCATCGCGTGGGCGGGGCCGGTCTGCCAGGTATGGGTTCAACTCCCACGGGCTCCGGCATTTGTATTATTTATATGGAGCTCCACCGGGTCGGGTCGGGTCAGGTCCACTAGAGATGGCCTGCCTACCCATGTATTTTGTCATTTTTTATATGTTCCGGCGGGGGTGGCGGGGTCATGGCCCGCCACCCTTATTTTAATATTTTTTTTTGTTGATTTAAGACAACTGTTCATTTTTAAATTTAAAGGAAATAAGGGTTATTGGGATTTTTAACAAGGCCACAATTTCACCGGTTTTCGGGAGCCAAGTTCCCTTCTGGTTGAAAGCGAATTTTTTGGATGCTTAAACCTAGCCCACTGCCCAACTTTGACCAAAACGTTGACTTGCTCTAACTTCTCCATTCGGTCTCGGATTGGAGATTTTTTTGCACCGTTGGAATCAGGGCGACGAGTACTTCAATCTGAACCTGGTTTTGAGAGCAATCCAACCCCTTTGAATTCTGACCATTTATGAGCCCTCTTGATAGCCTGAGGGTGTCTAGAGCCACCTGGATCAATCCTCACCACTGAGGAGCATTTTTTCCACAAAAATCATGAACATAATTTGTGTCTACTTTGTACCTTGTCTGCACCACATGTGTCTTGAAAGCTCATCCTTCATTCTCCTTCACCTTTGTCCCTCGGAGCCATAAGCTATGAGTTGACACCTGCATCCTCTACAAACCTGTAGTACAATATTTTACAAATTACATGCTTAAATAAGTGACCAATATATGACCCAAGCATCCCATAAATGTCATGAGTCTATAACATATACTTGGTGGTCAAGTTTACATTAAAATGGAATCAATACCCTAGCTATCTATGCAAGGCCAAAATATCATTGTTTCTTCATAAGTGATGGAAAACACATCATCACTTTTAAATCTTAATTGCAATGCATGATTTACAAAAATAAGGCCAAAACAAGCTAACACATCTAGAAAAACTAGCTCTCACTTGTCAAAGTGAATGAGTCATCTCTCTATGGTGCATTTGTTTGTCAAAACATTTTTTTATTTTTTTCCTTCACTGATGCTTTTTCCTTAAGACGTTGCTCTGGATGGATCCACCAACACGTGTTTCTCTGATGGCTACACCTGTCGCAATCACTGCAATGATTCTTCACCCTCCAGACCTTCTTTACCTTCTACTTTCCCTATTGTGGAGAAGACATTTCACGCCTCATCCTCCTTTTTTCTTCCATTCTTTCCCAACACTTAGCAAATACATGGTTATATAATCCAAAAAAAAATACATGTTTTCTGATGCCATGATCTATGTTCATTGTTAGCGACATTTTTGTAATAAAAAATAACATTAGAATACCGAGACTTTTTATACCTTTCTTGCTGGTCTCTGGTGAAATCATGGGGATGAGATCTTGACTCAGCTTTTTCACTGCCATGTGTGTTGTCATAGGATGATGGTGAAGTGTTCCCATTATTCTCTTTCCCCAATGGTTTCAACCATGCATTGGAATCTTCTGACACCTTCGAGCATTGTCCTTCAGTGTATCCCAAACTTGCTAATCGAGGTCGTTGTACAACCTCCAATGGTTGAATCATGCCTTGGCCATTAATGCCAAGTCCTCCTCCTTTGTATAACATCTTGGTGAGGACTCTCATGTCAGTTCCTGTAATGGGTATCTCCAAATTTCCCACAAAAATGATAGCATTTGAATATGAAACTGAAGAAACATAAACATTTTTTACTTCAGATGCCGATTCAGAAACAGGTGATGATTGCTTCTCCAAGCCTTCGTTGTGCTTCAACTCCTCCAAAGCCTCTTCCATGGCTCATAGCTGAAGCTGTAGTCTCTGCTTCTCCTCTTTCTCTTCTCATAGTAGCCTCCTTAATTCAACATTCTCTTCTCAAAGACTCTTGTTGATCTCCTCATTCAAATGATGAGAAGGCATTAAAGGTGATGAAGAATATGCATAAGCACTAGAAGATGTCGATGAAGCATTGCTTTCTACTTCTTCTTTATACCATCTCTCATAACCTTCATACATCATGTCCACCATTTTGGACATCCTGATCATGGCCTTGTACATGAATTTTCATCATCCATTGTTGCACGTTCAATCGTTGTTCATGCTCGCAATTCACATCAGCAAGAAGACCACTCTGATACCACTTGATCCAGGTCCCTCAGCTACCAGATTAACTCATGATCTTTTACTTCTATGATTTTCTTAGAATTGTATTTTAAAAGAGAATAAAAGAACACATGTGCATGTTGTAAATAAGGGGGACAAGACAACCATCAGCAACTTAAAAACACGAGATGTTGATAACGGAGTTCAGCGAGTGTGGGCTACATCTCTGGACCCGGTGTCAAAATGGGGTAGGCCGCTTCATATAGTGTTGGAAATGGGAATATGTACATGGATGATGTTCATACAAGGATGTGCCCTCAACATGAGTGGCTTGTCTCTCCTCGAGACGTTTTGCTATAGGATCTCTCTCTCACAATGGACCTCATATATATGAGCATGACATAATCTCACACGAAGAAAAAAAAAGATCTCACAACATGCATCAAGAAAGGATCTAGAAATCATAATACATTCCAAAAAAAAAAGAGGGACATGATCAAAATTCATATACCTAAACCCCTAGAGTTGGCTAAAGAAGCGGATTCTCAACTACTGAATCTGGCTGTACCGTAAAACTCATGGAATCAAGGGGCATAGAATCGACTATCCACACTTGAGAATCGAACACTGTTACTCGAATATGGAAAATGACCAAAAATGGGAAGCTTTTCTACTGAAACAGACATCGCCATTGGATTCCTATCACCGAGAGGTGTAAAATCGACATAAATTTTGTGGAATTCTAACTCCGGCAAGTTTTGGACCTCAAGGAATTTTTTGGATGCCCTTAATATTCCCTAAGATCATGTTCTACAGGGAATCTGCAAATCTACAGCTCAAATGCCCATTATGACTTTAGTATCGCGTTCTCTGTGAAATTCTAGTTAAAATGACTGTAAACTTCATATCATTCTGACAAAATGAAAATTTACCTCCCCGTGGAATTTTTCAGGAATCAAAGAATATTCTCTGCAAAATATTCTCTGTCTCAAAAAGCATGCCCGCACATGATTCCCTTGTTATTTTGTTGGTCCATCTCCATTGGTCCACCCTTGATTTCTTCAGTTTATTGGCTCCTCCGTTTGGGTCGAATGGCAAAGTTCATGGTTCATATAAAAAAATCTGGCGGAGTTAACAATGAATAGGTCGTTGGCCTAGTGGTAATGTTGTCAGATAACATGGAGGCGGGTCGGGTTCAAATCCCGCTTGCTCCAAAAATGGCATTGTATATATTTTTTTAACCCCAACGGTTTGTAACATTTTAACATTTGGTTATATTGCTTTGGAGGTTATGGAGCGTTAACATTTTTGTTAACGGTGATATATATATTAAGTTTCATTGTCGCATTTTATATGTGGTTCATAGGTTGTATATGGGTTGGATCCACTGTGGGTGGTTGTGGAGGCATCTCATGAGAAGGGCCGGTCCACTGGCTGAGGGTTCAACTCCCGCTGGCTCCAACCTTCATATTATATATATGGAGCTCCATCGGGTTAGGTCGGGTCTGCTGCAGGTGGCCTACTGACCCATGTATAGTGTCATTGTTTATGTGTTCCAGCGGGGGTGGCGAGGTTGACAACCCGCCCCCCAATGATATTTTTATACAATAAGAAATGCAGATCTATCGGGGGTGGTGGGGATCATGGCCCGCCGCCCTTATTTTAATATTTTTTTGCTTAATCAAAACAACTTTTTATTTTTAAAGTTAAAGAAAATAAGGGTTATTGGGTTTTTTAACGAGGCCACAATTTCGCCCATTTTCGGGAGCCAAGTTCCTTGATGGTTGACGGTGAATTTGTGGGATGCTTAAACTTGGCCCATTGGTCAACTTTGACCAAAAATTTTACTTGCTCTAACTTCTCCATACACGCTCAGATTGGAGATCCTTTAACACCGTTGGAATCAAGGCGACGAGTACTTCAATTTGAATCTGGTTCGAGAGCAATCCAACCACCCTGAATTATGACCATTTCTGAGCCCTCTTCGTCTCCTGAGGGTGTCTAGAGCCACATGGATCATTGGTTTTCACTAGTGTCATTTTCACTTTCTTGATAGTCATTTTTCCTTTTTTTCGCTTTCATGAGTGTTTATTTTCATTTCTCTTCACTTTAGCATGTTTCGCTTTCACTTTATTTAGCTTTCGCAAGTGTCATTTTCACTTTTTCTTATTGTTGCAAGTGTCTCTTTTAACTGTTTGCACTATTGCATGTGTTTCACATTATAGCACTACTAGAGGCAGATCTAGCACACTCTTTTGCATTATTTGATCATGTATAACATAAGAATATGTACTAGACACATTCCCATACTGTAGCACAATTTATGTTTGTAGTCAACACTTTTGTCGTAAGTTGTATTCTAAGTGTTGTAAAGATACATTTCAACCATCGTACTTAGAAATAACTGTTGTTTGTTGTTGTTTCAAGTTATGTATGTCGATTTTGAGTACATTGTATTATATTTTCTTGTGTTTTATGGTATACATGTGTGTGATTCAGTTTTGGAACTTGTTTACATCATGTTTTCTCCCTTGTTCCATTGATCCAACACTTAGCCAATTTTGGAGTTCATCCTTGTCCTTACATATTGTGAAACTCATGTGAATACTTAATCTCTAGGAATTTGATGAGTAATTTTCACACTCCTAAGTATCAATGATGAAATACTTACCTCTCATACATGTGCACTCTACTCATCTTAATGACAACCTCCTCCACTTGCACATTGAGCAACCTTGGAGTCTAGACCATCCATATGGCTACTTAGCCTTTCCAAATGCGTAGTACATGGTTTCTCCTACCTTGAATTTAACATTGTATAGCTATAGTATACAATGGGCCATCTCTATGTCATTGTCATGCCCCACTGCACAATACCCTTAATCTACTGTGCATCATGTAGTTATAGTGCCCTAACCTGCCTCCTTGTCTCTTTAACTTTCTCAACTATGTAGCTCCATCATTTAGTGGGCCTCCTACTATGCATTTTATAGTTATAAGGGGCAGTAGGTCACTTCTAGGTCACTACAACCATCAACTATGAAATATCTAGAATATTCCCCTCAATCACTGCACATTACGCAGTTATAGTGGCTATTCTTATCCCTCTTGTTGACTAAAATCCCTCACTGCGTAGTACCTTGTCCTATCTTTCCTCCTACTACACATTGTGTAGTCACAGTGGAAAATAAGGTCATCCCTCATCCCCTATGATTCTAAACTCTGTAATCTATGTCTCCTCTTCCTTGAGCACTGTAGACTATGCATCCTTAGTCAGTAAGCTCATCACCTTCTCTCCTGGACTTCCCCACTGTGCATAGTTGTGTTGAGACTTCCATAATTGTGCATTGGATAGTTCCATAGTAAAATATCACCATCCTAGGGTTCTTGTAGCCCTGAATTTCATAATTCTTAGCTAATTACCCTCAGATTCCTTGCTTGTTGCCTCAACATAGTCAACATCTTCCATGAGAAAGAAAAGGTTGAATAGGTGGTTTTTGGACTGATGTTGGCTTTTCATGAGTGGAATTCATATGTAGGTGTTATCATATCAACATGGAACATGGTAGGGTGATGCTTAAGGAAGGTGTCAAGTAGGAGTTATAAGAAATCACTCGCGGAGAAGAAGCACTAGAAGAACCATCATGAGGATCTAAAAAAATCTTGGACCATGAAAAAATTATGGCATCTCATGTTTACTTGGAAGGTTCTACCTCACATCCAGACCCTTTGGGGGGTGAATATGGAGTACAAGAAAATAGCTATCATGAATAAGTCAAAGACACATCAACAAATAAAGAGATTTCCTTTATGTACTATGAAATCTTATGTCACCATTTCCAATTCATGGCCTCTCAAAGTTTCACCACAAGAGTCAATGAGTCAATGTATTTTTCCACATCATTTGCAAAATGTAATTTTTATATTTTCAAATAATGAGAAAATGTAAAATGTATAGATGCTCAAAGGTCTCCACATAGGAATTCAAAAAGTCACATGGGAGTTCAAGAGTTCCGAGGGAAGGTCAATACTCACATGGGAGGTGGAGAGTCACCTAATTTGTTTTGAACACACCCTCATAGCTCAAGATAAAGTAATTTGGAATTTTCATCTTGGATTCTCTAGTTCAGCATAGGAGCGAATACCTCTCTTTGGAGTGGCAAGCGGTGACTTAATGTTCCATTATTGGGGCTAGTGTTGCATCATTGTTATTGTGTGTCTTGTGACTTTCACTTACTATGTGAATTTATTTGATCCGGTGTAGTTACGTGAAAATGTTGTGAAATATTGTAATATTATTCTTTCAATGTTTGCGGTGTATGTTCATATTAATAAATACTAATGAAAATGAACTATTTCATTGGATTTGGTATGCATCTTATTGAATGTGCATTGTTACTTTCCTTTATGATCGTTGTTATGTTGTGAACTAATTTTTAGGTTACCTAATGATTATTTCCATGCTCTTGTGTGTCTCTTTTAGGATAGTACTGTAACTTTTCTACTAGAGGCCCACTCTCTCTCCTTCCTTGCTATGAAAGCACCTTATATACATTGCAATCGTATGCCTCACAGTGTCAACTTACTTTCTTGTTACAAAGATTGTTTTGTTCACAATATGGCTCAGTTTTTTGGTTGGAAATAATGTCAACCTAGTAGCGTTGGTGTTGGAGGTTGCATTGGTGTTAGTTGGAATTGAAGCCAAATTGGTAGTATGTTATGAAACCAACTCACAAAATAGAATAAAATATATATCAATGACTTAGAAATCAGACTCTTCGCGGGGGAAACCTCCTTTACATTACATAAATGAACAATTCTTGGATGATACAAATGAAAAAGCCTACCTTCTATATATAGAATTCTAAGGGGTCACATTATAATAATATGGGGACCAGATGGGAACAACAATAACAATAATGGGACTACACCTATGGAGCACAATAATAACAATATGGCGACTACATGGGCACAACAATAACAATAATGGAGCTACACTAACAATAAAAATAAGGGGCTACACTAGTATTATAGGGATCTAACATGCCCCTCTCCTTCAAAAAAGTTTTGTCCTCAATACTTGATTACTTCTAGATGCTTATGTATAAAATTCTCATCCTCCCATATGGAAACCTCAAAGGTTAATTTCTTCCACTTAATGAGATACTCTGAAATTGATGGATTTTGAGCTATCGAGTCATTGTTTCCATGACTACTTTAGGTTCCAATGTGATTTTTCCTTCCTTGTCAAGTTTTGGAAATATTGTTTGAATTGGGATTTTATCACCTATAACCTTATTTAAGCATGAAACATGGAAAACTGGGTGCACTCGAGAAAATGAAGGAAGCTCCAATTTGTATTCCATAGTACCAATATTTTGCAACACCTTGCAAGGAACATAGTACTTTGAGGGTAAGTTATTAGATTTATTAGCTTGCTTGAGGGACATTTTCTTGTATGGTTGTAGCCATAAAAATACCCAGTCTCCTACATCAAAACTTCTTTCGTTTCAATGTTGATTTTCCTATTGTTTCATTCAAATCTGCACCAAATTTAGGTTATCCTTTAATAATTGGAGAACTTGTTGTTGATGCTCGATGTGATATTCCATTCTCTGAACGTTATAATTTTCTCTTAAATTTGATTTCTATGTTTGAAACTCTAGTGAGCATAATCATGCAATTACGCCTTGTTTTTATTTCTTTAGAAGCTTTGTCATGCCATTAGAGCTGATTATCTTTCCTGGTTTCCCTAAAGATTGTAACCATTGAACTTCTAATACAACATCAGCACCACCCATTGGAATGGAAATCATTGGGATATTTAATACATATTCACCCATGGTTATCTTGATATTATGGCACTCTCCAGAGAAATTTATAGTTCCTCCATTTGTAACCATCACTTGACACTCTAGTGCTGAATATAGGAAGCAATTCAATTCCTCTTCATGCATCATAGTAGATTTTTCGAAGGGCTTAATGGGTGTAGAATTATTTTTTGGGGGAATTTTAGAACCCAATACATATATATTTGCTTCAATATTCCCTTGGAATCACTTCAAACACATTTTTTAAACAGAAGTTATGCAATTAAAAAAACACACACATGCACGCACACACATTTTTATTTCTTTTGAGGAGCTCGATATTGAACCTGATGTATCTCTATGATTTTGTATCCCAAATATTTGAACTTCGGTCTTGTAGTAGCCCTCTGAGTCTTATTTCCAATTCCATAGGTCTAACCTAATTTTGATTCTTCAATATAAGGTTATGCATGTTCTCCCACAATGATGTAATCATGGACTGGTTCAGTAGAGAAAACTTGTACGGTGTGCCACATGTCACTATTTTGACCTTTGGCTCTGAAATAGGTACACAAGAAACTATAGTCCATGAAATTTTGATCACTTTTTAAAGAATTTAAATCTGATGCCTGAAATGAAAGTTATGACGATTTTTCTTCGGTGACCTGTTTGAGATGAAATTATGGAGCTTGAAAAAACCCTAACTTCCTCAGATCATATATCCAAAAATATAGCAAAAAAAAAAAAATCTTAAATTTTTACAAGAGGTTCATCAATATTTCAGCTCCGCGGGCTAAAACATTTAGCTTATGAATCCTCGTAGAAAAAAAATTATAGTGAAAATTCCAAGTTGACGTGTTTGAAGAAGTGAAACCCTAGAATCCCAAGCTGTGATACCAAATGTTATGAAACTAGCTCACAAAATAGAATAAAATATACATCAACGATTTAGAAACCAACCTCTTTGAGGGGTAAACCTCCTTTATATTATATAAATTAACAATTCTTGGATGATACAAATGAAAAAACCTACCTTCTATATATAGGAATATAAGGGGTCACAATATAACAATATGGGGACCACATGGGCACAACAATAACAATAAAGGTGATACACCTATGGGGACTACATGGGTACAAAAATATCAATAATGGGGTTAAAATAACAATAACGATAAGGATCTACACTAGTATTATAGGGACCTAACATAGTGTGTGATTGGATGTGCATATCGGTTGCAGACCTTATCTTGTATTATTGGCTACAAATGTTGGTGTAGGCAGTAGATGGTGGTTGGTGCATTTGGATCTTTATGCATATGTTATGTATGTGTTTCAGTTGGCTTATGTTGGTTTGGCTTGTGCAATTGTTATGTATGGTTGATGAGTTTATGCATATATCTGATGATAGTTATGCATATGGTTGGAGTAAACATTACCATGTTACAGGTATTCTTGGCATTAGCAATACCTTGGTATTATTTGTGTTTGTGTGTGGTCCATGTCAATACATAGTATTGGAATTGAAGGTATTGGTATTACCATGGTATCTACCTATGGTAGTGGCTTGGATATTACCATGTTACAAGGATCCATGCCAATTGGCATAACCATGGTATTTACTTGTGGTATTGACCTGGAGATTTCCATGGTATTGGCATAACCATGGTATTGAACCGTGCTATTGACCTAGAGATTACCATGGTACAGGGGTCCATGGTATTGACCCATGGTATAGATGTTGACCTGTGGTATTGGTGTTGCCTATGGTTTTGTGCATGGGTTTGCACATTGTTTTAGGCATGATGGTTTTCTACCGGTATTTTGTAGATCTGGTCAAGGGAACTATAGTTATGTTCTAATCCAGGGTTAATCAATTGGGGTTTACGAATGCTTTGGCATGTATATATGTGTGTGTGTTTTTTTTTGTCAGCAAATATAGGCCTCCTTCTATTAATTATTTAAATAATTATATACAGTGGTATGTTGGCATGCCAGAAACCAGACTGAGAGTGTCCAGAATTACAAAACAATCTCTGTCCATACCAAGAAACCGAAGGAAATTCTAGCTTTATGGCCCCTAAAAAAGGTAAAAGAGCCATAACTCCAACTTGTAACCAACTAAAACTTCTAAGAATACGCACTATAAAAATAATTGGGATACATTCACACAATAGATTAACGCAGAAAAAAAGTGCCAAGGCACCATATCGGTCACGGTCCTAATCCTCCCCTCCTGGGCTTTCTGACTCAAACTCTGTCACATCCTCCTCATCTTCCCCATCCCTAACGACTTCCTGTGGGAGCACACTGTTAGGCCGTGGAATGTCGAAATATCCTGCCATTTCCGAGATATCCTGCAGTTTGCCAAGTCTTTTTTCCAGTGCTTTCTTGATGCTGCTGAGATTTTCCCCGACAAATTTCCCAATTCTCCTCCTCTCGCGAGGGCTCCGAAACCTTCCATTCATGAAGCATTCGAAGTTCCTCCCCACTATTCTTCATATCACCCAATCCCCATCTCCTAAGGCCCAAGTTTTCTCGCACATGGACTTGGATGTTAGCCCAGACTTCCTCTTCTGATTTTTTCCTGCCATCAAAGATACGGTGGTTAGTCTCTTTCCATATCTCCCATAACAGGAACCTCGGGGCAAGTTCCCAAATTCAATTTAACAAGTTAATCTTAAAGGGGCCCTCCTCCCATTTGATAATAGTGGTCAACGAGAGTCGTGGGACCCAGTTGGACCTTTTGAAAATCTGATCTCCCTTGCTCCAAACTTTAGAGGTCCAGCTGCATTCATCGAATAGGTGATTCATGGTATCTTCTGCTCATAGGCATAGAACACAAACGGAAGGCCCTATCATCCCTCCCTTATAGAGGTTCTCTCATGTCAACACTCATCCTTTCAATAGTAACCATAGGAAGGTGGATATTTTAGGCCAAATACCTAGGTCCCACACTTTACTCCATTTTTTCTCAAATGGAAACAAATGGCGGTTCTCAACTATTTCGAAGGCTTCTTTAATGTTGAACTAACCATTTGTGTTGTACACCCATCTAATTTTATCTGAGTGTTGACTCTTTTTTATCTTACTTTCTCTTAGCACTTGCATTAGGTTAATTTTTTCTTCCAGTGGACAATGATTCCTCAACCAATCCCCTTTCACCCACTGGCAGAAAGGGTTGTCCTCAACATCAGTGTCCCAAAAATCCTTGACTCTTGTCAAACCCTCCTCTTGTGTTGTAACATTGAAAAGAACATAATGAAAAATAAACCGGTAGTCCCGGTTTTGGGATCCAAGGCAAAATCTCTTTACATATCTATTTTATTTTTTATTCTCTCGTTTTTGTTTCATTTTATGTTTTAAGAGTTCATTTGAAGATCATTTATGTACAGGGTTAAAACATACATTTTGTATCAAAGTTGTTTCAGCTTCAAGGGGACGTCTTTGCTGCTGAGGGGTTTTCGCTCGAGCCTTTGGTAGACCCTGTTCAGTGGGAGATCCGTGGGATCGATTCTTGGGGTGAAATAATATGGAGAGCAGTGAAAATATAGAGATCGATAAATTTAAAGGTCATAGTTTTGAGTTGTGGAAGCTCAATATGGAGGATCTGCTAGTGGATAAAAATCAGTGGATCGCAATAGATCCAGGTAATAAACCAACAATAATGTCATATGAAGACTGGGCGAAGTTGGATAAGAACACAAATAGCATAACACGGTTTTGTATCTCAGATTCAGTATTGTCGAATGTATCTGGGGAAGATACGCCAAAGGATTTGTGGGTACCAATCTAAGTCAATGGTGAATAAATTTCTCCTGTGGAAAAATTTGTATAACCTAAGGATGAATGATAGAGACTTGGTGACAGAGCATCTGAATGCCTTGAATATTGTGGTAAGTCAATTATTAGTTGTTGATATTAAAATCTCAGATGAAGTGTGTCGGTTTTTTGTTTTCTCTACCAGATTCGTGGGAAATTCTGGTTGTTGCAATAGGTAGCAATACAACTACCTTGAAGTTTGATGAAATTGTCTCAACCTTGCTGTCAGAGGAAATGAGACAGAAAAATATGGAGGGCTATAATGGAGATTCCTTGTCTATATGAGGATGATCCCAGAAAAAGAAAAAAAATAAGTTCTCAAATGGGAGATCAAAATCTCCACGAAATCCTGTAAATGTGTGGTGGAAATGCGGAAAGGAAGGGCACTTCAAAAATGATTGTAGATCTAAGGCTCTTGAGAAAGGAAAGAAAGTTGATGATTCTCCATCTGCAATGGTGAAAATCACCTTAGCTGAAGGTGGGGATGTGTATTTGGATTCTTCTTCAAAATGCGCATGTAGATCATGAGGCATGGTTGATTGAATCAGGTGCATATTTTCACTTCACTCCCCATAGGGAGTGGTTCTGCGAGTATGAGAAGTATGATGGTGGTGATGAATTCTTAGGGGATGGTAGGAAGTCTAGAATCATAGGACATGGAAAAATCAAGCTGAAATTGCAAGGTGGAATGATTAGAACACTTCCTAGTGTTCTGCATATTCCTCCATTGGCTGGAAATCTAATATATGTAAGCAAGATGGATGATGCAGACGTAAAAATAGTGTTTGAGAAAGATACATGCAAGATGGTTCAGGGAGCACTAGTATTGATGCGGGGAGTTCAAATTGGAACTCTACATAAGCTTTTGGGTTGCACTATTATTGTTGTGCAACAATTATGTGGTTCCTGAAAGTGGAGAAAAAATCCTACTGGTCTCTGAAGAAAATACCATGCTATGGCATCAAAGGCTTGGACATATTAGAGAGAAGGGCCTTCGAATACTACATGGTGATGGTATGGAAGAAGGTATGAATAATTTCTCTTTGGATTTCGATTTCTGTGAACATTGTGTATATGGGAAACAAAATCGGGTGAGTTTCTCTTCTAGTGCTAAGAGGGTGAACAAGACATTATAGCTTGTGCACAACGATGTGTTTGGACCTATGTTAGTTCCATCACTAGGTAAGTCTGTGTACTATGTGTCATTTATAGATGAATTCTCAAGGAATACATGGATATATTTCTCGAGGAAGAAATATGAAGACTTTGAAAGAATTTAAGGCTCTGGTGGAAAACTAGACAGAGAAGAAGATAAATTTGTTGAGGATAGATAATGGAGGAGAATTATGCAAGAAGGAATTTGAAGAGTTATGTAAGAAGTTAGGTATAGCACGATAGAAGACTACTCCACACATACCTCAGAAAAATGGAGTTTCAAAAAGAATGAAAAGGACGTTGATGGAAAAGGAAAGAAGCATGCTAAGTGGTACTAGGTTAGGGCAGGAATTATTGGTAGAGGCAGTGGAGACTGCATGCTACCTGGTTAACAAATCACCTTCATCAGCATTGGAGGATAAGACTCCACATGAGGTATGGAATGGTAAGAAACCCTCTCTTTCAAATCTGAGGGTATTTGGTTGTGATGCATATGTAAATGTTTCAAAGGAGAAAAGAACCAATTTGGATAGTAAATTTGAAAGGTGCATCTCTATTGGGTATAAATATTGTTTAAAATGCTATAAGATTTGGAACACAGAAACAAAGAAGGTTGTGTATAGCCAAGATGTGGTGTTTATAGAGGTGAAATATGTTGTTAAACATGAAGTCCTACCAAATGAACATGAGAAGATAGAGTTTGAGCTAAAGGAGGAAGAATAAGACTATAAAAAAACAAGATTCAGAAGAGGAAGAGCCACAAACTCCAGCGGTGAGAAGATCATTTCGAGAAAGAAGGTAGCCAAAAAGGTACAATCCATCTGCTTTATATCCAAATGTTTCTTTACCTATCACTGGTAATGATCCTAGAACTTTCAGGGAGGCAATGGATTCAGAGGATAGATGTTGGGTTAGTGTTATATTCTTTGGTCCTTATTTTCTAGTGGGCGGACCCGCCCATGGTTTTCTGCATGGGTTTTGCACATGGTTTTGGGGCATGATGGTTTTCGGCCCCTGGTATTTTTTAGATCCAGTCAAGGGAACTACGGTTATGTTCTAATCAAGGGTTAATGGATTTGGGTTTATTTATGCTTTGGCATGTATATATATGTGTTGTAACACTAAAAGGAATATAATGAAAATTCAAGCTAGTCATCCTGATTTGTGATCCAGGGGAAAATCTTTGTGTTTATCTGTTTTATGTTTTATTCTCTCGTTATTTTTTATTTTATTTTTTTAAGATTCATTTTCAAATAATTTTTGTACATGGTTAAAACCTACATGTGGTATCAGAGTTGTTTCGACTTCAAGGGGACGCCTTTGTTGCTAAGGGTTTTTTGCTCGAGCCTATGGTAGACCCAGTTCAGTGGGAGATCTGTAGGATCGATTCTTGTGGTGAAAGAAGATGGCGGGTGGTAGGAAGTTAGAGATAGAGAAATTTAATGGTCAGAGTTTTGAGTTGTGGAAGCTCAAGATGGAGGATCTGCTAGTGGATAAAGATTAGTGGATCATGGTAGATCTGGGTACTAAACCAACAGCAATTTCAGATGAAGACTGGAAGAAGCTGGATCGGAAGGCAAAGAGCACAATACGGTTGTGTGTCTCAGATTCAGTATTGTTGAATTTATCTGGGGAAGCTATGACGAAGACCTTATGGGACAAGCTAGGGACTTTATACCAATCTAAGTCTCTGGTGAATAAATTGTTCCTGCGAAAAAAGCTGTATAACCTGAGGATGAAGAATGGAGACTCGGTGACAGAGCATCTGAACGCCTTCAATACTGTGGTAAGTCAGTTTTCGTCTGTTGATATTAAAATCTTAGATGAATATAAGTGCATTAGTTTGTTGTGTTCTCTACCAGACTCATGGGACAGTCTAGTTATTGCAATAGGTAGCAATACAACTACCTTGAATTTTGATGACATTATCTCAACCTTGCTGTCGGAGGAAATGAGACGAAGAAATATGGAGGGTCAGAATGGAGATGCCTTATCTATACGAGGAATGTCCTAGAACAGAAACAAGAATAAGGTTTTGAGTGGGAGATCTAAATCTAGAGGGATATCTAAATCTCCTGGAAAGTTTGTAAAGGTGTGCTGGAAATGCGGGAAGGAAGGGCACTACAAAAAGGACTGCAGATCTAAATCTCCTAAGAAAGGAAAGGGATCTGATGATGCTCCTTCTGTAGAGGAAAAAACCACCTCAGATGAAGGTGGGGATGTGTATTTGGCTTCTTCTTCAAATACCCATGTAGATCATGAGTCTTGGTTGATTGACTCCGAGCGCATCCTTTCACTTCACTCCTCATAGGGAGTGGTTCTGCGAGTATGATAAATATGATGGCGGTGATGTCTTCTTAGGTGATGATAGGAAGGCCAGAATCGTCGGACGTGGAAAAGTCAAGCTGAAGCTGCAAGGTGGAAGGATTAGAACACTTCCTGGTGTTCTGCACATTCCTGCATTGGCTAGAAATTTGATTTTTGTAAGCAAGATGGATGATGCAGGTGTAAAAACAGTGTTCGAGAAAGATGCCTATAAGATGGTTCGAGGAGCACTGGTATTAATGTGGGGAGTTCGGATTGGAAATTGCATTAAAGCCTCTCGTGCGCCGTTTTTATCGATGTAAGTGCAACAGTTCTGTGGTTCCCGAAAGTGGAGTAGAAAGCCTAGCGGTCTCTAAAGAAAAGACCATGCTATGGCATCAAAGGCTTGGACATATTGGAGAGAAGGGCCTTCAGATACTGCATGGAAATGGTATGGTAGAAGGTATGTCTAATATCTCTCTGGATTTCGATTTCTATGAACATTGTGTATATGGGAAGCAGAATCGGGTGAGTTTTCCTTCTGGTGCTAAGAGGGCGAACAAGATATTAGAGCTTGTGCACAGTGATGTGTTTGGACCTGTGTCAGTTCCATCACTGGCTAAGTCTGTGTACTATGTTTCATTCATAGATGAATTCTCAAGGAATACATGGATATATTTCTTGAGGAAGAAATCTGAAGCTTTTGATAGATTTAAAGAATTTAAGGCTCTGGTGGAAAACCAGACAGAGAAGAAGATAAAGGCGCTGAGGACAGATAATGGTGGGGATTTCTACTCTACAATTGTATGAAGACTCAAGAGGGAAGAGCCACAAACTTCCGCTGTGAGAAAAATAAGATCAGAAAGAAGACAACCAGAAGTTACATAGTCCATCTCCTTCGTTCAAATTTTTCTTTAACCATGTTCAATGATGATCCCGGTGAATCGTTAGAGGTAGATTCAGAGGATGGAAAATTTGGAAGGATTCCATGGTTACGAAATGGCATTCTTGCATAAAAATGTAGCAGGATCTCGGGTGGAGTTGCCGCTGGAAGGAAGCCCATCGGGAGAAAATGGATAAGTTAAGAAGAAGATGAATGTGTAGAAGGCAAGGTGGAGAAATACAAAGCTCCTACAGTAGCAAAGGCTATTCCCGTGTGCTTCTGGGAATTGATTTTGGTGATATTTTTTCTCCTGTTGCCAAGGTTACTTCTATTAGATTACTTTTATCCGTTGTTGCTGCATTTGATTTTGAGATAGAACAGATGGATGTGAAGACAAAATTTCTTCACAGGGATCTAGAAGAGGAGATCTACATGAAGCAACCTGAAGGCTTTATGGTGAAGGGTAAGAAAGAACTAGTATGCAGGTTGAAGAAGTCTCTGTATGGGTTAAAAAAGTCACCAAGGATGTGGTATCAGAAATTTGATACCTATATACGGGGACTTGGCTTCACCAGAAGCAAGGAGGATCACTGTGTTTATTTTAAATTAATTGGTGACCGTGTTATTTATTTGGTTTTGTATGTGGATGATATGTTGTTGATTGGAAATGACAAAGAAATTATCCAAGATTTGAAGACCCAGCTGTTCTCCAAATTCGACATGAAGGATCTTGGTGCTGCAAACTATATTTTAGGCATGGAAATTAAGAGAGATCGGGCAAAGAGGAAGCTCTGGTTAAACCAGAGGAAGTATGTCGAGACTATATTGCAGAGGTTCAATATGCAGGATAGTAAACCGGTGAGTGTTCCTATTCCTGTAGGTGCAAAGTTGTCTGCTGAACATTGTCCCAAGACACAAGAAGAAGAGGAGGATATGTCCCGTGTTCCATATGAAAGTGCAGTGGGTAGCCTGATGTATGCAATGGTCTGTACTAGACCAAACATTGCACATGCAGTGGGAGTATTGAGCAGGTTTATGTCAAACCCAGGGAAGGAGCATTGGACAACATTGAAGCGGGTTTTCAGATATTTACGTGGCACTAGTGATTATGGCTTGTGCTACCAGGGAAGACCAGGATTGGAAAGAATGTTGGACATTCGTGGTTTTGTTGATGCAGACTGGGCTGGAGATCTGGACAAAAGAAGATCTACAAGTGGGTATGTGTTTAGCCTATTTGGAAAAATCGCTTGGATTAGTAAAAGACAAATATACGAGCGCTGTGCTTCTAATACATGTGGGTGCAATAAATAGCAGCCACTCATGCAAGAAAAGAAGTAGTGTGGTTGCAGAGATTATGTTCAAGTATGGGGTTGGTGCAGAAAGTTATAAGGATAGACTGTGATAGCCAAACTGAAATTTTCTTGGCTAAGAACCCTTCTTATCATTCAAAGACAAAGCACAATGATGTTCAATATCACTTTGTGAGATATACTAGGTTGAGGCTAAAAGGGTGTTGCTGGTAAAGGTGGACACCTTAAAGAATGTTGCAGATGCATTGACGAAGTCTATGAGCACTCATAAGTTCTCTTGGTGTAGAGAAACAATGGGTGTTTCAAAGCTAGGTGAATGACTCGACTCTCCTGTGGCCCTCTATGGAAAGAAAAAAACAAGTGGGAGAACATTGGGTTTGTGTTATATTATTTTCACGACTAGTCACGCGCGTGGGTGTCACAGGGGGGGCAATAGATCTCTCTGTATGTTGCATCGGGCGCAGTAGGGGGGTCACAGGGGGGGTGGCAAGCCCCCCTGTTGGGGTCTAGGGCAGCGCCCTAGGAAAAAAAAATTGGTCCTTATTTTCCAGTGGGCGGACCCACCCATGGTTTTGTGCATGGTTTTTGCACATGGTTTTGGGGCATGATGGTTTTCGGCCCCTGGTATTTTGTAGATCCTGTCAAGGGAACTATGGTTATGTTCTAATCCAGGGTTAATGGATTTGGATTTATGTATGCTTCAGCATGTATATATATGTGTTGTAACACTAAAAGGAATATAATGAAAAATCAAGTTGGTCGTCCCGATTTTGGATCCGGGGGAAAATATTTGTGTTTATCTGTTTTATGTTTTATGCTCTCGTTATTGTTTATTTTTTGTTTTAAATATTTTTTTGTAGATAATTTCTGTACAGGGTTAAAACCTACAATGAAAAACTCTGGAAGAATGCCATGGTTGATGAAATGGAATCCTTACACAAAAATGAGGCATGGTATCTGGTGGAGTTGTCAGTTGGAAGGAAACCCATTGGAAGAAAACGGGTGTTTAAGAAGAAGATAAATGTATAAGGAAAGGTGGAGAAACATAAATCTCGGTTGGTAGAAAAAGGTTATTCCCAGGGTTCGGGAAATGATTTTGGTGATATTTTTTCTCCTGTTTCCAAGGAAACTTCTATTAGATTACTTTTATCTGTTGTTGCTGCATTTGATTTTGAGGTAGAACAGATGGATGTGAAGACAACATTTCTTCATAGGGATTTGGAAAAGGAGATCTACATGAAATAACCTAAAGGATTTCCAGTGAAGGGTAACAAAGAAATAGCATGCAGGTTAAAAAAGTATTTGTGTTTAAAATAGTCACCAAGGATGTGGTATTATAAATTTGATACATATATACGGGGACATGGATTCATCAAAAGAAAAGAGGACCACTGTGGGTATTTTAAATTAATTGGTGACTATGTTATTTATTTGGTCTTGTATGTGGATAATATGTTGCTGGTTGGAAATGGAAAAGAAATTATCCAAGATTTGAATACCCAATTGTTCTCCAAATTCGACATGAAGGATCTTGGTGCTGCAAACTATATTTTGGACATGGAAATTAAACGAGATTGGGAAAAGAGGAACATCTAGTTAAACGAGAGGAAGTATGTTGAGACAATATTGCAGAGGTTCAATATGCAGGATAGTAAAAATGTAAAGGTTCCTATTCTTGTAGATGTAAAGTTATTTGTTGAACAATGTCCCAAGGCACAAGAAGAAGAGGAGGACATGTCTCATGTTCCATATGAAAGTGCAGTGGGTAGACGAATGTATGAAATGGTCTGTACTAGACCATACATTGCACATGTAATGGAAGTATTAAGTAATTTTATGTCAAAACCAGGGAAGGAGCATTGGACACCAGTGAAGTGGGTTTTCAGGTATTTACGTGACACTAGTTATTATGGTTTGTGTTACCAGGGAAGACCAGGATTGGACAGAGTTTCGGATATACATGGATTTGTTGATGTAGACTAGGATGGAAATATGGATCAAATAAGATCTACAAGTGGGTATATGTTTATCCTATTGGGAGGTGTAGTAAGCTGAATTTGTAAAATACATTATGTATTGGATCTTTCAAATACAGAGGCAGATCACATGGCATCCCCTCATGCAAGCAAGGAAGTAGTTTGGTTGCAGGGATTGTGTTCAAGCATGGGTTTGGTGCAGCAAGCTATACAAATAGAATGTGATAGCCAAAGTGTAATTTTCTTGGCTAAGAACCCTGCTTATAATTCAAATACAAAGTGCATTGATGTTTAGTATCACTTTGTGATAGATATGGTTAAGGATAAGAAGGGGTTGCTGGTAAAGGTGGAAACTTTGAAGAATGTTGTAGATGCATTAACGAAGTCTATGAGTGCTAGGAAGTTCTCTTGGTGTAGAGAAATAATGGGTGTTACAGGTATGGACCAATGACTAAGATCTCCTTTGGCCCACTATGGAAAGAAAACAACAAGTGGGAGAATGTTTGGTGTGTATTATATTCTTTCTACAACTAGATCCAGGCCAGCCCGTCTACGCTTGCATCAGGCATAGCAGGGGGGTCACCGGGGGGTGCAACCCCCCTTCTCGGGGGGTTTGCAGGGGGGGCGGTAGCCCCCAGTACACGGGGTCTGGGGTAGTGCCACGGGAATTCTTTTTTGGACCCTATATTAGGTAGGCAGACCTCTATATGGATTTTTGCATGATTTTTCACATGGTTTTAGGCATGATTGTTTTCTTCCCTTGGTATTTTTTAGATTGGGTCAAGGGAACTATGATTATGTTCTAATCCAAGTTTAATGGATTGGGCTTTATGAATTCTTCAACATGTATATATATGTGTTGTGACGTTGAAAGGAATATAATTAAAAATCAAGTTGGTATTCCCAGTTTTGGGATCCAGGGGAAAATATTTGTGTATATATGTCTTATGTTTTAAGCTCTCGCTACTGTTTTATTTTCGGTTTTGAGAGTTTGTTTGTAGATCATTTTTTTATAGGGTTAATACCTACAATTGAACTAGAGATTACCATGGTACAGGGATTGATGGTATTGGCATAACCATGGTATTGACCTGTGGTATTTGTTTGGAGTTTACTATGGTAAATGTGTCCATGGTATTGGGATAACCATGGTATTTTCCCAAGGTATTGTTTGGATATTATTGAGGATATTATGATATATTTTTTTTTTATAATATGTATTTATTAAGTATGTGTGTGGATTGATTTGGTGAGTTTAGTGATTGATGGGTGAGTGTATGGATGGAGTGAGTGAGTGCTACAATAATTTTACATAGATAATTATACATTTGTAGTTGTGTTGAGTTGGGTATCTAGATCAATTTATGATTTTCAGATTCATATCAGAGATAGGTTGTTGGGTTTCTCATGTTGAGAAAGTTTAAGTTCTCAGTCTGAAATAAACTAAAACATCGTTCGCATGGAGGTGTTGAGGGCGTTGAGACTCATTGTAGACAATGTATAGATAACGTATTGGGTGCCTTCTAGTAGATAGATTAGAATGGGAAGAATATTTCTCTAGAGTCCAATAGTGATGGGTGAGGCTCATTGGTCATGGTAGCTTCTAGTGAATGGTTGTTCATAGATTCATGAGGGAAGAGTCATTTTGACTGATGAATGTTAGCAAAATGTCTTAGTATTCGAGTCTTCCAACTACTGGGTGGTAGCTCCTCTATGTAATAATTTATTCAACACAATAGAATTTTGAGCAGAAACAATAGCAAATGGTTTTTTTCCATGAAGGGGATTTTCCACCAAAACATTTGTGTTCTATTATGTGCATGATTGATATTGTTCATGGTGCTTTCATATGTTGATTTTCTGATGATTTATTATGCTAACTTATGTGTGACTAATTCTTGGATGTTTCAATAAAAATATTTAAAAAGTTAATAAATCCCCGCACTAGTGATTCAACCCCCCCTCCCCCTCTCCCTATTAGTAGTGAGCTCAATTCCAACAATTTGTATCAGAGCCAAGTTCTCTCAGTGAATCTTGATCACTTGAGAGTAGATCGTAGACCATGGCCAAGAATAAGAAGAAATAGTCTCAGAAAAGAAAGAACAAAAAACAAGTGAAGAATATTTTGAATTCAAAAAAATTCCACTTCTTGCTGGTAAAGAATGATGAAGGTAAATTTTGTGATCATTTTGATTCTGGTTGTACATTTCCATCTGCATGTAGTGATAGCGATTCTCTTGATATTGATGGCTTAGAAGAAGATAATCAGAGTTTTAAAGTTGACTCCTCAAGAGATGAGGAAGGTGTTTTTCTAGTACAGGAATCTGAGGATAATGAACTTAAAAGATTAGTGACCCTTGAGGCCGAAAAAAAATCTTACGTAAGTTTAATTGAAAATTTGATGGTTGAAAATAAATATTTGAAGGAATTTCTCCAAATTCTTAAGGAAAGAGAGTTTGTTCTCAAAGAAGAAAACATATGATCTAAAAACCCAATTTTAGAAAATAAGGAAGACTGGAGAAGATATTAAAACCCAGCTAAAGAAATAGATCAGAAATTGCAGAAAATTTGAAGCAAAAAAAGAAGAAAGCAAATCAATCCAAAAAGGGAAAAATGAGGCAAAAATTGAAGAAACTAAAATTTGCAGTAGCTCTAAAGGAATTCACCATCAAGAACAAAATACAAAGAGTGTGTGAAAGAAATGTATGAGAAATATGAAATTTTTTCACTGTAAAAAAATTGGGCATACTGTAGAAAATTATAGAAGCAAGAAGAAAAACTATTTCAAGAAATATCTACAGTTTAATAAAGAAAATTCACAAGCATACCCATTGTTCTTTAGGTACAAAAAAAAAATTATGGTTATCGTTTATGTGTACTGATTTTCGCTATAAAGGTATCCACTGTAAAAATATTCCATTTCCGCCATTTCTTGGGCATATTAAATGTTATATTTGTGATAACTTAGGCCATAAAATCAAATATTTCTTGGTTCCTACATATCTTAAGGGATCTAGTCATCAAAGAATAATTTGGAGGAGGAAAAATAAACTAGAAGAAGATCCGAATAGAAAGTGGCACATCAAGGTTTGGAGAAAGTAGGAGATAGAATAAAATTGTGGACATCTCGGCCTAAGGGGGAGCTTGAAGCAAAAAATGCATAAATTTGGGTGGAGCTGCTCAAAGGAAGTTTTATCAAATGGCCTCATTAGATGTAACATTGTTTGTTTGTTGATCATTTTTAAATAGGAGCATGATATGGTTTAAATCTGCTCATTTTTTTTCCTGCGCTTGAAATAATGAGAATTTACCTGCACAAATAAACAATAGAATGATAAGTTTTTGAGAAGTAGAAAAAAAAGGAAAAGAAATAAATATCTTTGCATCAAAATTTAGTTGGAAGAAAATTGAACCTGATTGTGCATTTCAGGAAAATTTCAAACCGGCCACAACAAAAAAATGGGAAAATTTCCTTCGAAGAACCTTACGTTTCTCTCAATCCAAACCGATTTTTGGAAAATTTTCCATGGAAAACTAATTTGGGTCATTCTTCACAAAACCCATGTCGTAGAATTTCCATATTCATTCTCATTTTCCCATAAAATCCAATAAAATCCAACGTAAAATCATCATTTATTATCACATTGATTTTCTAAGTTGGAATAATTGACTATTAGTTGGAGCTTAGATTTGCAATATGGAAGATATTTTGGAGGTTTCTATGTTTCTCATGGTTATACATTTATATAACATTGGCCACTGAGGATATTTTTTTTTATTACTTGTCCTATGTTTCATTTAGTAGATCTCTTTATGATTCATTATGTTTGGTCTTGCTATTGATAAATGTTTTGCTACCAATTTAGTGTTGCTCCACGTTGAATATTATTTAGTTGTTGGCTAATTATTGGCATTATGAATATATGGCTTGATGTTTACTAGTGATATGATACGCTAGTACTAGTTGGAGGGTTTTCTGATCAGATTTATGTTTCATGGATCCATGATTTGTTGCCATAATAGTTTGGGGCTTATCTTATTATACGAGATGTGTTGATTTGATTGATACCACATTGATGGATGGTTTCCCCCTGCTAAAATTGGTACACATATTTGACATGATTATTGTTGCTATCATAGATGTGTTGGTTGGTACATGTGATATTATTGTCATGTGTTGCTACTAGAAGTTCATGATTTATATTTATGTTGCTACTACATGTTGGTATTTTATGTTGCTCAATTGATGTCATGGATATATGTTATTATTTCTCATTATTTCATATCTCATGATGATTGGTTATTGTTGTTATCAATTCATTTGTTGTTGGATGATGGCTCTATTTTATGCACTTGGATGGTTGTATGCATGATGAGTTTTATATATGTTGATCATTCATCATATTGTTGATTGGAAAAAATATTTTTAATGTTGGTCAAGGAGATTATTTGAGTATGTTTTGGGGAGAGGCATAAGTTTTGGTCATGTCACAACCACATGCTTCATATTGTACTTCATCAGTTCCAATCTTGTATCTTGTTTATGAAGCAATGTAATCAAGTGTTAATTGAGTTTATGTTGTCATGAGTTGGTGATAGGAACATTATGATTCATGTCACCTTGGTGTTGACATGAGTTGTTTCAACCATATTTGTGCTTTTGTACATCATGTAATAGTCATTTTATAGCCTTGTATATCATTATACAACCATGTACTGCATTTTATTACATATCATTGGTCACGGTCATGTTGGAGAGAGAGTTCTGGTGTCTAGGATCGATTATTGAGGAATGAACCAACCATTCATATGGGTTGATGTGTATAGTTTCAGTCATGTATAATACATCATTCATATTGTATATTGAGTCCCTTGGTTCTTGAGGTGTAGGCTTCAACTAGAAGGAATTGGTTGCAAGATGATGATGATGCTCAAGGGGAGCATGTCCAATGTTTCTACTGCTGATCGAATATGGTTTGGTGTTCTTGCTAGTACACCATGTTGCTGATGGTTGGATGAGAGTGAGGTTGATGTGGTTGGTGTTGTTGTGTTGAGTAATTTTTTTTCTTATGATGTTTTGCATCTCACATTAATGTTGTTGATGGTTATGCTATGTTGTTGCTCTCATGGTATGTGTTTTTGTTGCTCATGTTGTTGCTGAGTTGTATGATGTCATTTTTGGTTGAGTATGGCATTCATGGAGAGTTTGTTGTTGTTGATTTAAGAGAGAGAGAGAGCTATTGCTATTTATTGATGTTATGCTTTTATGAGGAGTGTTGTTTTTTGTTGATGCATTATGATCTAACCTTGATGATTTATATGATGTGCTGCTATGTTTGTTGATCATGGCATGTTGCTTCCCGCACTATTTGGGATGGTTACTTTCGTTGGTGTTTCTTATTGAGACGTAGATAGTGTCGAGGGGGTAGTAGTGCCTATTCAAACTTCGACTATTTGGATTAGGTCAACCCTTTCCATTGATGTCAAATGGGGAGTGAATGAATATTTTTCCAAAGGCCAGTTGGTTGGTTTAGTTGGGGTTGCCATGAATGCCAAAGGGGGATTTTGTTGAAAAAAATGGATCTGTTGTTTGGTTAGCATTGACGTAAACCTATTACAATTGGTGTTGAAGGTTGCATTGGTGTTGTTTGGCATTGATGTCAACCTGGTAGTATGTGATTGTATATGCATATTAGTTGCATACTTTAGCTTGTATTATTGGTTGCATATGTTAGTGCAAGTTGTAGATGTTGGTTGATGTATTTGGATCTCTATCCAGGATGTTATTCATGTGTTGCAGCTTGTCTTATGTTGGCTTAGCTTATGAAGATGTTATGTATGGTTGAAAGAGTTTTATGCATATATCTGATGATAACAATGTAAACTTTGAAACAAGAACTGAAACGAGTACCGCTTTTTTTGAGGTAGCAAAAAAGTCATCTCTGTTTTTTTAAAAAGTGTTGATTCAAAATACACATTTTTTTTAGCATATTTTTTGACACTTTAAATTTTCTTATGTATCAAGTATGGATTTTTTTTTAAAATGTTAGTGATTTTCATGCTAATTTTGAAAAGTGGTGATGTAGCATCAATCCCTTTTTTTAGAGGGCTTATTCGACACTTTAAATTTTCTTATGTATCAAGTGTGAACCTTTTTTATTTTAAATGTTAGTGATTTCATGCTAATTTAAAAAGTGTTGATGGAGCATCAACCACTTTTTTTTAGAAGAATTATTTTTGACACTTTAAATTTTATAATATATGAAGTGTGGATTTTTTTTTAAATGTTGGTGATTTTCATGCGGTTTTTGAAAAATACCAACAATTTTTTGTAAGGCATATCTTTGACACTTTTAATTTTCTTATGTCCTAAGTAAACATAATTTTTTTTTAATATTTATTATTTAACCATTTTTCAAGTTGTCTTATTCTTCTTCATGTTTTTTTATTCGTAATATATTTGTTTTTTAAGAGTTTTCCAAATTTTCGTTTTTTTTGTTTTCCTTTTGATTTTTTTATAATGATTTTTTTTTCCAAAGTTTAAAAAAAACAAAAAAAATTAATATCTTGAGGTAATGATTTCTTTTATATTTCTATCTTGTTATAAAATATTCTAATACACATAAAATAATTGTCACTAAAAAAACAATAATTCTAAAAACTCGACAAAAAAATCTACATTTTGCATATAGATATAATTAAAAAAAAATGTAATTTAGGACATTTTCACTAAAAAATAAAAACGTTAAATAAAATAAAATTATGGAAAATTTGAATAATTGTTTTTTGGAAAAAATAACAAATTTTATGAATTTTTTATAAAAAAATGATGACATTTAAAAAAATAAGAATTCCAAAAAAAATGATTTTTCAAATTTTAAGTATTAAAAAAAAAGACACAAATAAAAAAAACAATAAAAATCAGACACATAAAAAATTTTAGAAATGAAATATATAGTTTTAAAAAAAACCATGAAAAATAAAATAATAATAAAAAGAATATTAAAAAAACATTGAAAAAAAATAAATTTATTAAATAGAAAGCAATAAAATTAGAAAAAATAAAAAAATAAAAAGAACATATATAATTAAAAAATAAAAAATAAATCGGCTATGGTTGGCCATAGGCGATTCCATGAATCGACTATGGCCAACACCGTGGGGTGGCCCGAGGGGCCGCCGCCTTGGGTCGAGTGAAGCACGCCGATTCCGAGAATCGGCTATAGCCAACCCCGCCATCCCAAGGCCACTACAATGAAATGACCCTCTAGCGGAGGTTATAAAGGAGATTTTTAGGCAAAATTTTCAAAAAAAACATTTTCTACAACATCCGTTTTCGGTAACGGAGGTTTTGGAGGAGCTTCCGATGAAATTTCAACACAACTAAAAAAAAACTCGACAACCGGGAGGTTGTTACAAATGTTTTTTCTCATTGGTGCGCTAATCAGGTGTCAACACACCAGTGTGTTGTACCATGAATGCACTAGTACTATAAACCTACAAACACCGAGATGGAAAACAAATTCGGACACCCCAAGGTGTTTAGCAATGACCCTCAGAGTGCACGTCATCCGGATAGTCACACCGGACCGATGGAAGTTCCATGCACCGGGGCCGTTAAGGTGTAAACCGCATCGGGGATCGTAGGTGATACAACGCACCAGTCGTCAAGTTATAAAAAATGCACCGGTGCGTTAAAGGAAAATTGCACCGGTGCATGCAATGCCTATAGGACCAAGTGGTAGTCGTCAATAAAGCATACTAGGCGTTCTAATTTGTATTGGTATTTGTGCGGCGCCCATAGGTCGTAGAAACGCACTGCAGGGTGCAGTATCACACGAACACACCGAGCGTTCTAATTGGAATTGGTATTTATGCGGTGCCCATAGGTCATAGAAACGCATCGGTGCACATTAGCATACAAATGCATCGAGTGCACGATAACTAACACGCAATGGTGTTCATTTTGTATTTCTTAGAAACATCGACTCGTGACAATGCAATTATTATGATTTTTTTTAAATTCATTATTCATCAAAAGTCGACACATATCTTATAATCGTATTCATATCAATTAAATTTTTTATTAGTGAATTTTAATGTGACTTTTGGATTAATTTATTATATCATATCATCGATTTCGCATCTCTTCAGCTATAATATTTAATCATCCATCTATTTAATCAATGGTGTAACATTTCACGATGACAATGGAGAATACAATAGAATAAATTAAAACATATTTTATTACATATGTATGAATAAGCCACTCTTTTTAATACAAAATGGGACGATTATTGGTATCCCCGTGTCTTTCAATTGGGGCACTATGTCCATTACATTAAAAAAAATGTCCGATTTCATAGACAAATATTTCAAAAAAATACAACGCCTTGCTTTGATATCCAAACATATTAATAATCATTATTCGTTGGAATTATTGTCACTACTCAAGCTACTTCCATGACTTGGGTTATTTTGGGGAATGTTTTTTTTCACTGGTGTTGATTGTTTTCTTCTTCTTCAACTTCCATCTACAATCATAAAAATAAATTGTAATGAATGTATACACATTGGTGAGAATAATGAAAATTGCAATATTAAATAATATATATCAATGTAAATCGAAAATAAATGTACCATAACAAGAATTGGCTCATGAACTATACACATTATTTCAAACTCAAATTTCATGCCATCTTTCAACAATTCATTTGTTGGCATAGTTCCATACTTTTTTTCCCCGTAAGTTTTATACCCCCATAACAAATCATATATTTAATATAAAAGATTCTTTTTGTTCTATTAATTATAGACGGAGATAAATAAAACAAGATCGATAAATGCTTACAAATTCCACAATTAATTTCCGATATGCCAACATTTACTCGACAACCCATATTTAACCCAATGTCAATCAATTCATCCGATGGTTCTTCTTTGTATGTTAGCCCCCTATTTGAAAACATTCAATGATGATTGTTGTAAAACAACTTAAAATATACAAAAATGAAATCTATTTAAGTTGTTATAAGGAAGTAATAATTACTCACAAACTTAGATATCAACCCTTTTCTTCCTTTTCATCCTGTTTTATGTGTTGAATGGGTTCCATTTTTTTTCTTTTCTACAAGAAAATACTTGAAAATTAATATTTAATGCTAAATTGTTTATTTATTGTACCTAATCATAAAATTCAATGATTACATATTAAATTTGAAGTATGTTGTTGTTGAGATGGCTCCTCGTGCGATGAAATCATGTCCATTTCTTTGACCATCTCCTTGTACACCTTTTTGGACATTCCTACTTGCATATTTTTGATATCAACTTGTTCATCCTTTGAGATTTTCATAATCTTCCCTGAAAATGTAACGTAACAATAAACTATTTAATTTTTTTATTGATATATGAAAAATAAATATAACAAAAGTGATATTTATAAATGATTCCTTTCTAATAATATATACATATAATTATAGAAAACCATTTAAAGGAATATTAATTTTTCATTCCTTCTTTTTTTATTGTTGTATGTTTTTGCTACTAAAAGAATGACATGTCTCATTAACCAATTCTCTCGAAACTCATTCCGTAGTTTAGTTAAAATTTTGTTGTTTGAATAATTGGATTGATTTTTTCCATCATAAGTGGAAAAAACATCTATACATTTGTTCCACTAAATCCCTCAAAGTTTTGTAAAAGTTTTTTTCCCTCTTTTGTTAACCTCCAGCACCACTCCCGGATGAGTTAAGGAGCAATTCATTTTCATTTGCATGTTCTATTTTTTTTTCTTAGAACAACATTCATTTTCTTCCTTTTTTTGGTCCCCTCGTAGAACATTAAACATATATATGAATTAATAGTTTATTTGAAACATGTTATCTAATATTTTTTAAGTATATTATTAATTGAAATTAAAAAAAGAAACTCATGTTGGATCGATAGTATTTTTCATTCACCTTATTCATCCTTATGCAATTTTTTCCATCAACCTTTTACACTCTTCCGGCCTTAGATCGTAAATAATCTTAATGAGCTTCATCATTTTGGGGCTCTGCATGATACACAATAAACAACACATATTAGTTAAAGTTGATTATTGTTCAAAAATAATAATTTTTGTAAAAGAATTTACAAATAACTTTCATTTTTTTCTTTTATTGATGTGCTATAAGTATTTTTGTTACTTGATCTCTTGTCGAGTCATTTGTTTATCAATATGAATCATGTACCATACCATTCATTAATATATCTAATAAATAAATCAAAAAAAAATCAAGTAAAAAAAAATAATCAAGAAAACGGTGCGCCTTTTCAAGCGAGTATGCATCGACAGCGGTGCAACATGTTCTTATAAACGCACCATCAAAACAAGTAGAAACACCGTATGGTGCACTCTTGTCAACAAGGAGACCATGTGTGTTATATTTTAACCAGATGCACCGATTAACACAGACAAATTAATAAAAATAACAATGTAAACTTTGAAATGGGAACTATAAACTCAAAACGGGAACTCTAGTGAAAAAACTCCCAAAAAAAGAAAAACAACCTAAAAAAAATGTTGATGTTGGAATACTATAATTTTTCGAAAACCTTAAAATTTTGACAATTTTTCAACCATGACATTATGGAAAAAATTTTGACTAAAAAAAACTTTAAAAAAGAACACCTAAATCAATGAGTGAGTATTCCACGAGGAGTTTCTTTTTTTAAATCATAAAATATGATGACTTTAAAATCTTATCCCTGACACATTGCAAAAAAAAATTAAAAGGCGACCATCAAATTGACGCACAATATAGGCAAACTCGACCCATTGAAATGAAAAAATAAATATTAACGATGAAATTGACACATTGTGCGGGCGGACTCGATATTTTACAACGAAAAACTTTAAAATCAACATTCAAAATGACACATAATAAGATGAGGTTGGTAGCCGAGGATCGACCCATACCCTATAGGAAAAAAATTAAATAAAACAAAAGAATAAATAAATATATAAAAATGAAAAATATAAAAGAAAACAAAAAATTAAAACTTTGAAAAAAAAACCCACGGAAAAAGTTTAAAAAAATAATAAGAAGTAAATAAAGTTCATGGGGACTTGAATAGACGGTGAATGAGTGGGTTGTTTACACACTCCTTAATGTGAAGTCACCACTTCAATTCCCCCGTCTAGGTTGGGGTGATGTATTTGGACATGATGACGAAGATGTAGTTCTACTCACTTACAAAGAAATAATAATAAGTAAATAAAAATATATATTAAAACAAAAAATAAATATCAAAACATGAAAACAAAATTATTGAGGAAAATAAAAACAAAAAAGAAACACACAAAAAAAATAATAAGAAGTAGATAACCCATGTGCTTAGTTGATTAAGTATCATGCATTAGCCATTTTCTATTTATATTAATACGCTTTTATGTTTCCCTAACTCGAACTAGCTACACATTTCTACGTAAGTCCTATTGATCAAGCATTAGTCATTTTCTATCTATATTAATACGCTTGGATGCTTCCCTAACTAAAACTAGCTACGCACTTCTATCAAAGTTATTAGAACATAAAAAAAATTTTAAAAAACATGGCTATATATATATATATATATATATATATATATATATAAGAACATGGCAAAAAAAAATACAAATATAAAAAATATATGTCAAATTGACAAAATAAACAAATTAAACATAAAAAATACCCAAAAACAAAACTAACTTCACACTATAAATTAATAATAAAAATACAAAACATTTAAAACACAAATAGTTTTAAAAAAAATAGAAGATTAACCAAAAAAAACAAAAAAATAGAACAATTGAGTAATTGACGTTTACATTTAAATTAAAAGCCTAAACAAATAATAATAAAAACATTAATTTTTTTTTAAATCATACTTTAAAATTAGATTAAAAAATAGTAAAAATAATTATTAAAAAACAAAACTAAAAAAAATTAAAAACCGTAACTAAAAAAAAATTAGAATAAATAAAAAATAAAATCGGCCTTGCTCCTTGTGCTCACTCGGTTTGAGCAAAGTGGGAGTTGCGGCTAGGTAGCATAATTTTTTTTATTTTTTTTAGTTTTAGGTTTTTTATTTCTATTTTTAAATTTATTTTTCTAGTTTTGTTTTTTAAATTTTTTTTTACTATTTTAAATTTAATTTGAAAGTGTGATTTTTTATTTTTTAATATTTTATCATGTTTTTTTTTCATTTTTTATATGTTTTGTAAATTTTTTATTATAATTCGTTTATCTTTTAAATTTAATGTTTTTTTTAATTATGGTTTTTTTTTAATTATGTAGAATTGCTCTAATTTTTTTTTGGGTTAATTTTTCTATTTTTTTTTAATTATGCGTATTTTGAAATATGTTTTTAAGTAAAATTTTGTTTTTTAAACATTTTTAATGTTTTTTTTGGCTTTTCATATACAATTTTATATTTGATTTTTTTACATATTTTTTAATGTTATTATTTTTTTTATTTTTCAAAAAAAAATTATTATAAAAAAAACATCGTAAAGAAAAAAAAACATGTGTTTGAAAAACCCTTAAAAAACTAATATCTTAGGATGAAAAAGCACTAAGAGACATAAGAAAACTTGAAATTTTGTTAAATAATCAACATTTAAAAAAATAATTGTGTATAACTATTGTTATCACTTAGTAATTTCTCCGAGGTTCAAAAGAAATAGTTCGAGGTAACCACAAACCAACTTTAAAGTACGTAATCTAGCTAATACTGCACCGAGAGAGGCTCTCTCTGTAAAATTTAGCTTTTTTTTTAAGATATTAGGCTAGTTATAAAGTCCAAGGGTTTTGATTGAGTTTGGGTGGTGGAATTCGATAGCTAAGGGCAAGATTGAGTAGTTCGAGCCATTGGGCTATGGAGTCAAAAAAGATGGCTTTCTTGGATTAAGTTTATTAACAAAAGATGGTTTCACAGGGGGAAGATAATCAAACAGAGAACAATTATAGATTTTAAAGGAATGAAATGGATTTAAAAAATGGATGAAAGGCAATTAAGAATCTTTCAACAAATTCATAAGAGGGAAAATTGAGTGATTATCAATAAAGAGCATTTAAGTATTCTTTACTAAATAACCAAAATGTTTAAACTAGAAAAAACAAGAGCAATTAAGAATTCCTTGCTTAAACTAGTTTAGAAGAAAACATTTAGAATAACAATGATTAAAATCAGATTACACTTAAGTACTTTTTTTATTTACTCCTTTTCATTAATCATTCGGAAATGAAACACGAGTGATATAATAAACGAGATATAAATACTTTAAAACACAAGATAAAGATGACTTATTGATCCGTAGTCTAACACATGAATCCTATAAAAAGTCTTTAGCATCAATTCATCATCCGACTAGCCACAAAGAAATTTCTCCAACGACGACTTTATTCAGAAAAATTCAATGTTACAAAGCAAATTATAAGAATCCACCCACAAAATACTTCCAAGAGTGAAGTATTTATACAAATTCTAAACTAAAATATCTTGAAAAAAATATCAAGATTAGTTCACAAATCTCTCCAACTATTTTACATAAATAGAACTTAAGTAAAAGACACTCAAACAAATTCATCTATTTGGCACTATTTTTTTATGGATAGGTGATGACAAAGAGGATAATTTTAATTTGATCCAACTCTTAGTTGATGATGAGGCATCCAAGTCACTAAGCTGTTTCCTTTCTTTGTGCATTCTCGCTCCAACAATTCTGCAAACTTGGGGTCCAATGATACATTTTTTATTTCTCAATCCGTAATAGATATCTAAAAAAATGAAAGAGGTTATTGTGTATTAATATGCTGGTGTGATAAACCTCTTTCATGTTCCTAAATTACCTCTCCAACTATGCACAATAGGCTGTACAAAAAGATGTGTAAAACAGATTTTTAAAGAATCGAAAAAAAACCTTTAAAGATGTGCATGTATCTTTGATTCTAAAATCATCTGTGCAAAACATAAGATAGGTTTTTTGTAGATAGTTCTCTTAGAAACAAAAACCTCCTTCAGTTTTGTATGATGTATTTCGGATTGGCAACAATATTCTCCGCAAAATGATGACTTAATCTGGAATTTTTCTGCAAAAATTGCTTTCCAACATTGTTTAATATTTCCAAAACCATAATAGCTATTAGAAAAGTGAGAGAGGCTTTTGTAGATGGTCCTCTTAAGAACATAAATTTCCTTCAATTTTGCAAAATTCATCTTGGATTGATCATAATAGTTTGTGCAAAACTATGACTAAAACATGAAATTTCTGCAAAAAATGTTCCTTCTTGTTGTGTTTTTCATCTTTTCACCTTTTTGTTCTTTTAACTATTTTAATTTCACTTTAGATAAAATTCAATGTTGGTGAAAGTATTTTCATCTCTTTTTACCATTTTACTACCTCTCGTAATTACTTTTACTTGTTTACTCTTTGACTCGCTCTGTAATTTCATTTTAACTTTCACTCTAACTTTTACCCGATACACTTTAACCATCGATACTCTTTAATTGTTATGCTCTCTAACATACTGTTTATCCTTTTATCCTCCTTTATCATGACTTACTATAGTACATAATGAAAAATTCATGTAAGGATAATTTTACAAAAGTTCAAACATTTCTTTCCACCATTTTGCTTAGGTATGTCGGTTCTTTGCAGCGGAAAAAAGTTCGAAGAGGATTTTCACTAAGAACAAGGTTTTTAATTTGGAAATCCCTATCTACTAGAGGTAGATAGTCTAAGTCTCGGTGAGGGAAATTCAAGGGTGCGACATTCAAAAACCACGAGAACCTCCATTTCGGGTTCTTGTGGATTCAAAAATGAATTCGGGGGTTTATGAAAAAATGGGCACAATTACTTTGGTTTGGGAATATAATTGCAGTTCTAGGAATAAAAAAGGATCAAATTGAACTTCGTTTCGAGTTTTTAGTGTGAAATTAAAACCAAAACCAAGATTTTTTAGAGAGTTCGACGAGAAATTGGAGTAAATACTTGTTTACGGGAAATGAACAGTGGTTAAACAGTGTTGGCTATGGCGGATAAACTCTGGATTATTTGATCGCAAATTTCTTCAAATGAGATAGCTGATTAGCACACTTTGACGAGTTAAATTCGAAATTCATTGCCGAGACACTCGGGTTACTATATAGGATAACGCAAATGACACGAGTTTGTTTGTTTTATTCTACAAAGTCAAAGGTTGGCGGGTTTTTGATTTTTTTAAAGGATGACGTCGACAAGTATGGTGGGTTCGTCGGGAGGAGAGCGGTAGCGTGTTTCTATCACACCGCTTTTGGAGAAGAGTGGTTTTTGGGCAGAGGGCGAGAGATTCCATACGATGAATGACACGTGGCACGGCAACTCGTTCGAGAAAATCACTTGGCCATCGCGCGTTATCATTCGGAAGTGGATGGCTAGAGATATTGATATCAACCATAGATCCGAGATCTATTGATCGAACGGTGGTCGGGGTTCTTGGATGACGAGGGAAGATAACGAGCGGGCCCAATGTAATTTATTTTGAATTAATCACATCGGGGTGATTTTTTTTGGAGGATACAAGTTATTAATTAATCATGAGGATTAATTAACCCTTAATGATATGGCGGAGAAATGCGCTCATGATTAATCAAATATTTGACTAATCAATCATGATTTAACGATTAATATGGTTATTTTTTCAACCAAAGGGCGAGGATATTATTATTTGGGAATTTTATTTGTTAAAATAATATGGGAAAAGGGAAATTTACAAGGATTTAAATAATAAATTAAAAAATTAATATGAAAAATGAGTTAAAGTGCTAAGTGTAAAACATTAGAATAATGTATTTAACTTATGCTTGCATGAAAAGGGTTTTTTATGGAATATTACATGATTTTCCTAAGTAAAATGGGATTTTACTTAGGAAAAGATTTTTTTATAAATGAATGAGTGTCATGATGAATGATTTTAAGTACTTAGGCTTTTCCAATTATTGGGGTGAGGGTTTGGTCCCTCCAAAATTCAAGGAAATGCCTTGAGCCCTCTAATTTTCAAATACCTTAGTACTTAGGGGAAATTAGTGAAATTTTTAGGGAAAAATGAGAAGGAAGTTAATAATTTGACTTTGCTTTGTGTGAAATTCTTCCGAGTGTATTGTCTCGCCTTTTGCACTTGTGATGAAAATAAAATATTTCACACATCTAAAGCCATCATTCATCACATGTAATTCTGCAACATCATCTACCTACCCTACCTACTTTACCCTACCATTTTTTTCTTCTTTATTAGGGTGCACTTAGATCGGCAAACCCTAATCACACTTTTTCTTTTACATGTGGAAATATATCTAATTCTAACCTTATGACATTCAAGGGCTTAGATTAAACTATTGAGCTAATTTTATTCACTCTACCTATCTACTTATCTGCCAAGATTAAACAGTTTGGTCAGATTTTTATTCTCTATCTCTAAAACATAAAATTGAAAAATGAACTAGCCAAGCTTAAACTGTTTTGACTATTTATCAATTGTGGCATAAAATACAAGTTGCACACAATTTGTTTATTACATCGGAGAAAAATTTAGTGGCATTTAGACTTGCACACTTTCCTTGGACTTTCTTTTGGTGGGGTTCATTTTCTTTTACTTTTTTTGGCCAATTTTATTTTTTTCACCCTTTGATTTTTCTTTTAGGCTATATCCTCTTTACATTTTTTTAAATTTTTTTTGATTTTTTTTGAAAATATGGAAAACCTTTGCAATAAGAAAAGGTATGAACATATTACATAGCTCATCAAGTCAATCATGATATATGACACCTATTGGTATAGGAGCATAACACCTAGGACATAAGAACGGATAAGCTTACTATCAAAAATGCACCCTCGGGCTTAGCGTTGGTCCGAGCACTCATTGGATGTAAACTATTATTTTCACTGGCAGTTTCCTCCTATTGATTTTTCTCGCGGCTCTGCGCTGTATACCGACAAGATGATCCGACCGAATCTTCAATTCTTTCTTAATATCGTGCACCTTGTGGATGTGGCTACCGGGAGAACACTCGTGGACTAAGTTATTTATCGAAGGAGCATGGGTCCCTTGCTCGGTCTCGGGAGGGCCCATTCGGTGGGGTTGGAATCTTTGTTGCCCTGCTTTCTCCTGCGGACTCCACGGACACTGCTACCACAATCGCTATTACCCGCTATTTTCGCATGAGCGGATACGAGGAGGAGGTTGACTATACCGACAACCCTTTGGAGGGCATGGACATATGGGGGGCTAAAGGATAAGGAGGTGGTTGCGAATATGATTGACATGGTCCCTACACCGGAAGATCCGAACCTTTACGGACCCATCCGGTCACCTCGGTGAGCTGCTCTTAATCTTTGGGAGAGGGTTTGGATCCTTTAAACTTTCGCAACTCCATCACCTACGGTCAACGCTTTATGGGGGTTTTAGTCATCGGATGCTTCTAACATCCCAGTGGTTGATTTAGTGACTTCGAAACCCTATGAGGAGAAGGTTTTGAATTATATTGGAGCCGCGACTCAAACCTTTGAGCACCTCAACATTGGTGATGCCACGCCTCCCTCTTCTTTCGTTGGGGATGTACTCGGTATCATCATCCCGAGTATTTGTAAACATACCCCGAGGATGCTCAGAGCGGTGGAATCATTACTACCATCGTCCGATTCGAAGGGTTCCCGACGACCCCCGACCTCGGCCCTAGGTAATACACACAAGGGGAAGAAGCACACTACAACCAAGAACAAATATAGCAGGGAATTCAAATTTTGGGCAAGACGGAGGTATGGACGACCTAGAAAGAATCTGCGGCCACAATGCTTGTTGGGAAAGTCCGTGGACGAAAATATACAACTGCTCGACTCAAGCTCTGGATAGAGGAGATTTCGGGTGGGATTTTCGGGAGATTCTCCCGGATGTCTCACTACTTACCAGGGATGGTTCACCCTCACCTTTGCACTACCGACCCAAGTGGACTAGGTTCTCAACTAGTATTGGCACATAGAAATGCACCCAGCTATCCCCGAAGAGATGGTTTCCACTTTTTGATCCGAACAAAGAAAATGCGGGGCTGGACCAATCTGGATGCTCCTCCCTAGTTTACCTATTCATTTCTAGAATGATACAACCCTACTGAAATATTGGGGATGATTTTGGTCACTACCTGGATCATGATAAATCTTATCTTGTCACTAGCAATAGGGTTGTGGCTCACATTCTAATTTTTCTTAGACACTCGGGATGAATTGCATGATAACTAAATATGTTTTTTTGAGGGCATGGTGTGGCAACAAGTGTTGGGCTATGAGGGAGTCTCGTTCATATGTAGAAGATGCCATGAGGAAGGGGCATCTTGTTTAAATATTTCCCACTTATGGGAGCTGCTATGTCAAGTCACAAGAAGACTTCTAATGTTGCTACACAGTACGAACCCTATTACCAGCCCACGAGTTTGCAACCCGAGGTGGTGCCACATTGTGTTGTGGAGGTGCATAGTGAGCCCTCTATTTCCTATCTGGCCTATTACACAAGCCATATCTCATGTCTCGACGACTCCTTCTCCTCAGCTCCGCTATACCACGGTACTCGGGTACCTCTCTTTCCCTTATCTCCCTACATTTATTATTTACTCATATTTCGTCTACTACCGCACACCAATCCGAGTATATGTATCCCTCACTTAGTTGCTCCATTGCCCCCGGCTCCTCCATCCATTACGCCCACCATCCCCCATACCTCTGCGGAATAACCTAGTTGCACCTCCTCTCATAGTACCGACTCATCCTCTTCGGGGCACCCATACTTCCTTCGATCTATCTCCCAATTTCGATCCCATTATCTACGCTCGGCATTGGCTCGAGTCATAGCAAGCATCCCAACAAAAAACACGAGGCATACCTTTGGAGATGGCTAAGGCTATTAAAAGGGAAAATTTTGAGGTTGAATTTGGCACCCAAATCCTCCATCATTAGGGTTCTTAGAGCAAGAAAACCCCAAGGGCGGGGTAGCCCCCATGATTTGTCTAACATTCAATTGCAGGGGGACTAGCCAACCCCTGTTAAAATATTGGCTCTAAAGGATCTACTATTTAAAACACTCATTGATGCACTCTTCCTCCAAGAGACTCTAGGGGGATGGCACATCTATTAACACCATTCTTGATTCGATTCTACCTAACTAGACATTTGTAAATTTCGATGCTCGAGGTAGATCCAATGGTCGTGTGTTAGACATAAATAATAAGACTACCCTGATTAAACAATTGTTGGGGTAGAGATGGAGTTATTGGTATGGAGATCAAATTTTGGGGGATATGGAGTTCCCTATTACTTTGATCAATGTTTTATGGGCCTTGCGCAAACAGAGAATTGTTCTAGCATTCTCTATTGTGTTGCTCGCTTCTAAATGACCCTCATATTATCATGGGAGGAGACCTTAACTTCTCGTTGGGAATTTCAGTAATCTTGGGGTACTCATGTTGTCCCTGCACCCGCTTGCCGATTACATCATATCTCACTTGGAATCGCCAGTAATTTATCAACCTTCATATGCCAAAGCTACAACCCACCCGGAGGAATAGACGATCTCGGTGATGCAGCTTTTGGCTCACAGGCTTTGATATATTCCTCATTAAATAGTAATTACATCTACCACTAAATAAAACCAGGAAATGGGTTGGAAAGGGTGGTATATCGGATCACTCACTCTGTTTATTTGGAATTTGGGGGTCGGCCCATTGAGAGCACACCCACCCTTCAAATTCAACTCCAGTATGGCTCCAAGATTCGGAATACCACAACCCCGGTGGTATAGGAGTGGCAACATTGTTATCAATGACTCGACCGTGAGCTCGCTCGAGTCATAAACGACAACCTCAATCGGATCAAGGCCATGACAATTAAATGGGAAAAAGAAAAAAAAAGGATGGAGGAAGAGGATCTAAGAAGGATTGAACTGAGATTTATCAAATAAATGATTACGATCTACCGGGGGTATCGCTCGCTGATACCAAGGAGCATCTCATCTCCCCTGGAAGCCACCGTAACTAAGCTCCTTCATCAAAAATAAGAGGATTGGAGACTACGAAGCTGGGCTATATGGCTTCAAGCGGTGATGAGAACACTAAATTCTTTTAAATAGCATGCAAATCGACGACAAAACAACAACACCATTTGGGAAACTCTCGGATCATAATGGATTTGTAGCTTGAACTCACCCACAATTCCTAGATATGGGCATTCAAGCACTTTTTCAAAACAATACAAAGCCCCACTCCATTTCAATTTGTTGGAGATCATGAACATCGCAAGATCCTTTAACAAGTATGTGGATCAAGAATGGGAGGAGGTACTCAATGCACCAAGTCACCATGGGCGAGATTGAAGGAGTACTCAAATGGTTCAAAAAAAGATAAAAGTCCTAGACCGGATGGATGGCCTATTGAATTCTACCTCCATTTTTTCGAGTTACTAGTGTCGGGATCTCCTCATTACCATCGAGGATAGTCACAAACTTGGAAGAATCTATGATAACTTCAATTCTACATTTATTGCGCTCATCCCCAAGATTTGATCACCCTACCACTTTTCATGACTATAGATCTTGTTAGTATGAATCCTTTGTCGAAGTGTACGAAAAAGGACCACTTTAGCTACGCATAACTAATAGCCCTAACAACAAAAGTGGCTGCACAATATCTTCGGATCTACGGTTAGTTAGACATAAAAGAGCTGCAAAAACCAGGGATCTATGCATGGAAAGACATTAAGCGAGAAAAAAATAAGGGTTTGCTCCATATACCAATAGACAAGACAAGAACAATTTTTGAAAGAATTTTTTATATTAATGGGGCACCTAGGAGGAAAACAAGAAGGCGTATCCAATTCTCCCTCGGTGGGATGGGTTCTTGGAAGTCCTCGACACTTCGGATCTAAGATTTCTCTCTCTTGTTGGTGTAGAAAACCCACACAAACAATGGAACTCAAAGGGAGCTCACACAGACAAATGGCAGAAAATGGTGACCAAGTGTATAGATCCGAGTGATCTAATAGGCAACAAAAGGTGAAGAATGGTAGGGAAAAACCCTCCTATTTATAACAAAATATTGGGTCATTCTAGATCTTGGTGCATGGGTTAACCGAGATCTAGATCCACTTTTTTATGGAATATTTTATTATATTTGTTGGAGGGAAAAGGTATTTGACTTGGGTCCAATCCCTTAATTTGTCAAAAATAAATAAATAAATGATTTATTTATCTTTTAAGGAAACGGTTAGAAGATAATCAAATAAATAATGATTTATTTAATTATTTAAGGAAGTGGTTGAAAGATAATTAAATAAATAGTGATTTATTTAATTATTTGTGGGTGATTTGGTCATATTTAACAAGAGAATATCATCTAAATAAGGTTTAAATAATTATTCCTAGAAAATAATAAGATAACTAAAGGTTTATCTAATTAATTTATTTGATTTTGGGTTAAACATGCTAGGGAATAATAATTAAATTATGGTTTAATTAATTATTCCATGAGGAAAAATCAAACAAATATAGGTTTGTTTAATATTTCCTTTTTGGGGTTTCCTATTTTAACATAGTGAAAGCAGCTTTTACTTAGGGTAAAACTAGTCTTACATGGTGTACTTGGGTCCATCTAATGATAATAGGTTAGATGACCAAAAAATGGTGTAACGAGATCTATTTCTCTATGAAACTCGTATCTACAAGATTATCTCCAAAATCACTGCAAATCGCATCAAGCCCATCCTATCTTCTCACATTGCCAAAGAACAATTTTGCTTTTCTCCATCACAAAGTGCGATTCATGAAGCCATCGACACAAGCTCAAGAGGCCCTACATTCTATCAAATCAAAAAACCTCAGGTGCACCATCCTAAAGATAGATCTTGCAAAGGCTTTCGATCAGGTCAATTGGAATTTTCTCCATCTCATTCTTATCCAACCGGTTCTTTCATTGATCGGATTATGGGGTGTATCAACCATGCATCTTTCAACATTCTCCTTAATGGCACTGCATCGAATTTTTTTCATGCGGGGAGGCGTTTGAGGCAAGGGTGTCCTCTTTCTCCCCTTGCTATTTGTACTTTGTAATATCCCAAAATAGGGGAATTTCTACACTATTGGGGAATATCTTAAGATATTCCAAATGTGGAGCTACTAGTAATACATGAACACAATATTGCAAACACTAGCAAATACGATCATGTCATGAGAGAGAACAATATTCAGCCATCATTCTATTAATGGATCAGCAACGATGTACAAAATATCATGAGGGACAAGCCACTCAAGCCATAAGAACAAGTCTCCAATGATCAAAGCAATAGATACATGAGATGCCGCAACTATATAGAATGTCTGGAGAGAAGTGACTGCACAAAGTATATATTAGTGTATCTGTTGTTGTAGATGTACATACATGAAATATGGCCGAAGGAAACAAAATAAATGCCCAATAATGAAGATATGGGCTCCAATACAATATTTCTAGCCAACCCGGAGAGGATTGCTAGAAATGTCGGAAAAACATACAATGTAACAAATAACCCTAGGGGTTAATGTGCCAATACAAACTCGGATCTGATATAAAATGAGGCTATGACAGATTTGGAATACTGATGTCCTCTTCCAATGGTATTTCTAATTAGAAGTTTTGATCCCTCTACTCGTAAATAGACCCTCCCAGATGAGCTCAATGAACCCTCACAAGCAAGCTCGCCTCCGAAAAATAACGCAGATCTAGACCGAAACTACGCTTGAGGGATGGTAGATGGTTGTCACTGATTCCAAATATATGAAAATATTACTGGGAGTCCTCCTTACTGATCCTCCAATGGATAGACAAAGCTCTCCACTCGAAAAACAAGCCCGAAATGACTCTAAGAGATCCTCCTTCTGTCGCACCCCGCAACACAACCCGACTCTAAACAGAAATTGCGTTGTAGTCGAAGGAGGTAGCTTGGCCAAAATTTCCAAAATGAGGAAACTGTAGCCCAAATAACCTCTCCTTCCTTGAGGATGAGTTAGGGATTCCCGACCGGGAACACCCTTGTGCTAAACAACATCGCAACCCTCGCTAAACAAACGAAGAGGAAGCAAAGTCTCAACAAACCAAAGCAAATAATAATCCAAGCATGCATGACAAATGGCTGCACTCCTCTCCATATATAGCAAGTGCACCTCTCCACAATGGGTCCCATCCATATGTGCCACCAAGCTCATGCAAGTTGTCCTCCATTAAAACTCGCGAGTTCATCAAGCGAGATACAATGTATCTAGATAGTGCATGTGGACTTGGTCAAATATGACCGAATCAATATGATCCAATCCTGTTCACACCTATAGAGTGCTTAATCCAGTTGCTTGTTTTTCCCTCTTTTTGACATGAGGAATGTTATTCTTCCTTCTAAAGAGGTTAATGGGCCTCCCTACCCATTTTATTCATCTTCCTAGAGATAATGCTAACTATAATGTTCCTTTTAGCTTGAGGCTAAAATTTGGGAACAATGCAGATTCTCCCCTCCAAAATGTTGCTTGTCCTCAAGCAACTATATAGGGAGAGAAAAAATTCCTCCCCTTATCCTCTTGTGGCCTCCTCATTAATAGTCCCCACCACTGCTCAAGATAATCTGCAACAAATCGCCCTCCAATGTCTCCTCCCAAAGATGCCTAACCCAATGGCTCACATCATAAAAAAGGTTGAAGGTGTAAGTGGAAACCTCCTTTTCTGTCCCATGGCCTCCTCAAGGTAGGAGTGATGATACACATGGGAAATATCTTTCCCAATGAGTGACCCTCTCACCCCATTCTATCATCCAAATGAAATGAGCCATTCTAGGTAGCTCATCAAATAAATTCGCAACCCCTGTGTTTATGCAATGTGTTGGGGCTCGAATGGAAAGAGTTTATATTTTCCCATCTAAGTATTTTCTCTCTCCATTTATGGTAAGTATGGGGTTTATGTTGATCTTGGGCTGAAATTTTATGACCTCCAAGAGTGGCCCAAGCTACCCCACCAAACAAATAAGCCATGAAGTGCCTCCTCAAGTTCTTCAAATGGCTCCTCCCACATGAAGAAAAGATATGTAATTTGGCAATCATGGGCTGCCCATTGCTTCTCCCCTCGAAACATGTATCATGAAAATTAGGGAGAATAACACTCCCAATGGGCATCTCCAACTCATATCCCACTCTCCAAAGCAAAGCTCCCCATGAAAAATATCAACGAATACATGGAAACAAAACCCAATAGAAACAAGTTGTCATATGACAACCTGGGAAAGTGGATCAAGGTCCCACACATGGAGCCAAAGTAGTGCATCCTTTGCCCTCGCATCAAATCAAACACTAACAAGTGATTTTCCATCCACTTGTTTGCTGCCACAATCATTCTATAATATAGAAACATGAAAATACAAAGTGGTGTCAATGGTGCACACCAAAAATCATGTGGTTTCTCCCCACAAACCACCAATGAGATACCCAATCTCAATACTACAAATGGCTTCAAGTACATCATCATAAAAAATTCAAGAAGGGATAATCCTCCTTGCTACAACATGCTACACATATAAAGTAAATAAGTACAAAACATAATGTGGAATTATACATTCTCCACCATGTACTTGGGACCTTGAGCCGAAATGGCTCAACCGGAAATTCTCCCTCACCTCCAAAGAGTAGGGAAGTGGCTATGAAATCCTCTCTATCACCATCCGGGCTATGCATATCTCCATATGCTGAAATATGTCATGTTCGATGCCCTCCCAAATGAACTCCTCCGCCAAGGAACAATATGCATCAAAGTGCATGGAAAAAGAAGTCCTCATGTGCTACATGTAGCAGCCTTCTCCTTGAGCTTAGAAGCTCTAGTCACGAAGACTCGCCATAAGAATATTTGATGACATCATCCACCATATACTCATCATCTCTATCCGGGTCATCAAGAATCATGCATGCACCAAGATCCTTTGAGTACTCTACTAAGAGTTGAGATCTCCAATATGGATCAATCCTCCCTAAGAGACAGCGTTGGTGATCTAGCATGTGAAGCTCTCCTCATGTTGCTTTGCTCGCTACTTTGATCCCCCCATGCCAAATTCTCCCTCTAAACTCTTCACCTATCCAAAATCCAAGAGTGGTGAACCCAAAGACAAGATGTCTCTCATCAACCCGTAGATCCGGTGGCCTCCCCCTAGTGGAATGCATCCATGTAGTGAGACATCAAAATTAGAAGTGGATTGTATATATGAGTGGACCGAGTTGTCCCTCTCTTCACTGCACAATGCAATCCCCTCCTTATGTGCAGAAACCTCTAGAAATAGATAAGGGTGAATTCTCATCATCCCTTGATGTTGATCCTTCTCCTCTTCTTCCATATATGATAATGCCTCATCCTCAATGAGAGACTCTTGATCTTGGTCATCTGCTTGAAGGAGGGAACTCCATATCTCCACAAATAGAAGAGGGCTCTCCAAGAAGTGGGATCTTGCCCTTGGAAAACTATCATTCATGTTTTTATCCCCTTTAAAAAATATGGAGTGGAGTTGGTTTAATAGGCCTCTCCAACTCATGCAAAGTGTTTGATTTTTATGTTTTTTAAGACATGATGGATCACAATGTTTTCTACCAAATATTTTCATCAATTCTTTAGTGAACCCAACATAAGTTTTTACATTTTCATTAAAAAAATGAAGTAGAATCATTAAACCACCAATCATGAGCCATACCTTTGAGGTGCAACACTGCCTACTCTAATGGCCTCCTTCTCCGAAACTTGGGGTAGCTGAAAATAGGAATCTAGCTCTTCTACCCAAGCTTTGGTTGTGCACTCTGCTGATCCATCAAAGTGAGATAGGAAAATTCTACCTCTCTTTGATTCTTTTGTGGGCTGCTGGATCTTGCCTCCTTGAGTTTTCAAAACCCTTGGAAGTCTAAGTGATCCTTGAATCTCCATGATTGAGATTCATACTCCCGAAGATAGTCACTCAAGGTCTCCTCCTTTGGTGCATCTTCTTCCTCCATCCTTCTTGCAAGAATGTGGGCAACTAGATCGCAGCTATGGATCTGCATGTGTGTCTAAATGCTCACACCCATCATATGAATAGCTAGGGCTTGCTTCAAACCCTCTCGAAAATCTTCTACACTCCTCCCCCCTTTCATCTCCTTTAGATCTTCTTTTGATATTCTTCATAGCTTGGAAAAAAGACAGTGGGGAGATCCCTGTTTTTCCTTCATTCCTCCAAATAATGGAGTCATGCTTTTTGTTTCTTCTAGCACAAACTTCTCTTTTCTATGGTAATATTCCCCTCCAAATGGCATAATTTCTTGGATGCACAGAAGCTGAAACCAAGATTATGCTCCGATACCACCGTAGTATCCCAAAATAGGGAATTTCTACACTATTGAGAATATCTTAAGATATTCCAAATGTGGAGCTACAAAGAATACATGAACACAATATTGTAAACACAACAAAGTATGATCATGTCATGAGAGAGAAAAATATTCAAAGCCATCATTCTATTAATGGATCAGCAACAATGTACAAAATATCATGAGGGGTCAAGCCACTCAAGCCATAAGAACAAGTCTCCAATGATCAAAGCAATAGATACATGAGATGATGCAACTATATAGAATGCCAAAGAGAAGTGATCAGTGCACTCTATATTAGTGTAGCTACTGCTGCAGATGTACATACATGAAATATGGCTGAAGGAAACAAAATAAATGCCCAATAATGAAGATATGGGCTCCAATACAAGATTTCTAGCCAACCCGAGAGGATTGCTAGAAATGTCTGAAATACATACAATATGACAAATAACCATCGGGGTTAATGTGCCACCACAAACTAGATCCGATATAAAATGAGGCTATGAAAGATCTGAAAATATTGATGTCCTCCTCCAATGGTATTTCTAATTAGAAGGTTGATCCCTCTACTCAGAAATAGACTCTCCCAGATGAGCTTAATGAACCCTCCCGAAAGAATCGCCTCAGAAAATAACATAGATCCGGACTAAAACTCGCAATGTGAGGGATGGTAGATGGTTGGCTTGATTCCAAAGATATGAAAAATATTCCCGGGAGTCCTCCTACTCGATCCTCCAATGGATAGACAAACTCTCCACCGAAAAACAAGCCCGAAATGACTCTAAGAGATCCTCCTTCACGCACCCGCAACACAACCCAATTCTAAATAGAAATTACGTTGTAGCCGAAGGAGGTAGCTTGGTCAAAAATTCAGTAATGAGAAATGTAGCCCAAAGAACCTCTCCTTCCCCGAGAATGAGGTAGGGATTCTCAACTGGAACACCCTTGTGCTAAACAGCGACCGCAACCCCGCTAAATAGCGAAGAGGAAGCAAAGTCTCAACAGACCAAAGAAAATAATAATCCAAGCATGCATGACAATGGCTGCTCTCCTCTCCATATACATCAAGTGCACCGATCCACAATGGTTCCCATCCATATGTGCCACCAAGCTCATGCAAGTTGTCCTCCATTAAAATCGCATGAGCCATCAAGGAGATACAATGTATCTAGACAACGCATGTGGACTTGGTCAAATATGAATGAATCAATATGATCCAATCCCTGTTCACACCTATAGGTGTTTAATCCAACCGCTTATTCTTCCTCTTTTGCACATGAGGGAATGCTATTCTTCCTTATAAAGAGGTTAATGGGCCTCCCTACCCATTTTATTCATCTACCTAGATATAATGCTAACTAAAATGTTCCTTTTGAGCTTGAGGCTAAAATTTGGGAACATTACATACTTGTTATGGAGGGTCTCTGCACTTATCAAAAATCCAAAGGAGGTAGGGGAGCTTCATGGCCTACACATTAATGAGATTATGGATTTGAATCACCTATTATTTGTGGATGATGTACTTATTTTCCTCGGATGGCTCCTGTCGAGACTCAATACAATTTGAAAGACTTCTTCAAAGCTTCGCAGAGCAAATCGTGAATGGTTCCTAATAACAAACAAATCCACTATTATTATGAGAAGATGTTTTGCATCAAGAACAAAGGCATTGCATTTGCTCTTTTTTCTTATGTGCATAATAATTTTGGGGATGGACCGAAATATCTCGGGATTCCACATAAAGCCAAACGATTATCAAATTAAAGATTAGAACTGGTTGATTGCCAAAGTGGATCGTCGCATCAACCTCAGCACCATCGATGGCTCTCCAGTGCTGGTCATTTGGTATTAATTAAATCAGCACTTCTGAGGCCATTCCAAAGATACCAGATGTCTCTTGCTTGGCTCCCAAAAGGTGTCACAATCCGTATTCAAAAAATTTGCAGTAAATTTCTTTGTGGAGAATCAAAAAGGACCCGTACTTTTTCTTGGATTGCTTGGGATCGAATCGAGCAGGACGAAACAAAGGTTGGTTGGGGTATAAAGTATATTCACCTATTTTCTATTGCCCTGGCTGCGAAAATGTGTTGGCACCCTAATCTCTCGGACATAGTCTTTTGGAAGGATGTTACCACCGCTAAATACATTGCTCCTAGAAACTCTCTTGATTATATCCGTGGCAACATTCTACCCCCTGTCCCAGATCCTCTATTATCTCGAAGGCCATCACCAAGGCCTCTCACCTCATTCAAAAATGGCTCACATGTCATATTGAATCGGGTTTATCATCGTGTGGGCACCGACTCGTGGCCTGGGAAGTGTTGAAAACTCACAAACTACCCTAATCGGATCATCGAGCTATTGGAAAACACAAAGTTATCGCCATCTAGTGCATGTATCTCACTGTGCTCGAACCAATTGGCATTCTTAGAAATGGTTTGTCGGCTCAAGAACTCGGGTATTCTCAGGTTGGATATCTAGACTGGGCTAAATATATCGTAGCCCTACAAGCACCACATATCCGACTTATCGATCAAGAAGATCTAAACTGATCCGGGCTATCCCACCCTAAAGGCATATACTCACCAAAAAATTGGCAACACGACACTTTGCCAACCTAAGGAGCCACAAGAGTAAAAGTTGGTGGTGGCACTGATCCGGAAATTGAAGGCACCGCACAAGAACAAACTTCTATTATGGTGCATACTACACAATTGCATACCCACCATGGACAACCTTCATAGAGTGAGTCATTCATGGACCCTCAAGGTGTTGTTTCTGTCTTGCCCATGAGGAAAATTTCCAGACCTATTCTGAATTGATCCGCTATTTAGCTTATATGGAATTCGATTACTCATGGGCTTGGATGTCCCTACATCCGGCGGGGAATTACAATCACGAAGCCTGGACTACTTGGTGGCGCTGGATCGCAAACACTACGAAGTTGTGAAACCTTCCATTACTCACTCGCATGGGGCATATGGACTAACCGCAATCGGAATATATTTGAGAACCATCAGTGAACAGTGGAGTGCATTTGTTTCTCTATCACTACTACCTACAAACTCAATACCGCACGATGACCCACGGATCATAGACCATACCCCGAGATCATAGACCATACCCGACCATGGGTGTATTTTGATGTCGCAGCTAACCAAAGACGGTGTGGGGGACAGAGGTGTTGTACTATATTTATCGTGACCAACATTATTATCATCTCAAAATGGGATTAGGCCTCAGGTTCAAACAATTTCACCGAGTTACTATGCCTTCAAATCCTTCTCCTATTTGCATGTGAAAAAAACTACAACATCATTCATGATATTTGGAGATTCACTTGGTGTTATTAACTCGGTTCAACTTTCTCTTGCACAAGGTTACATGCACACACTTACCGTATTATCAAAGGAATTACTCCACCTAAAAACTCAATTTGAAACTATATCCGTCACTCATATTTACAGCAAAGGAACAAAGTGCGGATAAATTATCCAAAGGAGTCACGGAGCTAGAATGGGGTCAGATGGTTCATCACTAAACATGATGGCGCACAGTGTAAGTATATTTTCATGCATCAGTTCATAGTGATGACCTCCATAATATGGGTGCGATTGATCCATGATCGCAATTTTGACAAATACCACTCATGGGAGATTTATTATTATTTGATATGATTACCTATGATAGAAAATATTAGCTAACTATTTATCTTTCTTTTTTTGTATATATTATGGTTTTATTTTGATATGTAAGTTATGCACCAAAACTTATAGCGTAGTAGAGCATCACAAAGATGCACCGATATATGTAATGCCTCTATGTTTCATGAGGACAAAGTATTATATTTTGCACCATACTAGATAGAGATACTCAAAGAATGTAACATGTAATTTTTCATTATTAATGAAAGATTACGAATTTTTTCCCTATGAAAAAAGAACATTTAAAGTGTCAAAAATGCTCTTTAGGGGAATAAATGTTGATGTTTTTTCAAAAATATGCATGAAAATCATCAACATTTAAAGAAATATATTGAGGCTTAATACAATAGAAAATTTAAAGTGTAAAAAAATAAGCCCTCCTAAAAAAGGGGGTCGATGATGCATCAACACGTTTTAAAATTAACATGAAAATCACTAACATTTAAAAAAAAATTGATACATAAGAAAATTTAAAGTGTCAAAAACATGCTCTCAAAAAAACAAAATGTATTCTCGAAGAGCACTTTTCAAAATCGCATTACTTTTTTTGCTACCTCAAAAAAGATGGTACTCGCTTTTCTCATTTCCCGTTTCAAAGTTTACGTTGTTAAATCCTCTAGTGTTAGTTTTTGTAGCATAATATGTCGTGGAGGACGTAGGCATGACATGTTCCTCTAAATGCACCGAGAAAATAGTAGAACCACCGTACGTGCTCTCTCGTAAGCAAGGAGACCACGCATTATATGTTAATCGTTGCAACTCATTAACACAAACATAAATTAATGAAAAAAATGTTTTAATCAAACAAGATATGTGTAAATGGCATGTATAATAAAATAGTGCATCGGTACGCTATTTTACACAAGGTGCATCGATTAAAAAAAATATGTTTTTAAATTGTTTTTATCAAATAGTACGTGCGCGGTGCACTACAATAAAATGTGTACCTGAGCGTTATTTATACGTAGCACCGATATAAAAAATCTGTTTTTTTTAAAAAAATCATGCAAGGGCCGACATGGATTGGGATCCGACTCTACAATTCGTCTCGCGGGTTATATGTCATATGCCTATATATATAGCAATACGAAACCGTAAATCTAAAATGAAAAGCCCTAATTGTGAAGTCATGGAAACAAGAAGAAGCAAGGGCGTAAACAAGAAGAAACAACGGGTTTAGCATAAGAATGGATTTTTTTTTGTCTTTTTTATGAAAATGCACAAGAAAATTTAAAAAAATTTACTTACAATGTATTAAATCAAATCAAAAACTATGAAAAAAATTATTATAGTTAAATTTAAAATTTTTACTATACTACTGCGGTTTGTAATCACTAGATGTTTGAAATTCTTATTCTCTCGAATAATAATGTTGTTCAGAGTATTTCGTTGCTCCACAATGTTCTCGTGCTCTCTTTCTCTACGTATGTTCCCTCATGCAAATCTCTCCCCGAATGTTTTTGGAAAAATAATGAAATAATGAATAGTTTTTACTATTTAAAGATTTTTTTTATGAAATTAGATTTTCTAAAATAATTTTCCGCCCATTTTTTCAATTTACTCATTTTTTCTTTTTCACTTCAAAAAATAATAAAGTTGTGTTTTTTTATTTGCGGTTATTCGATGCGTTTTTTATCTAACCGCACCCTCAGCTTTCAATTAATAACACATAATCTGGCACATTAACTAAAACACACCATGGAGGTTAACTATACATTAGCACCGATCAACAATAAGTCCATTTTTAAGGCACCAAAATTACTTTTAGGTATGTACACCAAAATTCTATTGTTGATTTTTTTCTCCTAATGCAAGAATATATCATAATTATATCGAATGAAGAATTCTTCAAAATTCAACTTGTTCCATAATATTTCTCAAAGTCCATCCCAAAGTTCTCCTCACCCATCTTGATGACATAAGTATTTACTTCATATTTTATTTATATTTTCATTATCTAATTGAATATCCATGTCAATCGCCTAGATAAAATTAATGTATACAATTTTGCATGTTCATGCAAATTTAGAATTGAGTTCGATGAAAAAAATATTCATACATACTTCCAAAACGTCTGAAGCTCTTATCAAGAGCAACATACCGCAAGGTGCATTTGGTAGATGAAAACAGTATATCTATTTCACCCTACCAATTGTAACATTGCATATTCTAACCATAATCCTAGGACAATGATGGTAATAATAATTTGTTTGTATATTAATATAATAATTTCAACGTCAAACCAATTAATCATGCATTGTCGACGTGCTTACTAATTGATATCATAAATTTTGTACTAATCATGTTCAAATATATTTTTTGAAATTATTAGAATCCTAGTGATGATGAGTGAACTCATCTACCATTTTCCATTGCACCCCATGACAATGTCAAATCGAGAGAAGGCTCAATTAAGAGAAAAAACTCGAGAAGGTTGAATTGATAGCTATATGTTGTCATTATCCTTTGTTCGTGTGTGGGTGTGGAAACATGAATTCCCCCAAGACCTAGGATGTGCTATACATAATTTTTTTGCATTTGTACGTTGGATCACGTCAAAGGAGATCCAAGTGGCTAGCATTCCACAAAGGTCGTCAAGAGATAGTTGAGATTGTTTGTATGTTTGAGAAGGAACTGTCAGTACAAGTTTCATGGACTTGTAGGTTCATCTTCTAATCGACCTAGTAGTATGAGGTTGAAATAGTTGGGGTGGTTTCTTGTCGTTGGATGTTCTTCTTAGAGAGGCACATGAAGAAATTGAAATATTTTGCTCAATAAAGGGAAAAACCCGAAAGGGTCTATGGTAGAGGGGTACATATCGTATGAGTCTTCTATTATTCCAAAGGAGTACATCAAGCGATCGACACGAATAGGTGCGGTGATTTGGGATGATGAAAGGGATGAAGACAAAAGATAAGGTGGAGCTTCTCAAATGAATGATGAAAAAGGCGCTCGATAAAGAGTAAGCGATTTTATAATTTTTCAAATTTACACAAAGTAAATATTCATGTTGAACTTGTATATAATGTATATTTTGATCTCGTATGTATTATATGTCGTGTTTGATCTCACCGAATGCTATAATTAAGCTAATCAATAAATCGCTCTTTACACTCCGAAGTGACACAACCATGGGTCACATTTTACGAACAAAAGAGGATGAAATGGGATAGTTACTAGGAAGGAATTTAAACATAATTGAATGGTAGAAGTGTGCCCTTATCCCGATCATTTAAAATAAAAATATGCTAAAAAATATGCCCTAACGAGTTGGGTTGTTGATCATGTGGAGAGAAATACTACAGAACCTAAGTCGTTACCACGTGCTAAAGAGGACGTGCTAAATGTAGGATTGGGTGTACCCACTCGCAAATAATCTATTTATGGACATTTTTAAACTTAATAATTCACCTTTGAAATTTAATTACATCTATATTTCATATTTTAATGCATGAGTTATTATAAGACACACGACACCATGATTTTTTAACTTTTTTATAGGTCAATTTGTTCCCATCTATGTGGGCATATGGGACACCATTTTCACACAAAAACTGATGATGGACACATGACACAAGACTGTGGAGTGGAAGTCGAATTCGATCAATCTAGTCAAGCTAGCCATCGTGATCAAAAACCTAGTATGAGGGACTTAGGATTTGCATCGATATATACATGAGATCACTGAAGTTGATTTTTCTTCTTTCCAAGTAGTGTTATTTTTTAGCACAAGTGGTGGGACACACTTTTCTGATCGGAATAATGTAAAGGAATATCGTGATAGTAGGTCGATATGTATCAACCCTCTAGAAAGATGTGGAATAAAGCTAAGGATCCCTATGCTTTTCCCAAACACCGCAACTGTGTGTTCTTTTACTCAGCATGTGTTGGATAGGGATTGATGGTTACATATTGAGACATGACCCTAGGTCAAAACATATTTTTGAGAACAATAGTGTTATCATGCCAAGAGAGATAGAAAATAATGAGGGTGATCATGAGAACTAAGAGTGATATGGTACATGTGTTATTTCATCATTTATATTTTTTAAGATCGGTTTTTATAAAGAAGATGACTTAATTACCTTATAACTAAGACTCGTCGAAAACATTATAATACGTATTTTGAATTAATTGGTATGCATTGTGTTAATGTTAGAATCATTTCACTTGATAATTTTCACTTATAGTTGATCTCAAAAACAATGACGCATCGTATAACGTTATATATAATGTCAATTCCTAAAATAATACAAACTATCTTGATTGATTTAAATGTGTGTGAATGATATCTTCAAAATGTATACCGTTATTTTTGGTATGTAAGATCATAATAAAATAATGACAGTACTTCTAAACATGAATTTATTTGCATTATTTTCTAAACTTTATTATGTTACAAAAATTCATATTATTAATCTAGATTTATTATTTTACAATTATTGATATTCATACAAATTTATAAATTTACAATTATGGTAATTTAACAATATTTACAAGTATACATTTTTACTTACGTTAGTAATTATGGTTCAAAATTGACAATTAATTTACAATTTTACAAATTTACAAATTTTAATAAAATTGAATGATGACAATACATACAATTGCAATTACAATTTTGCAATTTCACAATACAATTACAATTTTACAAATTACATATGCTTTAAATATATTTGTACATACAATTACAATTACAATTACAATTACAATTTTACATACAATTACAATTTTAAATTTATAATTACAATTATAATTACAATGTATAATGTACAATTTACAATTTCACAGCAATTACAATTACAAATTTTCATTTCAATTACAAATTAAATTTACAATTACAATTAAAATTAAAAATTACAAATACAATTTTTACATACAATTAAAATTAAAATTTCGATTGTAATCAGCGATATAATATTTAATCAATATCATGATTTAATATTAAAAATAAACATCACGTATCATGATAACCATCGTAAAAACATCATATTCGACTAAAATACACATTCAAATTCACTAACATCATCTAATCATCGTGATCATGATCACCTAACAAACACACAAGCATTGTGTAACATCATCACAACACAAACATCAAATATGCATCTCATGTCAAATAACTCCATATCACATATACATCTATCTACAAACACATTAAATGAACATATCTAACATGACCTAACAATATACACATCATGATGAACACCAACTTGTAAATTAAGTACATCAACATGAACATAGAATACGTGGACTATATATATAAGAAATGTCAAAATATACAACTCGTCATATATAAACTCGCATATTAATGTCAAATATCTTGTTTTACATCAATACTAGTACTAGTTGAGTCTCGCTCTATTCAATGGTGCAACTCACTTCAGAACCGCTCGCTGATGACTCGTCGATGGAGAAACCTCACTCGACATGGATGGTGTAAACTCATGATGGTGGACCGCTCTCATCATGGATCCGCCTTCTCGCGAATAGGTGTCTATTGAGATGTTGCATGACTACTCGCGATGATGCCCGCCAATCGTGGCTGATGCTCGCCGCATTTTCATGATCTCCCGTCTGTGAGGGTAGAGGAGGAGTGGAGGCTGAGTACTAGAACGATGATATCTACCCTCATGCTCATGATCATTAGATGAGGCATTGCCTCCGTCGGCATCTCCACAACACCTACCCTCCTCAGCTCGTGCCAGTTGCACTGAAGCTCCAACAATATGATGACACATGAGGGTCAAAATATCGCAGGGGCAAGCCACTCCAAGCCGTGTGAGCCACGATCGTCTCGAATTCTCATGATTGTAACCGGGGCTGGACTTCATCAACTATAGTACGACGAGCTGGTCACCCAACTCCATCCAAATCTAGTGTTTGGTCTCACGCCTCAACCCCATGGGTATTCAGACCCGATCGAGATCAAAGTCTTCACATTGATCCTTCACCTCTACCATCTCTTCATCATCAACATCTACACTGATCATTCATGTGGAATCTTCATCCCTAATGAATGTCCCAATATCTACTAAATATGTAGTACACAACAATATTAATTAGACATTTTCATTAAATAATTTAATAAAACAAGTTAAATAATGTGTTAGAATAAACTTGATAATTTTAATTAATTAATTAAGAAAAATAAAAATGAAACTATATTAATTTAAAGATGACACTAATATTACCTCTCGCATTCAACAATCTCATCCCAGGTGAAGAGGATGTTGTTACACCCTCCCCAATCCAAACCGGATATGGACATGGCACCGATAATGAAGGAGTGATCATCAACGCTAGATAAATCCCAATGCATCAGAGATATCCTAGCGGGAAAAGCTCAACTAGCCCCTCTTGGGCATCATCTAACCCCAACATCTACATTCGTACATGCAAGATCGGCCCACAAGGTTGCTCGAAAAAAAGTAGGCCCTCGTATCAGGAAACCTCTCAAAAAATAAACAAAATAACTCTCAAAGAGAAAAGTGAAGGGTCAACCTCCCACATGCCTCGAGAATGATCTATCTAGTCTAAAGGCAAAAATCGCCACAAAAAATCGCAGCAGTACTATCTCTACAGCGCCCGGAATAAAGAATCAACATAAAAATAAAAAGTGGGCAACTAATGTTTCCTCACATGTGTAGTGTGAAATGGTCTCAATAAGTAGTGAGAGGCACTCACCTCTCTACACCAAAACCAAAGCAATACGTGACTCGATCCCACCTGAGCACCTCAAAAATATGCAAGAGAAACTTATATACTGTCCCTAATGTATCCGGAGTACACCAACTAACTCCCCGTTGGATAGCCGACGAGAACATCCCGGGAACTAGGGAAAATCCGGCCTCTCCTAAATAGGCTAGTAACAAAATATTTTTCCTCCTCAGCAGCATGTACCACTAGTCGACCAACCTGCTAAAGCTTTTCAGAGGCATTCCACCTAAAGATGAGTTGTACATTAAACCCACTATGGCCCTTCATGGATGTAGCCTCTTCATAGAACTTGAGGAGGCCTAGATCCCTTAAGAGAAACTAAGTAGATGCCATAATAAGGCGAGGTTACATAAGTCTCTCTCTCTCGTGCTCCCACGGTGAATCACATTATACCGGTCCTTCATATGGCACCTTATGTTCCCTTTTTTTCTCTCCGTTGACATCGCCGAATGATTACACATATTAAATACATTTTTTTTGTTAAATGAGACATGTATTTCAATATTTTCAATATAAATATATATATATATATATATTGATAGTTAGTGTACTGATAGTCAGCACACAGTCACACACCGATACCGGTGCTACTTTTCATCGTGCACTTTCCTCTATACGCATGGAAATTGTTCTCACACCGTAAAAACATAAATTGTACTTTTTCTAGGGCTCATCTATTTCGACCTAATTATCCACCCCGGTAGCGATATTTCGATCAATACATCGCCCAACAATACTCATGGTCAATGGTGCTACGTTAAAACGACCGCCCCGTTGACTATGTACCGCCGAGGAGGACGGTGCGTTGACCAAAATATGTGCCCTGTAGATAGTTAGCGTCAATGACCGCCCTCTTGACATCAATACATGGTCAATGGTGGTCCCGGGAATGACCGCAACATTGACTATGTATTGATGTGAGGAGGACGCGTAAGTTTGACTCTAACTATCCACCCCGTGCTGCATAGTTTAATCAATGCACCACCCTCCCAAACATTGATACATAACCACGGTGCACTTGCTAAACGACCACACCGCCATGTGAGTTTTTAAAAACTCACTATGGTTTTGTCAGCATCGCACCGTGACCCCCGGTGCGGTTTCCATTAGCACCGTTCACGTGAAGCGTAAAATTTATTGCAAGACCGCGAACGGTGTGAGTCGAATGGCTCAAGCGCACCACGCATAAAAATTTAATTGGTAAATTTTAAGGTTTTTTACAATTTAATCCACTAAAACGTTTAGTTATTGAGAAACAAGTAAAAATACATGTACATTTGCACGTCGAGGAGGCATATTTGCTATGGAATTGGAGAAACAAAATTTTCCCACCGTTTTACAAAATTTGAACTCCACAAGGTGGTAATCGAATGTAGCAGATGTGTGCAATGGGAGCACTGCGATACAGGGCACCTCACACAAGAGAAATTTGCACCTGAGAGCTTAAGAGGTACTCCGGAGCATCGAAGAAGTGAAAATGTGGTTTTTCGTTCAGAATTTTTTTTATTTAACCTCGCTTTGTGCGCATGTTTTTGAGATACACCGAGTGGTGTCGAGTTTCGAGATGCATCAGAGCTCCTGCTATGCGTAGCACAATCGCTTTCTGCTAGTAATTAGATGCACCGAGCGGGTTTGTACGGAGAGCACGGTCTCGGGTGTGCCATTCTTTAGTACACACCAAGCAGTCAGAGTTAAATGCACCAGTGTGGTGTATGATGAGAAACGCACCGCACATCCGCTAAAAACCTCCACCTACCAAACTCCTCTAGAGACCTCCACTGCGAAAAGGTGATGATGTGGGTTATTTTTATAAGGGTTTCCTCAAAAACATCCGCTAGAGGGTCTTTTTCCTCGTAGTGGGTGATCGCCCTCGGCCGCGGCCGCCGCGAGCGCCGGCCACGACCCTGCTGTAGCCCAAGGTGGCCGCCCCACAGTGCCCCTCTCATGGGCTCAACCCGATTCTCGAAATTCAGCCTGGAGCTCGCTCTGTGGCCCGAGGGCCATTGGCGCAGCTCAACTTGATTCTCGAGAATTGGCGTTGACTCGCCCAAACGCCCAATAGGCCACAATTTTTTTTATTTTTTATTTTATTTTGTTATAATTATCACTATTATTTATTTTTTTAATCTTTTTATGGGGTTTTATGTTTTTTTAATGTTACTTTTTAGTTATTTTAATTTGTTTTGTGTTTTTATATAATATTTTTTTTGCTATATTTTTTTTCAATTTTAATTTGTTTTATGTAAATAATTTTTTTGTTAGCTATTTTATTTTATTTTTTATTTTTTTTCTCATTTATTTAAATATTTTCTATAATTATTTTATAATTTTAGCTGTTTAATATTTTTTATATTTTGTATTTTTTCACTATGTTATATTGATTTTTTCTAAAAGTGCTTTTTTAATGTAATATTTGTTACCTTTCTTAAAAATATATGTATATATAATTAATTGTAGCGAAAGCATCATTTATTTGCTTTTGTTTTTTCTCATTACTTTATTTTCTCTAATAATGTTTTTTGAAATTTTATTTATTTATTTGTGTATATTTATATTTTATTTTATTAATTTTATTAATTTTTATCTTTTGTAGGTTAATTTGTTTGTTTTTTTTAATCATTTTTATGATTCTTCCTTTTCTTTTTCTTTTTTTGTCTTTTTTATATATTTGGTTTCTTTTGTTTTATGTCAAATCTATATTTTTATTTACTTATTATTTATTTTTTTTAATTTTCATGTTTTATCTTTTCTTTTTTCTAATATTTATAAATTTTTGTTTTCATGAAATTTTAAGTTTTTTGTGGAGTCATGATATTTTATCTTTTACATGGTATTTTAAAAATGTTGAAAATTTATCCCGAAAAAATAAATTAATTAATTAATTAATAAAAATAAAATAAAAATAAACATTATTCTCAGCATCAACACTTTTTGTTTTACGCTATTGTTTTTTTCATAAAAAGATCTGTTGTCACTGCGATTTTTTAAAACATGTGAAAATTTACCAGAAAAAAATAAAAAAATAATAATAATAAAATAAAATAATAAAATTTATTCGAGCATCCTGCACTTTTCATTTTTGACCTTCTTTTTCATGTTTTTTTGGGTTTTTTGGCTAGAGTTCTCGTTTTTGAGTTTATAGTTTCCGTTTCACAGTTTACATTGTTCGATCGGTTATAGATGGTTGGAGTAAACATTACCATGGCATGTATTCTTGGCATTGGCATTACCTTTATATTGTTTGTGCGTGTGTGATCCCAAGTCGACACTTACTATTGCATTCCAGGTATCAAAGATACTTTGCATGGTACCTATGGTAGTGGGTTGCGTATGTATGGTACAAGGAGCCGTGGTATTAAAATAACCATGATATTCACCATTGGTATTCACTGCTGAGATTGCCATGTGGTACATGGATCCATGGTATTGACCTATGGTATTTGACGTGGAGATTATCATGGTACAGGATCCACATGGTATTGGCATAACCCTAGATCACCCGTGTATTGACCTAGAGATTACCATGATAATAGATCCATGCTATTGGCATAGCCATGATATGACTCGTGGTATTGGTTTGAGTTTACTATGGTGATGTTTCCATGGTATTGGGATAACCATGGTATTTTCCCAAAGGTATTGTTTTGAGTTAATTGAGGATATTTTGATATATTTTTTGTGAGAATATTGAGTTATTGAGTGTGTGTGTGGATTTATTTCTGAGTTGATCACGATTGATGGGTGAGTGTAGGATGGGAGGAGTGAGTTCTATAGTACTTTTGCATAGAAAATATACATATGTATTTGTGTTGAGTTGGGTGCGTAGATTATTTTATCATTACTCATATTCATAGCATAGATAGGTTGTTGGTTGCTCATGTTGGCAGTGTTTGAGAGCCCACTTTGAAATATTCTAAAACATGGTTCGCATGGAGGTCATGAAGACGTTGCGTGCTCTTAGTAGACATTGAGTAGATAGTGTGGGTGCCTTTTGGCGAAACAGATCAAAATGGGAAAAGAGATTTCTCCAAAGTCCAATAGTGATGGGCGAGGCTCGTTGGTCATGATGTTTCTAGTGAATGGGTTGTTCGTAGAGTCGCAAGGGAAGAGTCTTTCTAATCGGTGATTTCTAGCGTACTCTATTAGTAGTCGAGTCTTCCATCTATCGAGTGGTAGCTCCTCTATGTAATAATTTTTTTCAACATAATAGAATTTTGAGTAAAGAACGAAACAGGTGTTTCTTTCTCAGAGTGGGAGTTTTCCACTAGAACATTTTTTTTCTCTTTATGTGCATGGTTGATATTGTTCATGGTGATTTCATATGTTGATTTTATGATGATTTCTTATGTTAGTTGATGGGTGATTTATTCTTGGATGTTTCGATAAAAATATTTAAAAAGTTAATAAATACTCACACCACCGATACATCCCGCCCTCTCGTAGTTTTTGAAATTTCCTTGTAGATTCAAACCGCTAATAGTAATTTACTTAAACAATAGACTTGAATCTACTCTACCAATTTATGGAAACCAATTAAACGATTGTGAAATCAAGAAGCATAAAAGATAAATAATTCAATCAACGCATTACACAATGATTTCATGGGGAAGGTGAGATTAAAAAACCATGCTATCTATATATTTCATTAGTGAGAAAATATGAGAAGACTACAATGCTTTGTTCAAGCGAGCAACCTCTCGCATGATCTCAATCTATCTGCATTTCTTCCTAGAGAAGCCTTAGCCAATACTTAACCAATTTTCTACTCGCTCAAGTCCCTATTTCCTTTAAGTTTTTTCCTTTGGAATTAGCCCCTATTAATTAGGGAAATCCTCATCCACAAATACACAATACATCATAGGCATTTCTGACTACATGCACCACATATACAATTTGGATGATTATACAATTGATAGTACATCACCCTTGAACTCTAATCTCAACCGGGTTAACTCGTAGATATTGCATGCATGAGTATTATATGGTTTATTTATCAATTAACTAGTTGATCACATAGTACACAACCAAGACTAGACCTCCCACTAGTTCCTCCAACACGCTGAAACTAGTTTAACCGACTCTAACTCATATTTATTGAATTAATTAATTACAACTCACAATAAACTCAACCTCGGGCTCCTACAAAAAATAGGAAACACTCTAGATGGCTCAATTTCTATGCCCTTAAATAGAATTAAATGAACCAACTAAGTCAAACAAACTTAGTTGCATCTACAAAGTCATGTGATGTGGAATTACAATTTTCTTCTAATTTAATTCAAGGAAAAATTAAACTAGAATCTTTCGATGCCATTTTCGCATCACTCTCTCATCACTAAAACTGATTATCAAATACCCCAATCATGCTTCTATGGAACTCAATTTTTCCTCTTGACAATGCCTTTCAAGATATCTACATCTCGCCTTTCCGTAGGAATGTATTTCAGAAACAAGCTTCGCTTCTACACACAATCTCTCGCATGGTGGTACTAGATGTCGATATGCTTGCACCTATCATGGAAAAATGGATTCACCGAGAGTTTGATACAACTTTTGTTTCCATAGTAAATCACTCGTAGGATCCATATGTTGACCAAATAACTCCAATAACGCATCTTCCTCATCGAGATAGCTTCACAAAGTGTTTTGACTAGAAACCATGTACCATGCTTCCGCCAAATGAGTGCAATCTGATCTCTGCTTCGTTGTACCAGAAAATGTTGTTGACCCAATATTAAAGATTCCTCATGATGTTCTCTTCCTATCCGATGGGATTCCTTCCCAATTTGCATCTCGTGAAGATTTGCAGGTTCACTGCTCTACCGTTTGTACCAAATACCAAACCGAATGGTGCCTCGAGGTACTCTCAACACATGTTTGGATTCCTTCCAATAGAGCTTTGTTTGTCTTAACCATTGCTTTCGAATAATTTGGTTAATCGTATAACACATGTCCATTCATGTGTTCACGAAGTACATAAGTGAACCCACAAGGTACTGTAAATGGTAGCTTCTATCGCTTTCGCCCTGACTCACGCATCTTCCTTACTCAAATTCTGCCAGAGGAGTCTCCATGGGTTTAATGTTATCCATGTGAAACTTCTTCAGCATCACGTTGGTATACTTGCCTCGCAGACAAACAATTCCATCTCCTTGTCAAATTTCCAAACCAAGGAAATAATGCATGAGCCCCATGTCTTAGCATCTTAAATTCTCTTTCCAAATTCTCATTTCAATATTTTATCATCTTTCATCACCTAACAAAATTAAATCATCGACACATAATACTATAATCAACAATTTATCTTCAACCACAAATATGGTAAAGGTTTTTGCATCTACTTCACTTTTCATGAATCCCAACCTCGGAAATAGATGTCAATCCTAGTGTACCAGCATGGGGTGCTTGTTTCAATCCATACAACGCTCACTTGAGTCTCCACTCATGTGAATCTTTATCAAAGGTCTAAAATAATTTTGATTTTCTCTATGTATACCTCTTCCTCAATCACTCCATTGAGGAAATTTGTCTTCACATCCATATAATGTATTTTCCATCCCATCTGTGATGAGAAAGTGCTAGAATTGATTTGATTGAAGAGTACCTTACTACCGTAGCAAAGGTATCCTCGTAATCAATTCCCTCCGACCCGAGAGAACCCCTGGGCACAAATATGACCTTGTGTCTCTAGACACTCCCATTTTGTTTGCTTGTTTCACCTTCTAGATCCACCCCGGATCCCACAACTAACTTGTCCTCCAGCCTTGGGACCACTTCCTAAGAATTGTCTCCTAATAATGGAATCACATTCCTCTACCATGGAATCAACCCATATTGGTTGTTTCACCGTCTCTTCTGATGAGGATGGCTTCTGCCTCTCACACTCTGTTCATAAGATCCATGTAGCTAGTGTACCAATCCGTGACCTCCTCTACCCACATTGTGATTTGGGTGCTCCCACATTCTCTCTAACATCATGCATCAATATTTCAACCTCTATAATGTGCTCCTACCATACATGGATGCCTCTACATGAGTGGGTGCTTCCACTCTCTTCTCCTCTACTTATGGTCGCTCTCCACAACATCCTTTAGGTTCTTCTTTTGAGCTAAAAAATCCTCATATGCATGCAACAAAGAAATCTCCCTCTCAAGGGAACATATCATGGCCTTTCGCTTCATAAAAAATTCACATCTCTACGAACAACTTTCATCTCGTGAGATGGTAGGTACACTCTGATAGTTATAAGGTGTATCACAGTACCCCAAAAATATTCCCAACTCAACATTTAGTTCTAGATTTTTCCTTGAATCCTTGGAAAGCATGATGTAGAAACTAATGAACCAAAGATCTTGAAGTGTGCCACATCTAGCTTCTTATCTCAGAAATATTCTCTTTTTGGTGTACTCATCCCTATAATTTGATGAGTACTCCTATTTTTCACATATATCACTCTGTTGCATGCTTCAACCCACAAGTTCAACGTAGGCCCCGATAATGCAACATCGCATGTGCAGCCTCCCACAATACTTTTGTTCTTCCTTTCAATAACCCCATTATGTTTTGGATTAGGTGCTATCAAACTCCTCGTCAAATTCCTTAATATGCACATAATTTCTGAGCTCATTCAACACATATTCTCCATCGTTATCGCTCCTAAGAGCCTTCACTTTCCCGTTTGTATTTCTCAACAAGCGCTTAATTCAAAAAAAATTAGAATGACTCGTACTTTCTTCTACATGAATAATATCCAACACTTACATGAGAAATCATCTCACAAATATAATACATAATACATGTTCTTGGTCATGGAGGTCGTCAAGAACGCATCCACACACATACCGAGTGAAACCTTTCAAGGGATCTCTTGTGCTCGATTGTCCTTATCATGAAAGGTGGATTTGGTATACTTCCTAATATAAACTCTTTGCATGTATCTCTGCTACTCTAGTGCACCCTTGGGAAGTCATGTAGAAATATGATGCATGATATTCAAAGCTCCATGGTAAAAATGGCCAAGTCACCTATGCCATAATTCACTCATGTCTCGGCTTTCGCACCTTCTATTCTTTCGTGCTCAGAGAAAGACAGCTCTCTTTCTACATCCAATTTGTAGAGGTTATTCACTCAAACCACTTCACTTGTCCCATTGGTATGTGATGAAGGAAAATCCTTTCCTTCGCTAAATATCACATCATAGCCACATACGTTTTCCAACATAGAACCGACACTCAAAATTCTTCTTCGGAATCGAAACATACATGACATCTTTTAGTGTGAGAGGAGAACCAAAAGCCATCCCAGAAGGTAACAATAATTTTCAGTATGCGTTATAACTTCCATCATCTCCCATCTCATTGTGCATCCTGGAGTTCCTTCTCCTCCAAGTCGCTAAAAAATTTATTTATTTCCCATCATATGAAATGAGGCTCCACTATCTAGATACCACACACTACCCATCATTGATGTCACCATTGTCATGCAATGAGGGTTAAATCTAACTTGAATTATGAATCAAAAGGTTCACCTACCACTCCTCCCGAGGGCTTCGTTTGGCCTTTCTTGTGCGGACACTTTGTAATAGTGCCCCAACTCATGATAGTGAAAACATTTAATCTTCGACAAGTCCTTCTTCTTTCTCTTTGGACTAGAAACTCCTTTGGATTTGGATTTATTCCCTTTCCCTTTATTTTCATTTCCATCCAGCAAGTTCACCTCATCATCATGCTTGGATAAGGAATCATCTCTGTGTTCCGCCACATATTCTTGCACCAAGTCGATGCACTAAACTCTCCCACTCAAAGTTGCTTCTCCCTCCCATTTACCGAATCCTCGTAGTTTTGTATGCTCTGGGAAGGCCTAGGAAGTTCCTATTATGGCTATATCATCTTCAAAATTGTAACTCCAACAATCCCAAGCTCATCCCGACATTGGGTGAACTCTTTTCAAGTAATGTTGTATTGTGTCACTCCTTTTCCATCTTGACTTTCCAAAGGCTTGTCCTTCAACATCGCCAAAATATTTTGGTCACCGTTGTTCTAAAAAGGTTTATGTCAAGGCCTTTCGACATTGCATAGGCAGAGCCTCCTTCCCATGGAGGCTCTGAGACAATATAGATATTTAACTCCTTCCAGCAAGATCCTAGTTTCCTTGTCTGCATTCTTCCTTCCAACTGCTAGAGCCTATGCATTTGTAGCTATTGTTCTTGGGAACGCTGCTATAAATGTATTCTTTCAACCCATTATCTTCCATGACTAATTCCATATGTACCTTCCAATCAATGTAATTCGATCTATCCTCAACGGAAATACCCAAGCTTCAAACCATATGAACACTATCCTAATCTTTTACTGCTAGCTCAAGAATAGATATGCAAAAACTCGTTCCTCTTGTAAGGATAACTTTAGATTATTATCTTCTATTCTCGATTTCAGCCCTCCGATATCATGTAGAAATACCTTGTAGATTCAAACTTCTAATTGTAATTTACTAAAACAATAGACTTGAATCTACTCTACCAATTCGTGGAAACTAATTAAATGATCGTGAAATCACGAAGCATAAAAGAGAAATAACTAATAATACACACATTACACAATGTTGACATGGGGAAATCCACAACTAAAAAATCATGTTATCTATATTTGCATCATTTAGAAAAATATGAGAAGATTTCAATGCTTTGTTTAAGCCCGAGCAACCTCTCGTACTATCTCTATTTGTCTCATTACATCCTAGACAAGCCTTGGCCAATAATTAACCAAATTTTTTTGCTTTTCGGGCCAACTCCCTATTCCCTCGTGACGTTTCCTGGGAATTATCCCTTATTAATTAGTGAAATTACTCATCCGCAAATACAATACGCAATACATCATAGGCCTTCCTCCGACGGCATGCACTACCTGCATAATTTGGATGATTATACAACTAATAGTGACACCGCCTTGAACTCCAATCTCAACCGTAACTTGTATACCTTGCATGCATGAGTTATTTATGGTTGATCACAAAGTACACACCCTCATTACTATACTTCCCACTAGTTCCTCCAACAAGCTATGAACTATTTTAACTAACTCTAAACTCATGTTTATTGAATTAATTAATTACAACTAAAAAACACTCAACCTCGCCTCTTAAGCAATAGGAACCATGCTACATGACTCGAGTTAGCCTCAACTTGAATTGACTAAACAAACTAAGTCAAACTAACTTAGTTAACTCATACAAGTTGTCATGTGATGTGGAATTATAATTTTCTTCTAATTTAATTCAAGGGAAAATTAAATTATAATATTTCTTTGAATCATTTTCAACAATAGTGAGCTCAATTCCAACATGTTTTTGGACAAATCTCTTATGTTGATAATCTTAGCTAGGTGAAATTCCAAAGATATTTACAACCATCCTCACTTTTTCCACTTCTGCTTGTACTCCAAATGGTGTGATGTCTTTGTCTGACTTCTATTGGGGAGACCTCCATGGATGACAACTTTCCAACACCGTCAAGAGGTTTGTGGGTGAAAAACTCCCCATCACTTGTTCCACTTGTTGCACACATGAGAATACTCCTTGATGCTCCCCGGAAAACATCAACATTGAGTAGATCTCTGTTTTTTATTTAAAATATACTAGTAAATTGGTAAGTATAAGTTAGCATAATTTTATGTTATATTCTCTTGAAAATGACACTAAGAAAATAGACTTTAAGACATGATTGCACATTGACATGAATATCAACATGTGGTTTAAAATTTTTGGGTTCTAAATACCATTGAGAAAGAATTTTATCCTTGATTTTTTTCATACATAGTGTAGCTGCGATCCCTAATTATTACTTATCACATTGGGATTTATTTTTGGCACAGAGTTAGTGGTCGAGGTACCATGGTCTTGATACAGAGTTTTGTATAAGATCTACACATTTTAGGATGGAAACTTATCTTAAAGATTAGAAACCTCACTAATCTTAATAATCCGTAATATGCAAAATATAAAATTATTAGTGATATTTTAGTAAAAATATTAAAATTTCTAGTGATTTTATATAGTTTCTATAGAATTTTAGCAATTTTTTAAGGTACATAATTTTTTCTTATAAAATTTGGGCGAATCACTTTTAGGAAAATGGAAATTGGCGAATATGGAAAAAAACAAGGAAAATTAGCCCATCTACGAATATTAGCCCCTAAAATTTCTCTCTAACACAACCTAAATCGTATCACAATTTAATGTTTAGTTCTTAGAAAAATATGGGAATGATCATGATTATCATAAAGAGTGGGTGCATGAATTGTTTTTTATACATATCCATTTTTTATCATCTTATGATTACGATAGATATATTAGATAGTAGAAGATTATTTTATTTTTGACAAATATATTCATGTTTGTAACATTTCTACATTAAAAGTGTTTAAATTCATGCTTAATTAAATATACGAAGATTAAAGTGAAATAAAAAAATACTAAAATTATTTAAAGTAATAAAGTTGGTGTAAACGAAAGTGATAAGTTACACTAGTTCCATTTCCATAAGAAGGTAATTTCAAACCCTACCACTATATATATCTTAAATCTAATTACTATAAAGTATATGGAAATAATAGAGTTGTAAATCGTGATGTTTGCTAATATCTAACAATCTAGTGGAGATATAGTTAGTGAAACTCAGCTATATGAGCTCTAGTCATGAATCACTACTACATTTGGCGGAAATTCCGATACTTGGTTCCGATGCTTTTGACCAAATGTCGGAAATTTCCCCAAATGTTTTCCATCTCGCTCTCGAAACCGTCGCTATACCGATCGCTTTATAGAAAAGTGTCGCAATACGATTAATTATGGCCTGCAGCGTCGCTATTGCGACGACTACCCCAAACGTCGCAAGTGCGACACACGTCTAGGTGTCGCAATTGCGACGTTTGGAGGCACCCGTCGCAATAGTGACGTCTTTTCCGCCATCGGTATAATGACACCTTATATGCGCGCGACATAAAATATGAAACTTATATGCGCGCTACATAAAAATTATTTTATTGTTTCGCATCCATCGCAATAGCTACATTAACGTCTCGATCACGCGCACGCCCGCTCGCCCCGCGTCTCTTGCATAACAAGATTCGCCTCAACTCTGCGTGCACGCATTTTCCCCGCATTCACCCCCGCCGTTCACCCTAAGCTCTTGCGTAATAGCATTTTCCCTCGCATTCACCCTCGCCGTTCGCCCCCGCCCTCAAGTAGAACGCATTCGCCCTCGCCCTTACAAAATGGTAAGTTCTTTACCGCAAAGTTCCCTTTCCTCCTATAGTAGGGTTGACTCCATTTGAGTTTTTTTGGTCAATTCCATTGATTGTGTTAGGCCGTAGGGTTCTCTCTAGATGTCAAGAATCAAGATTCAATACCTCTATTATCTTCATCACCCAATACAAGATTTAAATTTTTCCCTAAAGGAACACTTATTAATTTGCCACTCATTATTTCTCCCCGCTTTAAAAACCCTACATTTAAATGAAAACAAGCATTGCATTTCAACTACAAAAATCTATTAGTGTTCAAATGTACATGTGTGCTACATTAACGTCCGATATCACGCACACATTCTCCTCCACTCCCGTGCAAAAGCATTCACCCGCATTCGCCCTCATCTCTGCGTGCACGCATTCGCCCCCGCCCTTGCGTAATCAAAGATTCGCCCTCGCATTCGCCCGAGCTCTTGTAGAACAAAGATTCGCCCGAATTCACCCTCAACTCTTGGGTGCACGAAAGATTCACCCTACATTCGCCCCCGCCCTCTTAACAACATCTACCCTCAACTCTTGCAAAATGGTAAGTTCTTACCGTAGGCCCTTCCTCCTATAGTAGGGTTGACTCTATTTCGCATTTTGGTCAATTCCATTAGATTATGTTAGGTCAGGTTCTCTAGATGTCAAAAATCAAGATTCAATACCTCTATTATCTTCATCACCCAATACAAGATTTAAATTTTTCCCAAAGAAACGCTTATTAAATCGGGGCAAACCTATTATTTCTCCCTCGCTTTAAAACCCTACATTTAAATGAAAACAAAGCATTGCATTTCAACTAAAAAAAATATATTAGTGTTCAAATGTACATGTGTGCATCAAAATTTTTGTAGGGTATTCCTTTTCCACTTTCACATTATCCAAGAATGTGTGCGTATAGTTCATATTTTTTGTGATTTAGATTATCTTGAAAAAAGGAAAGGTAAATTATTTTCCATGTAAAAAGAAGGTTTTCCTTTACTACTAGAAATGGTACAACAAAGTTCCATTTCTACCCGAAAATCCTATGAAACAGAACCAAATAAAGGCCATGTCCTCAATGGACATCATTTGGCTTGAAAAATGGCCATATTGCACCGTGTTGTTTCTTATATTACATCACGATAGTTTCTTAGGTCATTTTTTGTTTCTTGAGATGAAAAACAACCAAAGAAATTGTGAAGATCCTTTCAAGAAATAAATGACCATTTATCAATATCTCAACTATTTTTATTTTATTCAAGCAGTTGCTTACTTTTTAGAGAAATTTGACACTTTTATAAGGAATATAACATAAAAACACAAAATGGGAAGGAATTGATGAGGTAGATGACCTTTAGTTGTTGTCAATTAAGAATTGATAATACACGAGATGTTATGTACTACAAACTAGATTCCTTCCGGAGTTAGGACACAAGTATTGAATCAAAGTTGTAGTTTCTAACTTCTTGTATTGGTTCATAAATCTTCAAATTCCAGACATCGTATGTCTTCATTGCTTCATGTTTGAATGATTTTCATTACATCGTACAATACGAAATTAGGAATTATGATTGATATTACTTTATGGATCTCGTTAAGTTGCTTTTAAGTTTGCATGGCTTTAGTGTGAAATTATTCTTGTGTGCCCCTAGGCCCGAGTGAAGGAATGCCAAGGATCGAGAACCATAGTTTTTAAATGGTATTGTTTCTTATACGCAAAAACCCCCTCAACATCACTTCTTATTAATTTAAACAATAGTAAGTTGTAAAACAATTTGAGAATTGATATAGCAAAATCTCGCACTTCAAGATAAATTCCTAAAGCTAAAGTGTGATACCATGTGTAATTCAATAGCCCCATCATTACCTCACCAACCTCTTTTCACTTCAAAGTTAGCTCTCTCCAACTCAAGGGGGTTCTTCCTAGTAGATGTTAGGGATCTAATGGCCCAACCAAAGGTTATGAAAAGAACCTCTCTAACTCTCTATGTTTACTACTATCAATTAAAATATTGAACAATAGGGTCGACATGATCCCGAAGATAAAAATGTCGCATTTTTGGGTACTTCAAAGGGAAAGTCCCCAAACACATATAATCAAGGAATTATAACATGATTTCAAACATTAAATATCAACAAAATCATTTAAAGGATATTTAAAGAAAAAAATGTGATGGAAGATAGAAAGTGTCTTACTTAAATGCTCTAATGATTTTTCAATAGTTGCTCCAAAAGCTTCACTTCAAGGCCCTTCAAGATCGTCTCCAACAATGCTATACCACGCTTCAACAATTTTGCTCCAAAAATGTCCTCAAGGTCTTCACAAAGCAAGTTTACTAGAAGTTGCTCCAACAATATATTCAATAAGGTCTTCATTGTCAACTCGTCTCTTTTTTGGGTGCCTTAATGTGTAATGACATGTTTCCAAGATCGAATTCAATGCAAGGCATATTTGAAACTCTAATCAATTTTCCCAAGATCTTATTAGAAATTATTTCTTAGCTTTAATTTTGTGTTTTCAAGTTATATATTGTTTTCAAGTTTTTACATTTATAATTTTATTGCAATGTGGCAGACTGATCATAGTAGTGTAGAACAATCCCCGAGACGGATGATCGTGGAAAGAGGCCAGCGAAGAACATAAAAGTGCCGCCGTTGCTCTATCTTCAGGTATTTTAGTTATTTACATAATTGAAAAACATTAATTTTTTTTTCAACATGCGTATTACGTTTAGCCATGGTACACCCGATGATTCCCTCTATGAGGAAGAGCTTTTTCATCCCTATCTCCCGCCGTCTTGTTGTGAAAAAGGGCACGAGAAGCAAGGTCGGAATTTAATACTTTGATAGATGCGCCTCAAACACTTAAAATAAGAGAGTGATAAAACAAATTATGAACCAACTAGAAACATATCAAAGTAATAATAAAATCTAAAAAGGATATTTTTTTTGTTCTACATGAGATGAATTGGGATAGTTTGATTTTAATTTCAGACTGACTAAACTAACAAAATTTCGTATAGCATTTTCTGCACTTGCCGAACCCTAAGTTAGTGGTAGTGGGACACAAGGGCAAGATATTTCCCCAACAACCTCTCGTACACCTCTACTCCCTTGTGTGCCACCAAGAAACACACCATGCCCAAGCATACACCCATCCACCGCCGAATGTGTTGGCAATGATGAGTAACATATGGCCAACTACATTATTAAGTTTCGGGAGCTACACAAATACCCACAGGGACCATTAATTGGCACAGCTGGTGAACGATGAAGGTGTCCTCATAAAGCACGACAACTCCTGTAAATTTTAATAATTTAACTATTTCATGTACTCTAATAAAAACATATTTATCATGATTTTTATTTTTTAAATTAATGATATCTTTTTTTTCGTGTAGGAAACAATGAGTTCTACGGGTTTTTGGAGAGCCATGCATTGGTAATTTTTGGCCTAACCATACGTACTGTGGTGGAATTCCCTGCATCTCCCAACTCCGAAAAAGAAATTCTAGATTATCTAGAAGCTCCTTGGGGCTCCGCACATTTGGATTTAACAACAGTGGCTCTGGTAGCTTCTGCAACATTTGAAATATACCAGGACACCTATAGGACACAATTGCAATTTAACCCTAGATATGAGCATTCTCTCACAGCTTCCAGAGAGTGAGGAGAGCACTCATCCATGACGGAAAAGAGAAAAGGGCAAAGAAAGAAGGAAATGCCAACCGGACCGCAAGGTAAATTATAACTTTAATTCAATAGCTTTAATTTTCTCTATGTCTAAAATAAAGTGTGCTATGTCATATTCGACTTAAATCTTTTGATGCTAAGTTTCCCTCGACACCTCAAAGGCAACCAAATCTAGGATTGAAAAAAGGGCCATCACAAGCTAGCTGTGGCTATACTTGAAATTAGTCAGTAAGAATTGTCATTAAGTAGCTAAACATCTTATAATTAATTTATTGTATCGCTTCCAACGTTTTTGTAACTTATCAAATATGATTAAAAATACACAATAATATATAATGTAGGGTGATGACTTCGGAATGAGTAAACTGGCCAGGGAAGATAAAAATATCGCTTTCCATTTCTGCCATCAAGCCGTAGTTGAACGTCGAAGAAGCTTGGGGTAGGTCCCAAGATCTAGAATGCTTGATAAGGTAAAACATTAACCTTTCAATATGTTTGTTTTCGTCCATAAATTTAATGTCTAACAACTTTGTTTAAATCAAAGGAGTGTAAAGACTACCGACGAGGAAAATAACCCGCCTTTAGAGCCGTATGTAGATGATCCTCACGTGCAACTCCGATCATTGTAGTGGGGACCGTGCCGACAATGCTACTATCGTTGAGGGCCGTGACGGTAATTAATTTCCACTTATAATTTTTTCTAACTATACCTTGATGGTTGTCCTTATAACGTTTTTTTAAATGACAGAGAACGTTTCCTTGAGGATCTTCCCCACCAGAGGAAGATGAAATGTAGGCTTCCACCTGGCCATTAAATCAAAAGTAAATTGTAAATAATCTCATTGCAATTTTTTTTATTAATATTACCTAACTAGTTCAATGATATTTAAAAAACTCGACAATTAAAATTTAATATTATCTATTTTTGTAGGCGATGCCCCCACGGGATGAGCGTACATCGTGACTACGCAACTAGGTCGTACGGTGACACCGGTGCACGAGGTAAATAATCTCATTGCAATTTTTTTATTAATATTACCAACTAGTTCAATGATATTTAAAAACCGACAATTAAAATTTAATATTATCCGTTTTGTGGGCAATGCCCCATCGATAAGACCAGACATCATGACTACGCGCAACTAGTCGGCCGACGACAACCGGTGCACCAAGTAAATAATATCATTGAAATTTTTTTTTATTAATATTACCTAACTAGTTCAATGATATTTAAACCGATAATTAAAATTTAATATTATCTCGTTTTTGTAGGCTTATGCCCTCACACGGATGAGTATCTCGTACATCGTGACTACACAACTAGGCCGGCCGGTGCGGGTCGAAAGGCACGAATTTATTGATGATGTAATTAGGAGCTTTAGAAGAAGAAAAAGAAAAGAAAATTTGTTAATGTAAAATATTGTATTATTATAAGACAAACGTTACAATACTTTTGGAACATTTTTTTATGCTATATAAAAAACTCATTTATCATACTATTTTTATGTCAAGCATTAATTGCAATGTTTCCTGCGTACTTTTTGTTGAATTGTTTTTTATTAGTTATTGAATATTTTTTTTATGCTCTGAAAGTAAAAAATGAAATATAGAATGGGTATTGGGGAATTGAGAGTGATGTGAGGGGGGTGGGGAGGGGGCATAAGAGCCTCCACCTTCACGTGGTTGGCTCTGTTTAGTAGAGAATAATTTATTGAGTGATTTAATCTGGGAGCAAACCTCCCTCGATCTAGCATAGCAACAAAAAGTCATTGTTGACTTAATTGCTACTCTTTCATATCGTGGGAGGCTTGTTCCAAGTTCATGCGACTCCAACAAATTGTTCTCAAAAACTTAAGAGGAGCTTATTCAAAGTATGTTTTGACATTTTCAACATATGTTCTAACATTATCATAAGAATGCATCTTAGAGTAAAAATACTACATCAATTACTTGTATTTATTGTATAGATAATGATGGATTTTGATTGACTTGGCAATGCATGTACAAATCCTCTTGCATCATGAGTAATACAACTTGTCAACCAGGGTCATGTCCAGGATATTTTTTCTGTGCGTTGACCAGGTTCGTAATGTCACATTTTGTAAGTCTTTTGCCAGCTCATAATTCAATATTGCTTTGTTCATGATTATTATCTAGGTTTTTTTGTATGTGTTTTTTCATCTATTTGATTGTAAGAAACTCGCATGTTTCCTTTTGTTCACTATGATTTCTCCCATTACCACTCCCAGATGAATCGACTTTATTGTTACATAGGTTATTTATTTTTACTATGATTTCTCCATTTTACGATTTCATAGGTTACATCATATGTAAAGTTGTCAATCTCGTGTTGGTGATGAGCTTAGTTCTCTGCATTTGGGGCTTTTCCTTGAGTATTTTCCCTCATGTCATTCCTACATCACCTCGTTTTTTGAGCATGCCAATTGTCTACCATTTGTACCAATTAAGTACATGTCAATCTCCTTGAAAGTGGTGCCACATTTCACTCATTTTCAAGGAGAGTCTAGGGTTTCTCAACATAGCTTCGTAACTGACGCGTCTACTTGAATACACATAATACTCATGGTTTGATTGATGAGCATGTTCTAAATGGTTGGTTGATTCATAAGAACCACCCATATAGTCATCTCTTGAGATATTTCGAAGTTTTCTAAGCCTTTTTCACCGTTTCTCTAGTGGGTGTGATGGTGCGGGGTGATCCATCGTAACCATGCTCTCCTTGTAGTAGGGAATTTATTTTTGGGGATATAAAGGAGCATTTGATGTAGATATCCCATTGGATGCATTCAGATGGGCACAAGAGCCAAGAATTTAAATTAAAAATATGCAACCTTTAGCATGGCAACCGAAGGCCGCGAGAGACATCGGTTAAAGATTGTTTGTGCTAGCCTTAATATAGTTGTGATTTCTTTCTATTATCTTAATGAAAATATATATTCAAATTTCCATTAAAATGAGAGGATTGTGGTTGTTTTTCTCTTTGTTTTTTTCTCTCTTATTGCTCCGTGTAGTTGTCAAAAGTTGTGATAGTTGTTTAGTTTTCCGTTACAACTTAAAAGTGGTTTTTAGCAATGGGAGTCATGTTTTTAAGGTTCATACTAATATGAAGATCTTCTAATTCTATATTCAACATAAGAGAAGATGGCCTCTACTTTGGGCATTATGACAACAATTGCCACATCTACCTCATTGGGTAACAATGGAAAGGGGAAGAAAGTTGGGTGCAATGTTTGATAATTATATGGCATAATTGTCTTTCTTTCGCCTTTTTTCACTCCATTTCCTTTAATCGCCGCGTAAGAGGGACTCGAGATTACGTACAGAGATAAGGTAGTTAATACAAGAGCTATGGAAAAGGGAGTTGTACTTCAACAAGGATGGCCTGACAAAAAAAATTGCAGTCGAGAAAAATTATGTCAAAGGAAGGTCACCCGTACGTGAAACTTCACTACTGCGGGGATCTTTCCTTATCCACTTATATTTGATTTTAATGTGTTATTTTAATTTTTTCACGGAGGTTTGTTTTGGTATATGGTCTGGCATTCAATTGCACACTTAATGTAAAAGCATTGTCAATTTGTTCTAAGTGTGCGGTGTGAACAAACTGCTGATCTTGAGAGCCACCCTCGTGGGGCGAAGGGAAAAATGTTGTCTTAGAGAGAAAGCATGTCTCTCCTAAAAATAGTTAATGATGGTGTGACACAATAGCTAAGGAGGTAATTTGTAGATGTGTTCGGTTTCTCTTTTTTAACGTTGTATTAGTTCCCCCTCTTAAATTTCTTAGATTTGGTAGGCATAATTTGAAAACTCAAAGGTGAAAGGAAACATATTTGTTACCTGGGCTGGTCTACTTGGCCTATGGACTAGCCACATTAGAGTAATTCATAGAATCTTTTCACAACAATAAAAGGAAAGGGTTATGGCTGAGTCAAATTTTATTGTTATTGATAGTGTAATGAAATTTATCTCAATGCTATGGTTTTGGCCTTTTTATTGGTTGAATTAGAGGACCAGTTGAAAGTGCCAGCCAAGTAGGTCAAGTTTTCCTTTTGCGATGGTTTGGTGTATCTAATTGAATTAGTTGCCTACTGTATTTGGTTGCAAACCTTTCCATTTTTCATAATAGTATCAACTTTGTGAATTACTTAGATTGCAAGTGATTTTGTTGATCAAATCAACATTTGTGAATGTTTAACTTAAGTAATCTAGGTACAACTTTTTTAATATGGAAAATAGTTATTATAACATGTTATTTTAACCCACTGCAGGTGGCATGTTGAGAAGTTTTCAGTTACTTGAGTCCAAATGATAATATATACAAAGATCAAGCAAATTTGACTTCAAAATTCATATTCAAAGTGTGCCAGATAATTCTTGCAAAATTTCAAATATTTATGTTGTTTTAAACCATTATATTTTTCATGTATTGATGTTGAAAATGTGAAAAAGACTTTGGTATGAAACCAATCAGAATAATTTCCAAGAAAAACAACCACTTCCAAGACATGATTTAGAAGTAGAACATATGTACTTATGAAGCATAGAAAGATATCCTTGGTGCATTGTCAATGTTTGGCTAGGGTTATTTTTGGAGAAAATAACTCCCTTATTCCTAGAATAGCGATCTTCAATACAAGTAAATGCTGAGAAGAGATCATCGTGTGACGCAAAAAATCAATTGGACCCCTAAGGAGAGTTATGTGTCTACAATCACTCTCACAAGATTTTCCCTTGGTTTACCCCGTTCTTTTCCTCCACTCCCCGAGTCTTAATTGACTTCTTTTCTTTTCGGGGAGCGGGCTTATCAAATTCATAGAATTTGATAAATAAATACTATCCACAATGGTTGGACTTTAATTTATATTTCCGACTTTATATTATCTCCAAGCCTTATAACCAATGTTTAACTTTCAACACTTTGTATTTATACTCCACGTTTATTTTTAAATAACTTGTGGCTGACCTTGTTGATACCTCCACTTACTGGCGTAATAATTTATGCTTCCGTACTTATGTTAATTATCCGCCAATCGCTTAATTAAACAATTTCATTATACTCTAGCCCCACCTATATATATCAATAACCAATCAAACACTCGTATCGTACCCGGGCTATCCTCCGCACACTTTAGTTAACCTTCGGCAAGTTCAACGCGACCACCGTCCTCCTGGCTGGCCCTTCTCCAAACAACGACTCTGGCAATTTCGGCTTCTGCCAACGTCGGGTTTAACGATGGCATGGGTTAAACGGTGGCTCTTCGGGGTCACTTCGCCATGTGTCGCATTCCCGGTGGAATCTCTTGTGAATAGGAAATACCGCCTACTCTCGCAAAAGCGAAGTGACATATGGGCAACCCACTTTGCATCTCGCCTGTATTTTAAGGCTGTGGCTTGACAACGGCAAGTCCGGTTCCACTATCCTTTTGTTTGTTAACCCAAGGTCCAACCTAGGGTCGTGTTCCGGTGCTAACAATTTTGTCTCTCTTATTAAGCGGGATTTTTATATTTGAATAAAGGAGCCATTGACTTCGTTCTCTACACAGCACTCGCCTCGGTTGGGGTGAGTTCATTGCATATCCAACAATTTACAAGAATTAAAAATAATAAAAGAAATTGAATTATCGCACTATTCATTAATAAATAAATGAATTTTCACAATTAGTGCCGAGATAATTCAATGGGCAGCAACTTTAAGCTTGGAAATCATTTAACTGAAACAATTGTTCACACACAGAGGTTTATTGCAAAATCCTCTACTCTCCTCTTCCCTCTCTAATTTTATTCATCCGAGGAATTACACTTGGCATAGCATAATATATGCGGCTCTTCGGTTCCTCCGAGAGGACCGTTCTAGAAATCAAAAGTCTAATTATAATAATTCAATTAACTCGAAACTACTCGACTCCTACAACTCTAACTAGTCTAAGTACACAACAACAGGTATTGACACCTAGTTATTACAACTCAAATGTTTAATCCTCCTAGCCACAACATGTGGACAAACCTCCTACATTGCCGGGCTAGTGCCTAATGCCCTGCAGATCATCATGTGACATAAACCTATTAACAAAAGTGAACAGGGAATGATTATTAATTATGGCATACTAAGTTGCTGCAAGTGATTTTGACTATTTGTCTTTAACATGTAAAAATGTTAAATTCCAAACTTACATCATCATGGTTTGGCATCATGAGCTTGACTAATTGTCCACCATGCTCATAATTTCATTGGTGTATTCATCTATAAACAACGTTTCAAATAATAATAATAAAATTTCTATAAAGAAAAATCCAGACTCTCCATGTCACGCTCCTTGTGAGACAAAGTCAAAATTGCATTACACAACTCGACACATAAGAATCTCCATAACTCGGTGTATCTATCCAAACCCTTATAATAGTGTCTTCAAGACTTATGATGATTGCCAATGAGATATTTAAGCAATGAAAGATGGAGCCTTCTTCATTTTTGTATATGTAATGTCTTTATTAACATAAAGATTGATGGTTTTGTCTTCGTAAAATGAAATGCAAAAATAATTTATTGTGGTCAATTGAAAAGTTTTTTTAACGCTTTTCATTATGGAAGGGCTTAATATAGATATATGCCCTTCTAATTAAAATTCGGACCTGCCCTTCAAATTTGATCACCTATAGGACCTTAACAAAACAATAAAACTATTCCACCGCTACAAGAGTATAAAACATATAACAAAACCTTGGCCAAACTTCAAATGAACCCTTTAGCCGTGGGTATTTCATCACTAATTGATCATTTTACCATGTATCTCTTCTAGAGGAATATTATTCCACTTGATTAGGTACTTCATAATGGTTATATGTCAAAGAGATACGTAATGTTTATCTATAACTTTTTGTGGTTCAAGAATCAACTTTTCATTCTTCATCTAATTTTAAAGCTCTATTTACATTGGCATATTTTTCCTAAAACATTTTTTAGGCAAGATACATGAAAAACCTTATGAATGCAAGAAGAAGGAAAATATAACTTCTATACCACTTTTTCAATCCTATGAATAATTATTTAGGGCCATTACAGCTTTGCAATGTGGAAAAAGTCGGCAAAAAAGTCCCCGACTTTTGGAAAAATCCCTAATTTTTCCTAGATTTAATTTTTTTATTGGCCGGATTTTTTTGGCCGACTTTTTCATCCTTTGAAAAAGTCGCGATTTTATCCTCGAAGTCCCTACTTTTTTTTTCCGAATTTTTCGAAAAAAATCTTGAGTGAGGTAGTTTTTAATAATTTTTTTTTTTTTTTGAAAAAATCAGATTTTTTTTTCCAAAAAATGATTATTTTTGTATTTTTTTTTAGTTTTGCCGACTTTTTCTTAAAAAACTCCCGACTTTATCGAGTATTTCAACTTTTGGACCCTTACGATTTAATCCTAACTCTCGAATTTTTCCACATTGCATTTTTTGAGCTAATTCTTTATTCTTCTTTTTCTGAATGAAGATTGCTTATAATGCTATAATCTAAAAAATACCCAATTACCCTCCTAAAATTATCTTTCACTTCAATGTTGTTCCCCTTGTTGTTTTATCATGTTTCATGTCATTCGTTTCTTTTCCATAATAATTTTCTTAAATTTTTAGTATTTTCCATATGTGACTCGTTTCCTATACTTTGGACTTATCTTGCAAAAAGTATGAGATACTAGGAGTTGGGATATCCATAAAGGGCCTTAAATGGGGAAATTTTAGTAGATGTGTGATAGGTAGTATGATAGTATCATTACCATTCTTCCTCGAGGAACCCACTTCATCCATTAAGATTTCTTTTCTAAAGAGTAACATTGTAGATAACCTTTAAAAAACATTTGTTAACTATTTTTGTTTGACCATTTGATTGTGTTTGAGAGGTGAACTCATGGCGCCTATGTTTCTCCACCATATTACCAATTATTTCCAAAATTTTCTTGTTACTATTACTTTAGGAAAACCATGAAGACTATGAATTTATTTCACTGACACTTCGCTATACTCTTGGCTTGTTGTTTATGTACTTTGAGCTCTACAAAAAAAATCTACACAAAATTTGTCTATATAAATGACCACAAAATGTAATACTTACCTTTATATTTAAGAATCTCCGTAATAAAGTCTATTGATATATCTTCTAGTATTGAATATGTATGTGGAATGGCTGAAGTAACCCTAGAGATTTTAATATCTCTTTATTTATTATGCAAACTCGACCTTCTCTTTACAAAATTTTGAATATCTTTCATTCCTTCCAAAAATATATTTTTTGATCCTTTGAGATGTTTTAAGGAACCTTGTGTCCTACCATCGTAGAGACATGGGACTCCTTTACTATATTTTTACTAAATATCCTTGCGTGCATAAAAATATTCTACATTTGCACCAAAGTATATCTCTTTCACTCCCAATGCTCCATAGAGTTCATCCCATCCTTTATAAATTTTAGTTTTTGTTTAGTACTATTGTCATTTTTCCATTATGGAAATCTTCTTCTAGCCACCTAGAATAGAAATGTAATTGGATATAAATTTGAGGCCTCTTCATTTTAGAAATAGCATCATGTACTAAATTTTCCACTTTTGGCAAGATTATCTCAAAATTAAAACTTTGCATTTTTTCTCCTCATATTTTTGTTAATCTTCCAATGAAATCCATAGCTTCAAAAAATACTTTATGCTATCATGGTATATCTTGAATTTTAAAGTACCTCCCAAAGGATATACTATCCTATTTTTATTGCATGTAATATTGCTTCCATTTATTTTTCATACGATTTCACCAAATGTTTTCTTTGAATTCCTTGCTTTTAAAAGCCAATGATATCCCTTATTGTGTTAATGTTACGTAAATTCCTTTGTCCTAGCGCCTCACACTCTACTAATATGAATGTTTTACCAAAAGTAGGTGCAACCTATTGTTGGCAGTAGAAGACATAGCATCCATTAAGAGAGAGAATGCCAAAGTAGCCTCATCATTCCATATAAATGATATTTTCTTCAAGAGATATGAGTGGACTTGAAATGCATGCATAATTCTTAATAAATGATCAATAATATCATGTAAGTCTAAAAAATTCTAAGAACTTTGATTTTCTTAGGAATAGGTCATTTTGTAATAGCTTGCATCCTTTGAGGCTCCAACTTCACTCCTTCCTTTAAAACAATATGAACCAAATACTCGAATTCTTATTTCCCAAAAGCACATTTGGATATTTTTACATAAAAATGATTGTTCTCAATAATTTATATAACTTTTCCACATGTTTACTGTGGTATTCCCATGATTTATTATAAATATGTATTATCAAAGAAAACCAACAAAAATTTTATAAGATGGGATCAAACAAAATTGTTCTTGTCGAGCTCCGCCGGACTTCAAACGCATGATAAACCATAATTAAACCAAATTCGCGTTCCAAAAATATTCCACACATCGTCAATTTTGTGACGTCAGTGCACCAAATGAATTCCTCGCCCTAATCTTTTTGGGTCCGAAGTTGGGCCGGCGTACCTGAGGAGAGTTGTGACGCGAATTTCTTATCAAATTCACCCCTAATATTTTTCGGTCCGGATTTCCACTCCATGAGCGCCCCAAACAAGATCCGCTCCAATCAATTTCGCCACGTGTCCTCAATAAAACTTGCCCCGCTCCCGCCGTGGGTGCATTCGGCGATGCTATGCTTATGTATTAGATGGATGTGGCGATTTCATATCAATCGCATTAAGTTTTAATATCATACCAATTGGAAAGTTCCAAGGTTACATCTAATCGCATTAAGTTCTTTTAACACTCTGTTCAAGACGTACCCTCCACTTCGTGAGCGAATACTCCGCATGCTCCAATATGATCCCGCCTTTGGCTCTCATTAATGATCGTAGATTAATTATGACGGGCGTCCTTGATTGCATTGCGCTTGGGTTGATAAAATGGCATTTCGCTATGATTTTTCGTACGAGCCGGTTGCTCGGTTAATCGCTTCTACTCATCGTGACGAGAAGGAGGCGGTCACCAATTCACCGCACCTTTTGGCTGCATATCTTCATTTCTCTTGGCCTCGGGTCCTTGTCCGTTCCTCCTCTCGTTTCTGAATCTCGCTTCTCCATCTCCTCTTATGCCCATCGCTAGTGAGACTACAATCATGCCTCGCGTGTGTCAAAGGATGCGTTGCCACGTGGGGAGCACTAGAGGTCAACTCCCCGCACACTCCCTCCAAATTCCTCAACCGAGTTGTTCCTCTCGGCTACCCAAAGGATTATTATGTGTCGCTATCCAAATACTAGAGTGGCGGGCCTGCCAGTGGATCTGGCCACTCGCTGCTGATTCCCCGCTCCTCGTTTCCCACCGCTAGTTCACCTTATCCCACGACGTGCATCGCTAATTCTTCTCCTTTAATTTCTCTCTCAACCGCCCACGACCGCGCCCCGCCACCGTGGTTTTCTCGCGAGGAGGCCCAAACGGAGGAAGAATGCACCCATCCGCGGTGCAGCCCAAGCTCGGAAAGCCGCCCATCATTTGTGCCTTCAGAGGGGAGCCGTGGCATGAATGTGGAGGTAGCACCCCCCAGCGATCCCTGACCTTCCGAAGGATGGTGCCGAATCGTCGAGGAGCCGTAGGAGTGTTTGATTAATTTGTTTTTCTTGCTTCGTGGCCCACTTAATTGGGTTGTTTTTAGATGGTTTTACTATGGCCGGAGCTTTGTAATATTTTTGAATTATGTAAATTAAACGTTCAAGACCGGTTTCCGTATGAGGCGCTCTTCTTTATTTTTTTATTTTTGATGACAGCCTTTTCCAAGGAAATTAGGCAATGATTTTGACTTCGGTGTAATTTTATCTCATTGTTACCAGATTAACTTTACTTAGAAAAAAAAATGTTGCCATGTTTCTATTTTAAACCTCGTTTTTGAAATACAGAGCCATGTTTATATGGTCTACGTATTATACTCTTTCTCTGTATATCTACAAAGAACCTTTACATGAAAAGGGTGGATGCCGTAGCAGTTACCACGGGCAAACAAGTGGAGTCTGAATCCTGCATATCCTCGATGCAAATGTAGATGGTTACCAATTTTGGAATCAAGCGAGCCTAATCTTACAAGCCAGCTCCGGGTTTTTGCAAATGGTTATCACACTCCTCACATGATTAACAAGCCTGCTCAAGGATTTTGGGTACTTTAATTTTTATTTGGAACAATGATCGCCTAAGACTTATCTCGTTGCTTTAATATTCTACATAATCGCCATTTCACTTTCTATAGATGCCTCGGGCATATTTGGATGCTTTCTCGCATTGTCAATCATGTGACCGTTACTAGGTTTTATATCAAGTCCCCGTATGTGACATGGGGTATTTTTTCTTATCACTGTCAGTGGGACTTCCACGAGATGGATATTTGGGTTCCAATCTTCGATGTGAAAATGTAATGACTTCATGGATCGGTTTTACTTCATATCATATATTCAAAACAAGATTTTTTCTCTTGCAGAAAAAAAAAAAAAAATGACACGTTTATCACTCGCCTTCAAAACTAGCGATGTTGGTCTATGTCATTGGTTTATTGATATGGCTCCATGGTCTTTATTTTTGGGACATATCACACTTCTCACATGATTGTTATTCGTTCAAGGATTTTGGGTACTTTAATTTGTATTTGGAACAATGGACGTTCGTACGCACCGTTTCTCTTTTACTATTCTACATACTCGCTATTTCACTTTCTTATAGATGCTCTCTGCATATTTATATGCTTTCTCAGATTGTCGATAATCTCCATGTGAACCGGTTATCAAGTTTTATATCAAGTCCCCTCTTCGTATGTGACATGGGGTATTTTTCTATCACTGCCTGGGGTGGACTTCCACTTTTCTCGATGGATATTTGGGTTCCAATCTTCATATGTGAAAATGTAATGACTTCATGGACGTTTTACTTCATATAATATATTCAAAAATAAGATGCTTTCTTCTTGTGAAAAAAATGATTAATGTTTTCATTTCATCATTTCTTTCAAAACTAGCGATGTCATTTCCGTTGTTGTTGGTTTATTGATATGGTATCATGGTCGTTTTATATCCGGGACATATCACACTCCTCACACAGATTAGCGTTTTTCTCCGTTCAAGGATTTTGGGGTACTTAATTTGTATTTGGAACAATGGACATCGGTACTATATCTCATGGTTTTACTATTCTACATACCGCTATTTCACTTTCTTATAGATGCCTGGGCATACCGATGCTTTCGCATTTGTCGATAATCTCTATGTGGACCATTACCGGGTTTTATATCAAGTCCGTATGTGACATGGGGTATTTTTCTATCACTCGTTCGGTGGGACTTCCACTTTTCTCGATGGATCTTTGGGTTCCAATCTTCGATGTGAAAATGTAATGACTTCATGAACTGCTTTTACTTCATATAATATATTCAAAATTACTGCTTTGTGGAAAAAAAAATGATTAATGTTTATCACTCGCCTTCAAAACTAGCTATACGTCTATGTTGTCAGTTTATTGATATGGTCTCGATGGTCTTTTTATATTTTGGACATATCACACTCTCACATGATTAGCGTTTCTCTGCTCAAGGATTTTGCTACGTAATTTGTATTTGGAACAATGGACGCCTGTGACGAATTGCTTTACTATTCTACATACTACTATTTCACTTTCTTATAGATTCCTTAGGCATATTTGGATGCTTTTCTCGTATTGTCGATAATCTCCATGTGGACCGCACGGGTTTTATATCATGTCCCCGTATGTGACATGGGGTATTTTTCTATCATTGTCTAGGTGGGACTTCCACTTTCTAGATGGATATTTGGGTTCCAATCTTCAGATGTGAAAATTTAATGACTTCATGGATCGTTTTACTTCATATAATATATTCAAAATAGCATTTTTTCCCCGTTTTAAAGTTTCATTTTTTTTTTTTTAATTGAATTCCGTTGCCGCTATACCGACGCTTTGTAAGCATCGGAATTGCGACAGACAGAAACATCAAAAGAGCGACAAGATAAAAACGCTGACGAGCGACGTTCAAAACGTCTTAATCACATTTCGTCGAAATTGCGAAGGCCATACAAACGTTGGAAGAGCGATCATTCAAACGTCAAACCACATTTCGTCGAATTGTGACAGTTTTAAAAATCAGTTTTAAAAGCGATGTCCAAAACATCGGGACCACATTGCGTCGAATTGCGACAAGCATAAACGTCGGAAGAGCGACGTTCAAAACGTCGCACCACATTTCGTCGTAATTGTGACAATTTACAAACGTCGGAAGAGCGACGTTCAAAACGTCGGACCACATTTCGTCGAAAGTGTGACAAGCATGTGCACGAAGTGCGATGGATTGGGAGACATCAAGAGTGACGCTTGTTTGGAAGTGATGGAAAAAGTGTCGATAGTGCGATACTTTTTAATCTGCCGAATTGCGACTAAGATGGTAAACCACGTTTGCTCCGCTCGAACTGTCATTTTTGCGACGACTATGTGTCGATTGAATATGAATTGGTCGTCATAATTTCGCCAAATTTCTAGTGAATAGATTCGTATACTAAGTTGAGTAGTTGTAACGATTGTTAAATCATTGATCTCTCAATTAACTAGTCAAATTACTAAAATATTCTTAGTCATGAATGCAATTCCTGAATTTCCTAGTTGAGTGGAGGGAAAAGGCAATTGTATTTATTTATTGCTATACTAGTGACTGCCTAGAGTTTGCCATATCGAAGGGGGAGCTTATTCTCTTCGTATTGTTAAAGAAAATAGGAGCTCTTCGTATTCTTTAGAGCAAGTAATCTGTGCAAGGAAATAGAGGAAGCATGAGGCATATTTTGACTAAGTATTAGTTCTAGAAGACCTCAAGAGGAGATCGATATTGTATAGCTGAAGATTGAGCTTCAAGGATTGAAGTAGTCATTGTAATAGATCTACATTCTCATTTGATATAATACAAATGGAGGATGGGTTTTTCTCTAGTCGTTTTCCCTAGTAAAAACTGTGTTCATTGTGATTGAATGATTTCATGTGTTTTTATCATATGTTTTCCCTTTCATAGATTGAGTAGAATAAATTTTGTGTATATTGATTTCAGTCTAAATTCATTAGTACTACAAATTTTGAGATATTTCTACATGGTATCGCAGCTATTGAAAATTACATATAAACTAGGTCCCCGATATTCTCTTAGAGAACTTTCAATAACATATTTGTGGTGTAGAATTTTCTTCATTGTAGGAACAATGTCATTTTTTTTATTTGAGGTTTGAGTATGCATTAGAGGGAACTCTAAAGTTTATAGCTTGGAAAATATAGAATGGAAGTTTTTCTAGATGAAAATGGAGTATTGAAGTACACAAACCGATATTCCAAAAACCAACATCTTTAGATGGAAAACAATCCAGTGGGAAGAAAGATACATCAAAATCCTGAGCGATTATCCCGGAGGGAGTCGAGTACCATGTGGTTTTGAGTTTGCATGGAAATAAAACTCGTTTATGCAATGTGGAAAACCTCACAAAATTATTCAAAAACAGAGAGGATTCCGAGAAATTGGCATTGAAAGATAAGCTCAAGAACATTCGAAATGCAAAAAAATGAAAACCATTTTTCAAAGACCTAACCATATTCACTAAGGAAAAACATGTACTGGAGGAGTAGGAGAGATTGTGCTACTATCTAATATTGTGATCTTAACACTCCTTGGCCTTTTGTAAAGTCCTCGACACAACTATCGATTCAATTAACAGAGACACAAGATCCCAAATTAGGAGAGACTTTGTTCTGCTTTGGTGCAAGAGGATATTAGAAGAAATACTAGAGATGAGGTCTCACCCAGATATGATGAGGAAGAATATTATGCTCTAGTTGGAAAAGGGAATAATGCTAAAGGCAAGAAGTCCCAAGGTGAGGAAAAAATTCTAGCTAGAACCCTGAAAGAATGACACCTAGTAAAATTAAATGCTTTCACTACCATGAGTATGAACACTATGCAGTGTCCAGATAAGAAATTTAGTGTTGTAGTAGAGGGAATTGAATTCAAGTTTTGAAATTCACCCTCATCACGTATGGAAAGAAATGCAAGAGGGAGTGAGTCGTAGCTAGACCTTGGTGCTTCATATCATATGACAGGAAATAAGGGAGTTCTTCAAGTAGCATGTTTTCTACCTGGACAAGTAAAAATTATTTGTATTCGAGTTGAAAAATATCTACAAGCTAGATGTAGATTTCACCATGTATGCAGTTATACCTCTAGGAGTGACGAAATGTAGAGCCTTAGTCCTAGAGTTGCAAATATTTGGGTAGGGTCCATAGGTCAGAAGAAAATTTTACAGATACTCTTTCTCATGGATCATTACCCTTGTACAGCTATGCAACAACCGCTCTCACACAATTTTTTATTTTCAAAATAATCAATACCTTTGATAAATAAGAAATAAGGACCCCTTCTTAAAAATATATTTTTTGTTTTTTGATAAAAATCAAAAACTCCAAAAAAACATCACTCGCTTTATTGAATAAAAAACACAAAAACAAAATAAAAAGAAATTAATAAAACATCCTTATCGCAAATCACATTTTCGCATAAATATTTTCTTATCAAAAAGTTAAATTAATAAAACGAAATAAATCCCGATTTTTGCTAATCACCGATTTAAAGTTTCACAAAGCGATATTACAAAATTGTATATCATTGAATTTCTCGTTGTATAACTTTAAGCAATTCTTATTAAAATTTTGATTCGCGATTTTTCGATAATCCATTTTTTCGATAATGCGACTTCGCGATATTAGGAGTTTCTCGAGATATCGCGAAACGTATATCGCACAAATAAAAAGGTAACACACTTCATTAAAACACAGCTAAAGGGCACGCGTGATGGATTTGATGATGGTGTTTTATGAAGTTTTTATGCAAAGATAAATCATGTCAAAGGAATTATTAATTATGTTTTATCCTCCCAATGTAACAAATATTGATTCGTTATGATTAATTAATAATATAGTTGTTTCGCATTTTTTCTTTCAAAATAGATCATTTCGCAGATCTTCCATCATTTGATCATTTACTCTGGTCTTTAATAGGGATTTCCTTCAAGATATGTCCATCCGCTGATGATTCACAACACAAACATTGTTGCAAAACTCGAAACAAATAGGAATGTCGCCTATAGTCTCTAATATTGCAGGATTTACACTATACTCGAAGACAAAGAGCCGTATAGTAGAAGTCATGGCGAACGGCCGATGATGCAACACCCTCAAATTTACTAGCAAAGACATTGCATGCTCTTTCTTTCCATAGGATAGCAGCAAGGGCTACTCTTCTTCGATATACCCGACATGATTAGATGGGTGCTTGATAATTCAATAATCAAAACATGAGTAAAGTTAAGAACCTACAAGGATGAGATTCTAGGTTCTTTCAAACCCTAAAGATCTCAAAATCATGTATAATTTTCGACCCGCAAGAAACCTACAACATACGCGTTTGTTGCAAACTTTTTGCTAAGAAGAATGAAGACCTGTTTTCAAGGAAATTCAAATTTGGAGGAAAATTAGATAACAAGTTCAAATATGAGAAAATCGTATGTATCCTATCACGACACTTGCAAATCCTTATAATTTTGCGAAGCAATGCTATGCATTATATGGTCTACCCGATAATACCAAGTTCTTCATAAATTGGCTTCCCCTAATTGACTCCTTTTGTTAATTCCTCTATAATGAATCGGGCGACTATCCTTTCTAAGAATCTACTTAAGGCAATTAATGAATATCGCCAAACGAGAACTTCCTCCTCCAAATTTGTTCCCCAATTTTTTATGAGTGCGTATATGTTTTTATGTCATCTATTTTTCTACCAATTTTCTAGTTATGGGATGGAAATGGACTCCGAAGATCCTACCTGATACATTTGAGTCATAAATAGATATGGGAGCATAATTATGCACCGTACATTTCCATAGATGCGTTATGGAGTTGTATTAACGTTACATCAATTTATGTTTGACACAATGTGCCCTAGGTTCAATAAGGAATCCCTCTCGTACCTTTCAAATGATAGGCATATACTTTGTTGAAGAATCTTTTCTATATATCATAATTCTTTGGAAGCTCCTTCCCCGCATATTCTTCATTTATGTGTTTTCAGATAAGCCGATGGCAAGAGAAGTCGCTTACCAAACTCGTTGGTAATGGACTCACTAAATCTTTGAAAGACGAGAAGAAGTATTTATGGCCAAGTTTCCCAATTTCATGTGGTTAATTCACACTCAACAATTTCTAATAACGCATTGAAAGAATGTCAAAAAGATTGAGCTTAAGCTCCCTCGTTTTACCCTCCAGCAAAGTCTAACCTAGAAAATATTGCTAACAAATTTACTCGTCAGTCAAACTCAAACGTATTGCACATACCGATGACAAATTTGAAGATATTTTGCAATCTGTTGGGACTTTTTGAAGAAATCCTAAATTTTGTCAAATTGAACTCCAAATCCAAGAAGTACGTTTAAAATTCAATGAATTTAGAGAACAAAGACTCGTACTAATATCCCCTAGATGTTTTTGATTACCGCTATACCACTAAAGCAAGCCAAGAAATCATAGCAAAACAATCGTATTCACAAAATCAAAGTGAATTAGATAAAATCTGTACTTCAATCAAGCAATACAAAGAATAAATACTCCAAAGGCATCATCTTCAAAGAAAAATACGTAATTTGCATCACAAGGACAAAATAGTTTCAACATAAAGATAAATTCATTGAAACTCCCGTAGATAATTTCCCAAGACACAGAAAATCATTCCCGCAAATCCTACCGATGAGATTATCCTCAAAGTGATCAATATTCCCCCACCGATGTATTCTATAGCCCTCTTCACAAAGTCGTAGTAAGAAAACATAGGAAAAAGAAGAAGGATAGAAACACCTCCGGAAAATGAAGTTATGGAAGTAGTATGGAAAGATACTCCATCAAATCCAATTGAAAATTTAACTCAACTATCTCAATTCGATAGTGCATACACCATCGCAACAATGGATAAGGCAAAGAGAAGTATCTATTTGGTCCAAGAAAAGGATGACAAAATCATGAACTACAGCAAATAGCCTAGATGAAGAAAGAAACAAAGTCTACATCGAAAGTGAACCGCAACTTCTCAAAGTACAAGAAGAGATGGAAATGCTTAAAGATAAGTCATAAAAATGACTCATCTAGCAAAAATTTATCGATTGAACAATTGAGAGAAGATCTCTCCATAACATGAAGGAATTCCCACTCGTAGAGGAATCATAGAAAGAAGCACTGGCATTAAGTGCCTTACTCTTCAAAACAAACAAAAACTCTGTTTGTGTGTACAAATACGACACAATTCCACACCTGGAAATTAGTGAATACGTTGACAAACACAGTCATTGATCAAATAATTGAGTTCAATGAACTCAATACTAAAAATCTCTGATTATATTGAATGGACAAGATTCGTAATAAGGAGAAAGTCGTATCTCCCAAAGATCAAAGAGACTTTCAAAGACATTCATTTTACGGTAATGGGATGCACGAGTGAAACAAGCAAGAATTGGTCTATATCCAGATAGTAGGTATATAAAATAATATGGTCAAAAATGATTAACCACATATGACATACTTCCGGGCTCATTAAAGAAGGAAATGTCAAATATGTTCCTAATATTAGATATTTAGACCAAAGTTGGAAAGATGCAAAATAATCCTCGAGAAGCACTTACACAAACATAAAACTCGATTGGGAAGCATAGAGCTACTGCATCAAACTCATGCTGATCATGACACCGAACCTGCTTTTCAAATTTTATACAGAGAATACGACACACTTTTACTAGGACACTATATTTTGCTCGCACAAATGAAGACACACAAAGTTCAAGAAACTCTCCACAAGTTCAACCGATGTCCGACATTTGTGAGCGTAAAAAGCACAAAATTAGAAGTAACTTATCATCGGACATGATTATTAGTTAGTTTGTTTTTATATAATTTCAACTTTAGCAAGTAGATACCGAGGATGAGGAAGGTTGTTTGAAACCACCTCATAAGATATTTTGTATAATCTATTTTTTTGTAAGTATTTAGTATATTATTTAAACCCTTCTCATGCATTTAGAGAAGGGTCCATAATTTTATTAAGAAAATTTACAAAGAATTATTTCTTAGAAAGTAAGTTTGTAGATGCCTTGATAAAATAATGGAACACAAACTCTTTTTCAGCTATATATCATTTTCGTTGATCACTATGATGCACTTCGTATTCTTTGAAAGACTTATTGGTAGAGGAGTTGAATGTGGCCTATTATCACCGATCGATATGAATAGGAAATGTACACACGTACTATTATCATATATGCTAATTTTCGCTTTTGAATATTAGTGATGAATCTAGCTTTCATGAATTATATATGAAATCGATTATTTTGTTTGAAATATCAATCACACTATTGTACGATATAAATATAGAAATTGGTTTGTTTTATACATGATCATCAAGAGAATCATCTTACGATTAGTATTACTATTAAATCTATGATGATCTAAATCATCAGTAGATTGAATAGATATCTATTTTAGATCGCATAAATTGGTATTATCCTCGTGGTTAGATAAGATTAGAATTAATTCAAAATTTTTTGCATCTCCAGAATAAATTTGTTTTATTTTTTAGTAATTATTTATGAAAATATTTTGAGAGAAATCCAACAAATCATACAAAAACCAAACCGGGAAACTAGTCCCATTAAACCCACGGAGCCACTATCCCAAACGGAAAAGGAACCGCTTTAAGGTCCCTACTGTGGTTATCCCCTTTTGTTGTTGCCAGCATACTTCGAGGCTTCAATATTTTTGAGTGCTAGAAGCCTAACTATGAATGGCATATAAATCTAAACCTCAAACTAGAAGCCTTCATAAGATTAAATCTCCCCCAAAAGCATCCTACAACTTCCCGATCAAATTCTAAATCACCAAATCAAAAATCGGAGATTGTAGAAACTTTCTCTCGTCTCCAAAATATTTCGACAATCATATACTTTAGAATTCACTCCCGCCTCCCAAAGTTCTAGTCGTTTAAACTCGAAATTAGAAGGAATATCACCGTATAAAATCCTCGTTAACCTTAGAAACTTCGAAGAAAGTGTTACTTCTCTATTTAGAGAACCGGTATATTGACTAGATCCAAAAGTGAAAGATTTGGATTTCCTCCTTTGAGTTTCCAATTGAACCACATCAAAAAAGTTTCTATATCTAGATCTAAGTTATACGAGTGAAGTCGCATCAAATTTCCTTTCGCCTGCTTCTTCACATCGTCTTACTCAATCTACATCTTATTATTCTTTCCATTTCTCTACTCAAACAATCGTACTATCACAAGTAGCATGTTTCAATTGTAAGTTCTTCATCTATTCCCCTACTTCTAGATCTACTTCTGTATCTTCACAAACTTCAAATCCAAGTATGGATAATCGGCCTTGGACGAATCCCTCGGTGCCGTATTAATAGCAAATCCAAATCCTCTTTGGATCATCTAGAAAAATGGTTACCTAAATATAATCTCAGATGATGGTCTTCCTCGCGAAGAACATATCAATAACTCTATGTTAGCCATAAATCTAAATGGAGTTTCTCATGAAGATATCATAGTTAGATTGTTTTCCTTTATACTTTACAAGGATCTCAGATCCCGGTATTTTTCAATTTCAACAGGATCAATTGTTGATTTGGAAACTTTGAACAAGTTTTCCTCACAAAATTTGGAGATGATAGAACTGTTGCATCCTTAATCAATTCCTTTCTAATCTAAAAACAAATTCGTGAAAGGATCAAAGATTTTAAACTCCGCATTTAATAAGTTATTAAAAAAGATCCCAACTACTTCGTAGCCTCGTTGCTGATGTACAAATAGAATGGTATATTTCCTTCCTTACCTTCTAATATACAGCTATTTTTGTAGATAGAGTCGGTAAAGCTACCCTCGAGAACATGAAATAAGCCCTCATTGTAGACAGAAATAGAATATTGGCATTAGAAAAACGATCGAAATAGAAGACAATAAATCAAAGAAAGTCACATTTAATCAAGATGCTATATCGAAAGATCCATTTGATCTGAAGGTCTTCAAAAAGTATTAAAGACTATGTCAAATGACATGATTGAAATAAAGAAATGTGCTGTTGAAAACGTCAACTCTAAGAAATCATTTTTTCCCATTTAAGAAAAACCCTTCTTCAACATCTCAGCTCCAAATGTGATTTCAAATGTCTAAATATGATCAAGATAATGAAGATCCCTCACCATCCGAACAAGAACCGCAGTCTATGGAAGAAGTTGAACTCAATGGGATATGGGATTTCATTCTTCCCTCGTAAGAAGAAAGAGAAGTTATGCATGTGTCTACTAGAAGCAAATATTTCTCCTGGTTCAACTATATCAAGTCGAAATGTAAATCTCCCTCCACAAAGGAGAAAAACAAACAAAGTCAAAAAATCTAAAACTATCCAAACGTATCCTATATTATCCAATCCTATTTCTACTTCTAAAACCTTTATAGTTTCGTATACAGAATACAATATATTTGAAGATATGAAAAAGACCAAAGCAAATATTTCACTACATGAAATGACCAAACTCAAACAACAATAGAAAAATTTTACTCAGAGAACTCAAGGCAACCCCCGTAGATCCTATAAAACCACCGACCTATAGCCCAAGCTTCTAAAGATATGGGAAAACCTCGCATCATCCCCAAATAAAGTAAATCCCAAATGATCCGGTCTTAATTGTTGATAGATCTATTTCTCACACTCTCATTTACTTTTTGACTTATGAGATTTTCAACAAAATGTTCATAATTTGTCTTATTGATTCAGAGCTTCTTCAAATATCATGCCAAGAACAGTGTGTACAAAATTGAACATCACTCCCTCAAAAATATGTTGTACATATAGTTCAATTGATAGAACAAGAGTCAAAGTTATTGGAGAAATGTTGTCAGTATTCATTACATTATCATCCAATCCAAAGGTGCTGCAAGTAATTGTATATTTTCAGTGTATATCCTCGAATTTTATTGTCTTATTCTAAGCAGTGGCTTTGGTCCGAAAATTACATGGATATTTTGCTACCGATTGTCACACATGTGGTTACCATACAATGGTAAACCAAATCAAATCCGAGTTGAACTAGAAAAATTTATGAAACATACAATCACCGAACTAGAAGAAGCAAATGAACTCGTAGCTTTCACCAATAATATTATTGGAAATTATTCAGTTTGAATCGCTTTCTTGGATCATTCAATGCCCAGATTTCACCTTTTGTCACAAACACTACTATTTCTCAAATCGAAAAACTTTTCAAACCGACACTTTCTAGATGCATTAATTTTATAATCAAAATCCAAAATAGTCTTTATTTTGGATTCTATACTTTGATGGTTCAAATCGTAAGATGGTGTAAGAACAGGTTGTGTTTTAATCAAACCACAAGGGAGAGAAACAATAAGCTAGTTTCGGACTTGAATTTCAATGCACAAATAATATCGTTGAATATGAAGCATTGATACAAGGCTCCGTATAAAGCTATTGGATTGAATGTTAAATATTTCGAAAGTATATGGAGATTCTCAAATAATTGTTAGACAAAAATTAGAAATACAATTCATTGTATTTCCGAACATTTGAAAACATTATCAAACTTTAGCTCGGGAATATTACTTTCATTTTATCTCGCATTTAATATCTCTACAAAGTTCCTAGATTACAAAATGCAAGTGTTGATTTACAATGCTAATGTAACATCTAGACTTATACCATCCAAAGAATTTAACCTGCATATTTTCTCAATTGAGTTAATTTTTAGGCCTTCCATTCCCGACAATGTAAGAAATTGAGAGTATTCAACAATGATGCAGTATATAGTAGACTTTCTTACATCGCAGAGCTTATGAAGGTCAAATCGTAGATGAACATGAACATGATTTACGATTGAGGACATCAAATATAATTCCTAAATCCGTAGTCAAAATGGAATATCTCTATGATTTTAAAGATAGGTTTAAGAAGACTACCAATTCAAAAACACTGAGTTCTACTCTAAAATTTGAATTGATCAATCTTGTACACTAGAAAAACCTCAAAACATCAACATAGGTCTCAATTTAAAACTTTGAAGAAAGGATGTCATTTATTAAGTTGTTAAAAACATATAAAGATATCTTTGCATGGGATTATTTAGATCTTAAGACATATGATACTTCCATAATTCAAGACACCATACCTATGACCTCGTATGATAAGCCTGTTCAACAAAAACTTAGAAAAAAATCCACCCAAATTTAGAAAGTCAAATTAAATCAATTAAATAAAATTCTCAAAGCCAAAGTCATTTTTTCCCGTTATACATTCGAAATGGATGTCAAACATGGTCCCAGCTTAGAAAAATAATGGAGACATTAGGATTTTCATATACTCTATAAATTTGAATAAAGCTTTCCAAAAAGATAATTTTCCCTCGCCTACCATGGAATAGATATTGTATCAGCTATAGGATCTCAATTGATGTCTTTTCGATGGGTTTTTCGTGATATAATCGATTATGGTACATCTGGGATGATAGATTAAATACAACATTTAGAACAAAGTGGGGAACATACGCATACCAAAAAATGCCTTTTGGGTTGATTAATGTCAAAGTACATTTCAACGTGCTATGGATATAGCTAGAGACTAATCAATAGTTCAATCTTGTTTATATACTTAGATTACATTATTGCTTTACTCTAAGCATAGAAGCAATCATGTTAATCACTTAAAACACATTTTTGAAAGATGTAGAAAATTTGGTATTTCCCTGAATCCAAAAAAATGTTATTTCGTCTTTAGCACAAAGGCAAATTATTAGGGTTCATTGTTTCAAAAAAAAAAAAAGTGAATCCACATTGATTCCGATAAGATTCAGAATTGAAAATATCCTCAACACTTCATAGTACCTCCATGAATTACAGATCAAAAGTCCAACCTACAGGGTGAACATTGTTTCACCACTTCGGGATTCAAGACTTGGCTCTCCTGGTCCTTACAGAGGGATCACCTCCACAAGTGCAAGATGATTTTGTCTTTGAAGTTTTTGGGCACATGGCTTCAGGCTACTGCATGTGCTGGGCGCTTTTTTTTTTTTTTTGGATGGTTGGAGGCTATCACTGCTTGAGGGAAAGTTCCTAAATGGAAAGAGTTTCCAAAGTGAGAAGTTGTAAGAAAGTGAACAAGCTGGCTGTGGAAGATAAATAATTGCAGCAGTTTTAGTCCAGCTGGCTGGTGGAGTCGCACAGGGTTTAATTTTGAAACAGTGGCGTGGGAGTGTCCATGGGGCAAGTCATCTATGTTCATGATCTCTTTAAAGTTTGATTTATGGAATGAAAAATGACACACAACAAGAAGGGGAATTTAATGACAGGAACAACATAAATTCTAAGATTTGTAAGTACTTCTAAATCCACTGCTGACACACTGAGAAAGACATAAAATTAATCTGGGATTGTGTAAGCACCGAAAACTAGTCTGCTGATGCAGACTTCACAGAAACATTTAGTGCCAGTGAAACTTGAAGGCAATCAAGTGAGGAGAAACTAGTGGGTCGGTCACTTAGCGGTTGGGCTCACCAAAATCCTTCCTAGCTCTTCTTTCATCGGTTACTTTCAAGATGAACACAAAGATAACAAAGAAGGCTCAGGATCCGTGGTACTTTCAAACCAGTTCATTTTTCGAACATTCTATGAAAAATATCTGGGATAGCCTTTTGGGGATAAAACTAAGACCAGGCACATCATATCTTCCCTTAGTTCATCTTCATCACATATATTAAAATAATATTTAAGAATAACAATTAGCTAAATAGGGAGGATTATGAACGCCAACATTCCATCGCCTAAACTAATGGAATCATTCCCAACAACATGATGAAGAAAACATTCTCCAAGAAGATTGATCGTAGAAGGGAAAGGGTGGGCATCACATACAAAGAGGGTCCTAACTTCTATGATGTTGTTCCTTATAAGAGAAAATGACAAATATAGTGGAAAATAGAAATAAACAATAATTCACATAAGAACATCATCAATAAGCACAGATCAAGATCCCATAAATCAGCTTCGTACTGAGGCTCCAAACTAGTTGCGCCTTGACTCCAATGCTTTAGTTTAGCAATCATCTACACTCCCTACTAACTAGTCTATCATGTTAGTGCTCCAAGAGCTAAATGAACACTATTTACAGTAGAAGTCTCAAGCTCAATTACATTTCAAAGTTCAAAGAACTAATCAACCAACCCCTCCCCATCTTTCTTCAAAGAGTATTTAGAAGAATGAGGAGGTGAGATCTAATAAATACATCTCCCAAAGATAATTAATACATACTTAATGGCTTCTGCCTTGGGGGCTTCTATGAAGAAGCTTACAGGTGTCCTCCGTATTAAATAATTTACATTTTAAGATTGTCCTGGGATTTTTTTGGCTTTGTGTTCTCTTCCGTTATATTTGCTAACTCTGCTTAACATTTTTGTCATTAAGTTTATTTCTACAAAAGTAACTTTCCTACTGTATTGAGGTGCATTCCGATTCCATCAATAACTTTCACTTTAATAAAGATTTTGAGTGCCAGTGAAACTGTAATGGAGGAACTCAATTTGGCTCAAATGAAGTGTGGAGGCTTTCTGCTTGATAAACATCATGATTTTCTTTAAACTATGTTTTAATTAGGAGGATTAGCTTTACGATCAATATTAATGTGATCCCCCATGTGATCTGTTTCCACTATTCCATTCCCGTGTTCTTTTCCACCGTCATTGGTCATCAGAATTGCTATGTGCAAGAGTCAGACAAAGGCTCATATATCTATGCCTTTGAATCATCACGAGGAAGCAAGTTTGGAAATCCTATGGATGCTTTTTAAAATAACTAAGGCAAGTAGAATTGAAACTCCCTACTTTCTACTCTTTCTTTCGCAGACAACAAAACATATAATCACCTTAATCAAATAACATACCCTAACTGAAAATTTGATAAAACTGGGTCAGATAATCATTTTGTGCCTGTTAAAAGTAAGCCTGGCGGACGTCAGCCAGACTCGAAATCCTTATGAAATCCATCATATAAAATTCATCGGTCCATTCTTGGCTCACGACGCCGCTCAAGCATGACCCAAATGCCAGACTCCCGTTTCACAGCTAACATTGGGTCCGGATCACTCAGCTCAGAGCAACCAAAATAAAACCCGTCTAACTACGCCGCGTGGATGGATGACTAGGTTGGGACCACCGGTTCTGTGGGACCGCTGACTCACACGGTCATAGGGACCAAGCGGCCATCGATTATGGGTCGTCGATCTCTGCATCAGATCACACGGGGCTGGAGATGTTTTTTGTAAACATCATACTCAGTCTATCCCCAAGCTTCTTTGGTACTCATCACGGCCCAAGGAGCTACTTTGTAGATTTACTTGCCGTATGTCAATATCGCAATGAGCTCATAATCGAATTTAAAATGTAAGCGATGGGAGGTGCTTTGGCACTAAGGCCACGTGTCGACTGCAGCATTGATCGTATCCAAACAAACATAGCTTCTGTTGCATGCTGCACACATGAAATCACGGTTTTGTACAAGGATGGACCGTTGGGACCAACGTGAAAGGGATGATTCAGCTGCTGACCTGCTGACTGCATCAACTGGGGAGTGATTTGGAAGCTGTACTCAAAGTGAACCTTTTCAAACCTCTAAAACATAAAATATTAGTCATGAAAACAAGGAAGTTTATGCATTGTGAAGTGAATATATTTATAATGACTGCTAGCGCCTATCTCATAGGCTGCATGTTATGGTCTATATGAAATGCAATATGATCAAGGGCTATAATATGCAGGTTAATCCACTTATGCTTAAACACGCAAACAGACATGGTGCTCATAGATTTACACGCGATAAGCACTTTCAGGTCTAACACTCTGGCTCTATGGAAAGTAACATGAGGGGAGATGTTAAAACTTTCATTTAAGGGGGCTTAAGTTTGTAATACAAAGTGTTTTTTTATGAAATTTTTCAAAGCTTAATGAAGGAGGGTTTTGATAAGTGAGCCAGTGTCTTAGACCTGAAAGAAAGTCAAGTTTCATGAAGGGGAAAAGTGTAAAAAATAAGGAAATGAGGGATTTTATGGAAATATATGTTAAAATAGAGTATGTTTTTGTGTGAGGAAAGGGAAGAAGGTGATTTCCTGTGTAGCTTTTCTCATGAAATTATGTGAATTCCAGTGCAAATGTAATGAGGGGAAGATTTTGGATAGAGGCAAGGAGGCCTTCAGTAGTCTTCAAGAGATAATACTTTCATGTAACAAATTGCTCTCAAGGCTCTGCAAATGATTAGAGTCAAATTTTTGTACAAGCAATTTTATAGTGGGCTAACAACTACATAATAAAAATGGAGCAAATCATTTTGTAATTCAATTAATCTTAGTGTTAGTTTGTCTTCGATTTTTCCCAAATAATTTTACCTCTCAATTAATAATGATTGGTAAAATTCACTTTTAACAAAAATAAGAGAGAAATTTTCTTTTGAGCGATTAAGAAATCCATCATTGAAGCTCTCTCTTTGCATGACCTCCCCATTGATTTTCTTAATCATTTGTATTATATACATTTTCTTCTCGATACATCATATTACGTACAGCTTTGACACAACAAACGGATCAAAACATTGAAGCACCAATTGCGTTTTTTAGTTCTAACCCTACAAGGTCTGAGTTGAATTATTCAGCTGGTGGAAAACAAGCTTATGCCTGTATTTAAAGCTTTGAAACGTTTTAGACCTTTTCTCCTAAAAACGCATACTAAAAATAATAGTACCTTACTCAACAATAAGGCAATTATTAATCCAACGAGAAGTAGAGAGAAGAGAGGAAATTGGGTTACCAGCAATTCAATAATATGATGTAGAGATACATCCTACTAAAATTTTTAAAGGACAAGGTCTTTGGCAGATGTTAACTGAGCTTCTCAATTACCAACATAAGAAGATCAATCAAATGAAATGCAACTGTCCGAGGTAAGCCTAAAACAAATTCTTACCACAATATGTTGATCCGAAATTTTTTCTTAAAAATGGATATGCTCCATTATATCTCAACTATACGAGCAAAAGCGTGCCTCCGAGGCTTAAAGCAAAATCAATATCAACTTATAGATGATGCAGTTTATTTAGGAAAGAATTATGATTTCGTATTATTAAGATGTTTAGAAAAAAACTAAAGCCGAAAAGTAATGCAGAATTACGTGATGGACTGTGGGAGGTCATTTCTGAGGAAACACCACACCATAGGGCGAAATATCGCTTGCTAGCTATTATCAGCAACTCTATTCAAAAATGCACATGAATACGCAAGAAAATGTAAAGTGTGTCAAACTCATAGAGAATAGAAAGAAAAAACAACATTTTCAACTTATAAACCATAGAATATCCAACAACCATTTGAACAATGGGGGTTAGATATTATAGGTGAAATAACTCCAAACTCTTCTAAACAAAGCATAAGTATATTCTAATCAGAATAAAATTATTTCACAAAATGGGTAGAAGGTATCCCATTAAAGGTGGTTAATATGCAAAGTATTACAGATTTTATTGATCAGCTCATAATCACCAGGTTTGGTCTCCCATCAGCTTTGGATATTTGATAATGCATCTTACTTTTCCTGAAATGCCATGATAGAATTTTTGCTTTGAAAAGAGGTTTTAAATTAAAATTCTCAGCTAATTATTATCCATGAGGTCAATGGATTAGCTGAATCTACAAATAAAAACCTCATCGAATCATCAAACGAACTAGAACAAAAATCATACAAAATTGTGCACAAATCACTATTATTTTCTCTTGGGCAGATAGAATCACCTATAAAGCCCTCAATAGGTACTTCTCCATCCAGGTTAGTTTATGGGAAAGAACAGCTTCTACCACAAACATAACAATACCATCATTCGCTTTAGTGCGTTTATTGATGAAAAATCCTTCGTCTTCCCTTCAACTTAAACAAGATAAAATTTTAAAATGGAAGAACAGAGAGAAAAAGCTAAAGCTATACATGCTCATCATCAACAAAATAGTGAAAACCTCATTTGACACATCATCCACTAGTTCAAAAAAATTTGAAATAGGAGATCTTGTTTTGAAAATGCGATAAGGCACATGAGGAAAAAGGTAAGCATACCAAATTCCAAAGATTATGGCTTGGTCCATTTCAAATCATTTGAGAAAAATAGGCTTATCCACCATTTTGTCACAAAGACTTATCATGTAAGAAAGATCTCTAGCCTGTAAATGGTCAAATTATCAAAAAATATTTCTTCAGAAATCAAGTTTCAAATTTTATTTTTTGTTTAGGAAAATAAAACTTGAAAAATAACATCATTTTTTGGTTGATTCAAATTATCAAAAATTTCTCGATATAAATTATTTTGATCTTTTGCTTCTATAGATAAGTAAAGTAGATGACTATAACTATGAGAATTGAATAAACTTTATTTTAAATAATTTGAAATTTATTTGCAGCATATTTACTTTCCGAAAAACTCATGATATCATAAAATATAGTTGTTATGTATCACTGTAAAAGGAAATTTTTAACTTAGCAAGTATTCTCTACAAAAAGGTATCTACCAACTCTATAATTATCATCCATAACTCTTAAATGAGCTAATGATTCATCCCATCCGATAAAATTTCTTCTTAAAGTATAATTCAAAAAACGAGAAATATATACAATGAAAAAATTCAAAAAGGAAAATAAGTCTCATCATGAACTTGTTTATCATAATCATAGAGAAAGTAATATAGACCGATATTACCAATACCGCATACTATAACATGGTAATAGCTATGATGATTATAAAAATCAATAGACAAGGGGATCTCATCACAAGCCATCTTGTTCAAATAAATTAATACGTTGAATGACATTGTCATTATCAAGCCACCAAACCCGGACAATGATTTTGAAAATGTATCAAGACGAAATTTAATGATATGTCATAAATTATATTTTGAAATAAGAAATCAAATTCGATGATGGGACCATGAATCATTATTGGTTAAAAGATAACCTCATCGAGGCTATAAACGCTCGTCGGAAACAGTTGGCTCGATCATGATAAATGAGTAAAAATCTATGAAACCAATTTTAGAGAATACCCACTTTACTCTTTTTAAATCCAAGTACCAACTAATATAGATACCTATGTATTATCACCGAAGGGGTTAATTAAGAAGAAATGAGATAGATAAATAGATTATATTCTCAAAAAATACTTTTTAATTAATGAACCATATTATATTTATTCTCATATATATTTTTCTTGTCTTTAAATGTTTAGAAATATCACAAAATAAACTAATCAGAGATATTTGGTTCTCCCAAGTGAATCGCCCATTGTTGTGTTATGCAACAACTCCACTCCCATTTTTATTTTCAAAATAATCTATACCTTTTCGATGAATAATAAATAGGGACCTCTTCTTAAAAATATTTTTTTGCTGACAAAAATCAAAACTCAAAAAAAGCATCACTTTTTATTAAATATAAACAAAATAAAAAGAAATTAATAAAACATCCTTATCGCAAACGCATTTTCGCATAAATTTTTTCTTATCAAAAAGTTAAATTAATAAAACAACGAAATCTGATTTTGCGATCGTCAATTTAAATTTCGTAAGTGACATTACAAATCGCATATCACGGATTTTCCCACGCTACAACTTTAAGAAATTCTTATTAAAATTTTGATTCTCGCGATTTTGTGATAATCCGATTTTTTGATACGTACTTCGCTTATCGCTAAATCGCATATCGCACAAATAAAAGGTAAATACACTTCATTAAGACAGCTTTAAAGGGCGTCAATGTGATGGATTTGACAAGTTTGAATGAAGGTTTTACGAAAGATAAATCATGTCAAGAAATATTAATTGTGTTTTATCCTCCCAATGTGCCAGCTTTATTGATTCGTTATGATTAATTAATAATATAGTTGTTTCGTATTTTTTTCTTCAAAATAGATCATTTCCACATATATTCCATCATTTGATCATTTAATCTGTCTTTAATATGGATTTCCTTCAAGATATGTCCATCTACAAAGTGATTCAGAAATAGACAACAAACAAACAGATTGTTGCAAAACTCGAACAAATAGGAATGTCACCTAGAGTCTCCCGATACCGTTCGGTACTATCAATGGAGGAGCACTAAGTGGAAAGTTATTTACACTATACTTTGAAAGATGAAGAGCCAAAGTAGTAGAAGTCATGAGCGACCGCCAATGATGCAACACCCTCAAATTTACGCTGCCCAAATGATATTGCATGCTCTTTCCTCTCATAAGAGTAGCAAAAGCAGGGCTACTCTTCTTCCATATACCGACATGATTGAGGTGGGTGCTTGATAATTCAATAATCAAAGACACGACAGCTAAGAACTCGCAAGGATGAGATTCTAGGTTCTTTCAAACCCAAAGATCTGAAAATCATGTATAGCCGCTCGACTCGCAAGACACCTACAACAATCAGCTGTTGCAAAGTTTTCTAAGAAGAACGAAGACCCGTTCAAGGCAATTCAAAGTTGGAGGAAACATAGAAAACAAGTTAAAATATGAGAAAAACTGGGTATTTATCCTATCGCAGTCACTGCAAATCCTTTCTAATTTTCGCAAGAGTAATGCTAGTGATTATATTGTCTACCTGATAATACCAAGTTCTCCATAAATTGGCTTCAATTGACTCCCGTGTTAATTCTCACAATGAATTGGGCCACTATCCTTTCGAGAATCTAGTTAAGTCAACTAATGGATATCGCCAAACGAGAACTCCTCCTCCAAATTTATTCCTCAATCTTTTTATGAGTGCGTATATTTTTTATGCCATCTGCTTTTTCTACCAATTTTCCAATTATGGGATGGAAATGACTCCCGAATATCCCACTCCCGATACATTTGAGTCATAAAGAGATATGAAAAGAATAATTTTGCACCACATTTCCATAGGTCGTGTTATGGAGTTGTATTACCATTACATCAATTTATGTTTGACACAATGTGCCACTAGGTCTAAGAAGGAAGCCATCTCGTACCTTCAAATGATAGGAAAATACTTTGTTGAAGAATCATTTTCATACATTTGGAAATTTTTGGAAGCTCCACTCCCCGCATATTATTCTTTTATATGTTTCAGATAAGTTGATGGCAAGAGAAGTCGCTACCAAACCTGCGGTAATGGACTCACTAAATACTTTTGAAAGACAAAGAAGAAGTCTTTATGGCCAAGTTTCCCAATTTCATATGGTTCATTCACACTCAAAAGAATTTTAATCATGCATTGAAATAATGTTCAAATACCGAGCTTTTGAAGATCCCCTATTTTACCCTCACAGTTGTGGGCCCACCGTAAAAAAATTGCTAACAAATTTACTCTGTAAGTCAAACTCAAACATATTGTACATACCGATGACAAATTTGAAGATATTTTGCAATATGTTGGGACTTTTTGGAAGAAATCCTAAATTTTGTTTCAAATTGGAACTCCGAATTTAGAATAAGTATAGAAATTCAATGAATTCGTAGAACAAAGACTTAGACAAATTCTTCAGATGTTTTGATTACCACTATACGACTAAAGCAAGCCAAGAAATCATAGCAAGTAACAATCAGATTCACAAAATCAAAGTGAATTAGATCAAATTTCTACTTCATTCAAAGAATATAGTAACAAATACTCCGTAGGCATCATCTTCAAAGAAAAAATACATAATTTCGATACTCCACGGGACAAAAGTAGTTTCATCATTGAAACTCCTAAGATAATCTCCCAAGACACAGTAAATCATTCCTGCAAATACTAATCAATGGGATTATCCTCAAAGTGACTCGATATTCCACCATCGGATGCATTCTACAAATTTCCTTTCCATAAAGTCGTAGTACAGAGAGGGAAAAGAAGAAGGATAGAAACACCTCCGGGAAAATGAAGTTATGGAAGTAGTATGGAAAGATACTCCATCAAATCCAATTGAAAAATTTAACTCGTGCCATTCACTCTATGGGTACACAGCCACCACGCAACAATGGATAAGGCAAATGTTAAGTATCTATTTTGGTCCAAGAAAAGGATGACAAACTATGGAACTACAAAGAGCAGCCAGATGAAGAAAGAAATAGTCTACATCGAAAAAGGTGGAACAAATAACTACTCGCGAGTACAAGAAGAGATGGAAATGTTTAAGATAAGTCATATAATGACTTATCTAGCAAAAATTTATTTGGACTGAACAATTGAGAGAAGATCTCTCCAATATGAAGGAATTCCTACTCAGCAGAGAGAATTTCATAAAATAAGCTAATGCATTAAGTGTCTTACTCAAAACAACGAAAAACATGTTTGTTGCAGCAAATGTCAAACATAATTCCACACCCTAAATTAGTGAATAGTTGACAAAACACAACATTGATCAAAGAATTGAGTTCAATGAACTCAATACTAAAATCTCCTCGATTATATTGAATGGAAAGATTCAGAAGAAGGGAGAAAGTTAGATCTCCAAAAAGATCAAGGATACTTTCAAAGACATTCTTTTACGTACCAGGATGCACGAGTGAAACAAGCAGTAATTGGCCATAGCCGGGAGTAGCAGTGATATCAAAGAATATGGTCAAAATTATTAACCACATATTACATATTTCGGCTCATTAAAGAAGGGAAATCTCAAATATGCTCCCCGATATCGTAGATTTAGAACAAAGTTGGAAAGATGCAGACAAACTCCGGGAAAGAACCACTTACACAACTAAAGAAACCATTGGGACGCATACTATCAATTATTTGTCAAACCTCACAATCGATCATGACACTAAACCTGTTTTCTCGAATTCTATACGAGATACATGCAACTCGCTTACTAGATCGCTATATTTGCTGCAAAAATGAAGACACAGCTCGGACAAACCTCCACAGTTAAACCAATTTCCGACATTTCAGGAGCTAAAAGCACAACTCAAGAATTTATCATCGGCATGATTATTAGTTTGTTTGTTTTTATATAATTTCAATTTTTATCAAGTAGATATTGAGGATGAGGAAGGTTTTTTGAAACCAATTCTCATAAGATATTTTGAATAATCTATTTTTTTGTAAGTAGTTAGTATAGTATTTAAACCCCTCTCATGCATTTAGAGAAGCAGTCCATAATTTTAGTAAGAACATTTACAAAGAATGCTTTCTCGTAAGTAAGTTTGTAGATGCCTTGATAAAATAATGGAACACAGCTTCCTTTTCAGCTTTATATATCATTTCTATTTGATCATTGTTGATGCACTCTTTGTATTCTTTGAAAGACTTATTGGTAGAGGAGTTGAATGGGGCTCATTATCACCGATCGTATGAATAGAGCAAGACATATCCGGTACTATCATGCGTGTGCTAATTCCCGCTTTTGAATATTAGTGATGAATCCGTATTTCATGAATTATCATATGAAATCGATTATTTTTTGAAATATCGCTTTGCACTATTGTACGATATAAAGATAGAAATTGGTGTGTTTTTATATATGATCATCAGATATATGCGATATATTTTACATCTTCTTGGTTAACTATTTCTCAAGAGAATCATCTTACAAAAGTATTAATCCGACCACCGTGATGATCTAAATCATCAACAGATTGAATAGATATCATTTTAGATCGCATAAATTGGTATTATCCCATAGTTATATTAGATTAGACTTTAATTCTAATTTTTTGCATTCTGTGAATAAACTTTGTTTTAGTTTCTAATAATTCTTTATGCAAAATCTTTTAGTTTCTAGTAATTCTTTATGCAAAATCGTTTGCGAGAAATCAAATAATCATACAAAAACCCAAATTTGGGAAACCGGTCCCATGAAACCCGCAGCAGCCACTATCCCAAACGGAATAGGAACTGCTTTAAGGTCTCGGAATCGGGTGGATATCCCCTTTTGTTTGTTGCCACAGATTTCGAGGCCTCAACAATCAACCGTGTCGAGCCGCAACTATCTTCCGAGGCTCACGTTTTTACTATCGCGCAACTCGTCACTCAATATCCGACCGCACTCAACCGACGCTGACACTTCTATTAATGAATACGCGGACGTAGCAAGGGTAATGACCCATGAGAAGAGTATACTCGCAAATTTTTCTTCTTTCCTATGGACCCTACCCAAATTTTTGCAACTCTAGGACTACAGGCTCTGCATTTCCCCACATCACCTCCTAGAGGTATAACCGCATACATGGTAGAAATCTACATCTAGCTCGTAGATATTTTTAACTCGAATACCAATAATTTTTACTTTGACTAAAGTAGAAACATGCTTTCAAATAATATTTTCCCTTTACCTAACAACACATCATATCCATTTTCTCCAAGTACACCCACGTAAACTATATTTTTCTTCGAAACCAGTACACAAACATTACATTATTTAGGTGGACATGAGGATGCTAGAGTTGTAGGGCCTTTGGATTAGGTGAGTGGAGAGTTAACCTTCCCAAGGCCGCTCAAATTTTGAAACATAGAAGTTTATTAATGAGCGAAAACCAACACCGCTAAGTGGACCGGGAAAGTCTTCCTCTCCAGCAGAGTCAAGCACGAGGGAAAGTGGTAGGCAAAGAAGAGAGATACACTCTCTCTCCTACTGCTGACTGACCTAAAGACCGCTCGCCCGGCCGGGCCGATACGGATCGGTGCCCATAGTTGTCCTGTCCTACGGATCACACAAGTGAATGCGAATACCCGTGCGTACCCGATGAGCGATACGCTCGCATCACTTCCATCAAGTAGCTTCTCGAGGGTGCCTTGCGAAGCTCGGGTACTTACACCGCAAATGTCGTTGTTAGGAGGCTATGCATGATCGTTTCTCGTTACCTTCACTAGTAGGCCTGGGTCATAATTACTCTCGCGACTACTTTTCTGGAAGGTCCTTGTTTTTTCGCTTTTCTTTTGTATTTTTCGTGTCCGGCCCTCATCACCTCGGGAGCGGAAAATACCGAGAGCTGCTTGTTTGGTTGTATCTTAGTGGACTTTGTAAAAGTGTGCACTCTTGCTCCTGGATCGCTTAGCTTCACATATTTTTTGAGACTAATAAATCTCTTAAACTGCTCAACCGACTGGCTCTGGCCGATCGAGGAGGCTTCGTGGGTTGTCTCTCACGCAGTCGAGCCTTCCTCAAGAAGGCGTAGGAGTAATTCGACGGCGATTTTCACCCGAGGTTTTTCGTACGGCATACGCGGGAGAGAGATCCTCCGTTAGGGCTAGTTGCTTTCCAGTAGCCGGTTCCTTGTGTGTTGGTGTGCGCGCGTCGAGAGGAGTACTTCACTCATCTCGAGAGTTTTATTTCCGCAGAAGAAGTGTAGTAAGCAGAGGAAGTCCCTCAAACCTACCGAGTCCCTTCCATCTCCCTCTTCCCCGCTAGTTATCGTTTATCATCGAGTACATCAAACTCCGAGTCTCGTAGAGACCGTAGAGTCCTTATCCATCATATTCTCACCTTTCGATGGCCACGACCGAACACAACTTCTGCTCGTGAGTGTCGCAAGCATTCGTACTCCTTCTCCGCCTTTGAAGGAGGAGGCACTATTGCTATATCTTCAATTTCTTCTAGTACTACTATGTTTGGCTCTCGTCACACCCAAGCACATGCTTCTCAATCCGGGTCCCTTTGTTTCGGAATGCCCACTAGTGGGATTACTTTTTTCCTTCTGTCAAATGCTAGCCTGCGTCCGCACCCATATCCTCTATGGCTAGTCGATCGCCTTTCTTTTCAAGGGTTCCCCTTTGGAAGTGGGCATATCCCATCCGACCCCTCCTTAGATCTTTCCTTCACTTCCCGTACTCAAAGTTTCAATCCATGGTCTAGGAGGTCAAAGTTCTACTACCTTTATAGGTTGGAGCCCTTTTTATAGCATCATGAGTAGGGAATCAATTTCTGGCCGGTCATCAAGGGAATGTTCCTTTCCCTTCATCGAGTGGCCTCCAGGCGCTCCTTTTTCAAATTCACATGGAACCCCTTACCAAGGGGTTTCTACTTCATTCACTACCTTAGTGGGAGGAAATGGTCCGATTTTATAACTCCATGTTGGGATGGGGGTCCTTCTCCGAATGTTGGGTCACAAGGATTTTCCTATGGCCCAACTATTTCTATGAACTCACCGCAACTTAGTGCCTCATCAAAACCAAAAGCTATTATTTTCGTAATGTGGGGAATCCATCCCAGCGGGGGATGGAATTCTCTGACACTATTTCGGCAACATTAAACTTGCAAGATTTGTTGAAATCGACTAACGATCCTATTCGAAATAGTCCAAAGGTGGCCTTCAGTCCCCACCAAACTACCCCTCGTACATCCCAAAGTTTGAAGGGAATAATGAGAGGATCCGAAAGATCACATCACCACTTTCCTTTTATGGTGTTCATCAAAATCCATGATTAACGATTCGATTAGGTTGAGGTTATTTCAATGCAACTTAACTGAAATACAAACATATGGCATATTGAGTTAATTAGGTAGTTTGGCCAAATTTTGAGATCTAGCTACTATTTTTCTAAATCATTTTCAGCTTGTCCGCTACGACTACAGGGACGTAACTCCTTGCTAATTTTGCTAAAAGACAAGGCACCACATTTCTCATCATATTCAGAATTTCGAAGAAGGAAGAGGCTCATTAAAGCCTATATTCCTAATTAATTCCTTCTCGGAATGTTTTTGAAATCCTTGCAAATTTTGACATTTCTAAGGATGTATTCCTATCGTGGCATTCTAAAGAGAAGGCTATTTAGGGCTCAAAAGAATTAGAACTTATTTATTCTTAGTCTAGAGTCCTCACAAAAAATTTCTTGATGGTCCTCACCGAAATCGATTCTTGTCAAAACTAAACCTCCCATTCTCATGGTGATGGACTTTATTGGTTCGCCGATAGAGGGGTGTGCAAATTAACTTGCTTAGTCAATTGCGCAATTGTCCATACAATCTTCTCCTCTAGTCGCTGTGCCTTTGGTGTTAACTCCTTCCCATTATTTGTCAATAAATGTTGTCCGTGCTTCTAACCCCAAAGGAAATCAATAATCCAAAGGGAAGAAGAAGGGACTAATAATAAAAATAAAGGAAAAATATGGAAAGGGGAATGAAAATAACCAACGAGCTAGTTGGTGAGGGTCAAAAGGATAAAAGAAAGTCAAGTTTCCATGAAAGTTATGTACTAGAGACCATCTTACTCACCTTGCCCTAAAATTTAGATGCTAGCTTGCTATCTCAACAAAGGTTCTTCTAGATCCTAGGCCGTGTTAACAAACCCTTTTCTCCAAGGCTAAGCAGCAATTAGTTGTTGGCACGAATCAAAATACCTGGGCTCCTCAGGAGCACCTAGGAAGAGAAAATACATCAAACATATATATGATGAGTTCTCACGCAGATATCGTGGATTATGGCAAAGTTGAATCTCTCGAAAGCTATGGTGTCCCCGATAGTGTTGTCGCCTTCTACACATTTATATCTAATCGCTGAGCCTATACCCTGATGCCAAAGGCATCTACAAAGCATATGATGATTAATCCAAATGCCAAGGCCACCCAACTACTTTGTTGTAGAAGATCCGGCGCAAAGTCCTTGTGTTATGTTAGCTCTCGGTGTGCTCCGTACTTGTCTAGCTCAAATAATTGCTCTCCCTCGTTGTTATTGCGGTCGTTGATCCAAAGAATTCTATTATAATTACATTTGATATGCTCCACTTCAAAAGAGACTCTCATCATATGGCTTTCCATATTAGATCGTTGTATCCAAAATTCAATATATTGCGAATGGTCGTCGACGAGGGTGCTTCCACGTGTGTGATGTCTCGCATGCCGGAAGGGAATAGGATCTACCATAGCTATTCCTTCACCTACCTCTTCTCGATCGCGTTTGATGGTCATTCTCACAAAGCCGCATGGTATTGTCCCGGCTTTGCCCATCCGTGTTGGGGGCAAAACTGCTAACATCGAGGTTGAGATACTTGATGCAAGCTTGACTATAACCTTATGTTGGGGCGGAACTGATTTATGAGATGGATGCCATTGCATCCTCGTTATTTCGTGTTATTTTTTTTCCTCATGAAGGGAAGGTCGTGCTGACCAACTAGATTGTTCTCCTATAGACTGCATCAAAGTTTCTACCGACTCAACTATTCCTTTAGTGGATAATATCAACCGCCCGTTGAGAATCTAGGGGTTGGAATGTAATTTCTTCTTGATGGGTACCTTGATTTCTCCACCCTTCCGTTCATATAAATGAAATTTCATCCTCCAAGGCTCCTATGCAAATAGAGTTCTTTAGAATTCATTATTTTTCAAACCCTACCTTACCTTCCCCTACCTCCACATTAGTGGAAAGTCAAGTGGGTGGAATGGCATTTTATGTCTACAATTGAGATTGCTTACAAATTTATCGTTGACTCGTTGCATCCATTCCAAGCTTTCTCTTTCATTAGATGAATTGGATGGAGATGTGGCCCCGGCTTGGACTCTTAGTTCTTCTTCCGCCCAGATTTCTCTTGATACCACTCTTCCCTCTAAAGAGGCTATCCCGGAAGCTATGACCGTATAGATTGTACCGTGAGATGATTTTGCATCATCGATCTTAATTTTTACCAGATTTTGAGCGAAGTTGAATCAAGTTTTCCCAGTCCTCGGCCTTATGGTCTCGTTCACTCCGGTCCCGAACCCTTTAAAGCACTAGCAATGTGCATTTGCCGAAGGGAACATGATCATGGATTTCTCCAATCATCCCTGCAGAAAATTTCCCTGCAAATCACAACATTATCGAGAATGTTTTCATCGGAGTTGAATGTTCCCCCGAAGAGGTTCAAATTTACACCAATATCTTTCAAGAGTTTAGGGATGTATTCACTTGGTCTTATGAGGAAATGCCTGCATAGATTCATCTATAAACTACATGAGATCAAGTTATACAAAAATGCTAAGCATGTAAGGCAAAAGCTTCATCCGCCAAGCTTTGGAAGGTAGTAGCTATCAAAGTCGAGGTAGAGAAGTCAGCCAAGGTGGATTCATTTTCCCCGCGTTCCTTGATTTAATGGGTTTAAAATCCAAATTTCTGGTGGAAAAGAAACAAGGAACAATTTGAGTTTGCATTGATTTCAGCTGCATCAAATAAAGCATGTCCTAAATATAATTACCTTACACCTTTCATAGGTCATATTATCGATGAGGCAGGAAATAATATTTTCTCCTTCATGGACGGTTTTTTTGGATATAATAAAATTTGGTAATCCATCCTCAAGATCAAAGATAAGACTGCATTTATTTATCCCCGGGGTACTTTTGCTTACAAGAAAATTCCTTTTGGCCTTAAAATGTTGGAGCTACTTTTCAACGAGCCATGTCATATGCCTTCCATGACATCAAAACATATTATCGAGGCATACTTGGATGATTTAGTCATTGCCTCCGTGTAAGAGAATCGATCATCCTTCACCTCCATCAAGTATTTGAAAGATGTTGATTTTACAAGATCCGGTTGAATCCGAACAAGTGTGTTTTTGCGGGGTCACATCCGGTCGGTTGTTGGGATTTATTTTGTCTATGGAAGAGATTCTGATAGGATCCTCGAAGGTTGAGGCTATACTTCTATTTCCTCCCCATTGTCTATTCATCAATTTCAAAGTTTACAAGGAAAAAACTAATTTTCTCGCAAAGATTTATTGTAAATTATGTCGAGATTACAAAAGGATTTATGAGATTATTAAATAAGGGAGTCCCATTTTTATGGGATGAATTTTCTCAATGCTCATTCGATGCTTTGAAAAAATCATTGACTCCCGCTCCTATATCGAGTCCACTCTAATTATAGCAAGGATTTCCTCTTGTATCTCGTAGGCGTTTTAATCTACCATTAGTATGGTTCTCGTTGAGGGAGGATGTGCTCTTTTAGAGCATGTTATATATGTAGAAATTTGAATAACCGATATGTTATCCACCAACCGTCTCATCAATCTACACTAAACTCTACCACTCTGAGTCCTAACCGAAGTCAACCATGCAATAGCTCAACTAACCCTAGGGAAATTGAATTCCTTCTGCCACGTATGTGCCACATCCGTAGGGCTCGTAACCGAAGTGCTCCAAGAGGATAAGATAATGCTTATAGTCTAAATATTATTAAGGGTTAATAATATGTGACTGCTCTATTTTTAGACAGCAAGCCTAAAAATAGACTTCGACCTCGTATGTCTAAAAATAGATGTCCATCTATTTTTACCAACTTGACCAATCATCCAAGAATAGCATCCCGCAACCCTAGACTATGCCCCATATGTCTAAAAATATACATAGTCTAAAACAGACTTTTCGACAAAAAATCACATGTGTGGTCCCCACCTAGTTTAGGTGATCACTTTCCAACTAGGATCGTGAAAGATGTTTCAGGAGGCCTCCTTCAACGTTTTTCTCTTGGTTGCCATTTTCAACACTCCCTCTCAACAAGAAAGTGACCGTCTTTGCATGCGACATGCAACTCCATGCATTCGCCCCGAACCTTCACAAGCGCCATGTAACTCCATGCATGCGACATGCAACTCCATGGTCTTTCATGCACCTTTGCATGCGCCTATGCAAACTCATGCATGTGCCATGCAACTCCATGCATGTGCCATGCACCCTTTTCAAGCGCCATGCAACTCCATGCATCTGCTTTACAACTCCCTTCCGAAAACTCGAATAGGCCCCAAACAACTCAATCAATCTAATGCATCTATCATCAAAGTCTTTGACTTCGCTTGGCCAATCGCACATGTCATCGAACCACCGCGCTATTGATCTCTTGCACCCATGCACTCTCGCACTTGCTGTCAACTCTCGATATGTGCTCTAGTATTCGACACTATCACTTTTATCTCGCTTTGCATCAATCCAACTGATCATGCTATCGCCGCGCTCGTGAGCACCTCGTAGTTGTGTTCAATTCATGAGATCCACACAATCTCATGAATCCTACCCGTAAATCTCCTCTTGGGGATTAATCATGCATGTCTCCCCACTCTCTCACTCCGGGTGGTATAGCTGCATGCACCTTCCGCCCATTCGGCACGAATTTCTTCGCATGAGTGGTTTCTTCCACTCCATGATCCTTTGTGGCCGCTCCACATCCCGAGGTTCACTATCACCTACATGCAAAACTCGCTTCCCTCTCAAGCACCGCTGTCTTTCTCCTGCTTCCCAACAAGAGGGAAGCTCCGTAGACATCCCATCTACTTGGGTCTCAGAGAGATTCTTTGCCCGAATCCCAACCCCTCTTGACTTGTCCCGTTGCCTTGTGCCGAAGGAAAACGTTTCCTCCACCGAAGACAACTTCATACCCTTTATCCTAACATTGCGAATCGAGATCGATTCTTTGTTAGACTCCGGTACATGCAATACATCTTGTAAAAGAATGAGTTTATCCGACCCCCCTCCGAAAGGTTATGGTACTCGTTGTGCTATACAACAACCCCCCATTTCATAAAATTTTATTTTAGAAAACTATAATATGAAATGGGTCCCTTTTAGATTAAAATGGTATTAACTCATCCTTCCTCTAAAAATCTCGAAAACAAACAAAACATTATAAAACCTTTTGAGTTAATAAATCATCGGCACCGGGAAAATAAAACAATCACAACACAAGGCCCTTTCTCCCGGCTCGATGCGATATTATCTCATCGCAATCGAGAAATGCGCACCCGGAACACAACAAACTCCTTTCTTTAAAAGCTCCCGATGCGAGTTAAGCGATATCGCTATCGCCGATCGGGATTCTACGATAACTCAAATAAAACTCCGTCCAGCTCCTCCGATCAAGATCGCAATAAAGCTGTTGACTTTCAAAAAGGATTGATATGGCTTCAGATATTATGTTAATTATTATTGAAAGCCTTTCCACTTCCCAATGGTGATTCACTTGCGCCCAACCGCCCAATAAAAATCAAATCCGTGCTTAAATAGGCTATTCGGAAAACGAAAGATATAATGAGCATTTAATTGATTGACAGTTTAAACGGCCAATTAATGGAGCAGCTACGCTAAATCCTCTCGTAGATTACATTCGCGGGAGTCTTATGATTATTTTCCATTATCTATTGATTAACATAAGTCTTCTCGTACTTAGTTTTCACCGTCTATTCTCCGCATTACGTTCATTTTATCTTTTGTGCAGAGCTTCTCCGCAGTAGCAAATCTCGTACCAAATGGGAAGAAATCTAAGAAACCCGGAAGAGTTTTTTTTGTACTTTCGTGGTAACAGAACAACATGCCGTCGAGATCCGTAGACCAAAAAAAAAAGGATTAACTTCGTATACCACATGTCTTGGTCTCGGTAATACTACTTGGCGTAAGATTACAACCCGAAGAAGCCGAGAAACCTCAACAAACAACGGTAGAAGCTTCAGCAGTTCTCGAGCGTAACTTCGACGCCACCAAAGATTTGGCCGATTCCTACCCGCAGACAATGCTCCTGGAGAAAATTCTTCATATACGTATGTAGTGAGATGGGCCATTGAAGAAATTCCAATTACGAAATTTAATATTCGCACTATTGATGGGAGATTTTTTGGTTCGTTTCAGCCTCGATGATTTGAGACAAATGTACCATTTGCCTGAATCCAGAGAAGAAGTATAATAAAGCATTCCCGGAGTTGAGAGATGAAAATGAAATTGATCTGTAACCTATACGAGAATGGAGACAAACTCCAAATAGCACAAACATGAGTCTTCGTGTAAGTATCATTACCCTATGTTCTCCTTATTGTTATGCTTCGGAGCTATGATGTGTCGAATGGGGATTGCATGATTCTTCAAAATTTTCCATAGAAATGGTACCTTTGATGGAAGCAACATGTAATAGTGAAATCATGGATTGGGGAATATATTATCGGATAAGTTAGCAAATGCTATTCTTGACTTCAGAAACAAATCCCGTGTTGTATCGATAGAATCATCCCTCCATTTTACTTAGTGCCTACATTTCAGATACCCCGTGTGTTTTAATTCGAGTTTCGTGTTAGGTGGAGATGGACTCCACAAGACCCCATGCCCATTCATATATATGAAACGTAAATTATGGAAAGCCCATTATAAACACCACCTATATCAACTCGCAATGGACTCATGCTACCTATTTACTATGCAATTTTTGCTAGACCTACCCTAAGATCTCCTTCAAGGTGAGATTTATCTGGATGTACCTCTAGAACCTCGGTTCGGGAGAGCAAAAATTCACTTATGTAAGAGTTTTCAAGGAATGCTAGACCTCATGTCCTCCCCTTGTATATACCGTACAAACTTTTAGCTCGAGAGATAGCATATCGCCTACATCCGTACGCCTACAAAGACTCTCAGGAATTCAAAGAAGCAAGTCCGGGCCTCCTTTCCCTCTAAGGTGTGGCGTCATACTGCGTGATTATAAACACGCAAAAGAGAAAGAGGCGGAAAATACACATGTTAAAACTTGCCACTCGCCTAAATGCAGACGCTTTGATCCAAAAAAGGTAGTCTATAATGTTCTCTAGATCAGGCCAAACTCACTAAATTTGAACATAAGGAAGACGAGTTTGATGACCTTTCTCCTCCGCCGAGTCTATATTTCAGGTTCAAGAGATAGCTAAAATTAGATACCATGACGACGGTTAGTTGAATTTAACAAACTTAGAGAGCGTAGGTTGCAAACTCTACCTCTAGATTTGTTAGCCACTCGCCCCGATGATACAATCAAGCGAGCCCTCGAGCAACACAGCCTACTAGCAAAACTCCCGCTACATCCAAAATATATGAAGAAGTCCAAAGAAGAGAGCAGAGGAACTCCGCAGGAAAGAACAAAGAAGAGGCAAAGAGAAAGAACAAGAGGAAACACAAGAGAAGGAACAGGAAAGGCAGGAGCAAGAGCAACAAGAAGGTGAATGTCGACACTCAGATTGACTCAAGATTGCTCCGTGAATGGCAAGAATTTGATTCAATTATAAGCACTGAGAGCTCAAAGAATGCCGATACATCCAAAGTGGCCAATACCTAGGATACAAGATTTCAAAAAGGTTCCAAGCAAAGAAACCACGTCTACTCCCTGACACAGGATTAGGCCAGATTCTAAGGATCCTTCAGATCAAATTATTTGCAAGTAGTTTTCTATAGCCCAAACACAAGGTTGTAATAAAGCAACAACGGAAAAGGAGAACGATTGATCAACCTTCCCCGTTCCCCGAACAACAAGAATGTACCAATGTAGTGTGGAAGGAAGAATTCAACCCCTCCGATGACCCGACAAAGTTGTCCCAATATGCCGGTGCCTATTCGGCAGCCACCATGGATAAGGCATCGAAGGTGAGAAATTTGTTGAAAGAAAAGGATCAAGCGATCGCCTTCACTACAAACACAAATTTATTGAGGCAATAAAAGTGATTCATGTGGCTTATCTAAACGTAAAGAATCATCTGAGGCATTGGAAAAATTGAAAGCAATGAATGAACAGATGAAAACAAAAGATGAGAAAATTGCTCAATTAACAGCCTCAAGTAGAGAATTTCAAGAGTCTTCCCTACCACAATTTCAGAGAAGAAGCAATACAGACACAAGGCACTCATAACACAAATAAGATTGTCAGGTTATGAAATTGCCCAAGTTGGAACCTCTCCGTGTGACATAACAACATCTATAATAAACAAATCTGTATTTATTGTGCAGACTTAGAGCAAGCCGATGAGACTTTAACAGGTTTTCTTACTTGGCGTAATTAATGAGGGACAGCAAGAAACTTGCCTAAAATCTTAGAATCCCATAAAGAAATTCTATTCATGGAATGGTTACCCAATTGATGAAAGTTAAAAGAGAGAGAGGTTTCTAGATGCAGATTATCTACGAAAAATTTGATTGACTTGATTAATAATACTCTCTATTTGTCTAACATGATCTCTCAATGTACACCAGGTAAATTATTATCACCCAAGACATTGGAACAATCATATTGTCAAGAGCTAGAAAGGAATGGGAAATTGATTACAAAAGAATTACAAGTTTAACTTGGGACACCTATTGGTTGTTCCTAGTAAAACCATACGTTCTTAAAGCCGCCCTCTCAAATGCTTAACGGATGCAATCGGGTGTATCATCTCATATACACGCATGTGCCACCTATGTCAGTTTCAAATCAATTCTCGTCTCGCCGCCTCAAGAAGTGGAACCAATGCTAGCAATATGCCAACTCTCGTGACAGTAGCAAACAAATAATGATGAATCATGCCGCCGATTGCCGATTGCCGTAGAGGATATAATTAAGATCGGGTTATACCAATTTAGTAGCCTTTTAATTTTATAGTTTGTTAGTTTAATTTATATTTATAGACCCTTTCATGTATTTAGAAAGGGTCGGTAAGTTTTTGTATATGACCGAAACCCGAAGTTGCACTACCGTACTTCGGTGCATATTTTATGAAAAATCGACCAATTATTCCAAAATTTTGACAACGTGCTTTTATGTGGATGCACTACTACCTTTATTTAAAAGTATTTCTAAGTCGGAAGAAGGAATTAAATTGCTTTATCGATTTGGAAAAGATTTGTGCCTCATATGGTACTATTATCTATGTCTCGAATTCATTCTTTTATGTAAATTGTTGTTTGATACTCTTTCTATTATTGAATATATGAATGTGTTTTAACAAATAATTTTTATACTTTCCACTACCGGATGTTTACGCTTTTCTATTCTTCTAATCATTCATGTATCGTTAATATAAAAAGATAAGTGTAACAATGTTTTATCAATTACTTCGTTCAACTAATTGAATGAAGTAATTATTATTTAAATGAATCTCTTTGTTTATTGAATAGTGTCATCTATGCCTTATCGACAAACACTGCATCATCAAACGTTGCACTTAAGAATAGAAGCTTCCCAGGATAAAATAGTCATTTACGTTTTCGCTTATAGATTAAGTACTCCATTCATTATCACTTATTATAAAACCAATCATTCATCCACCCCCTTTTATTCATTACCGGGAACCGGTCCCATTATATCCAACGGAGCCACCATCCCAAACGGAAAAGGAGTTGTCTTAAGGTCCGGGACCGGGTGGTTATCCCCCAATGTTGATGAAACGATTTTCAGGGCATCAACATTTTTGGCGCTAGAAGGAGGGCCTTGTCAACTATGAATGGTGAGTAAATCAAAACCTACGTACCATTCTCGTAGTAAATCACCCTCCACTCACCTCGCACCTCCCGTTTGCATTCCGAAACACTAGTGTCCAAACGAGAAGAAGAGGGATCAACTATCACCGCTCAATCACACCATACGTAACGTTTAAGTTCGTGAGTCCCCCGGTTCCGCCATCATCCCGTAAACTTCAAGGCTTCTCCATATCACCTCGTAGATCCGTTATCTCAAGGAAGTCGTACTTCGCAATTCCACTCTTACTCTACTTCATCTCACCTCGTACTCAAGCGAAAACTTGGCATTGAACCACTGAAGTTACCTTACCCCGAAGAAAAAGGGCAAAAAAGAACACCGAAGGTTCTGGAGAAGTAGACTCTTTCTCCATCATCTTCCATCTCATCATCTCCAAGGCGAAGTCAAACACCCACTTCCCCATTACATTTTTGTTCAACAAATGGGTCACCACCTTCAACATCACAACCTTTGGCAAATTTTTATTACTACCTCCCCAATCACTCCTGAACACCACAACCAAACGTTGCAATTTCCAAGATGGCTCAAAATCCATGGACAGTCCCTGCAAGGGCCACTATGCCCGCACCATTAAGCATCCATTACCTCGATTATCCCGAGAAGTGGTTACCAAAGTTTAATCCAGATGGCCGGAACATTAGCCGAGGAACACATAAATAATTTCATGTTGTCACACCTAAAAGGAGGCAACACAAGAAGATGTTGTAGTTAGACTTTTCCCCTACACATGAAGGACTGACTGGCCCTGCATTTTTCCTACCTCTCCGGATCCATTACCGCTGGAATATTTTTCAGAGTGCGCTTCTTACTAATATGGCGACGATAGATCCTTGGCCATGCTCATTAATGACCTTTCACCCACAATTGAGTCTAGAGAACCAATTAAGGAATTTAACTCCCGATTCAATGTTCTTGAATAAAATTCCCACCGATTCCAAGCCAAGTGAACAAGTTAGAAGCTTAGTGGTACATCACAAACCCTTACCTTCAAATATAGCCATTTTTGTAGATAGGGCCGCGAAAACCAACTTGGCCGAAAACATGAAAGAAGCCATCATCAGAAAAACATATAATCGCCTTGAAAAGAAAGCCGCTTCTCGAAGATAGGGAAATCCAAAAAGTGTCTTTCGTTGCTGGATCATTCAAAGAAGAAAACACCAAAGATCCATACGATATGGAGGGTCTTCAAAAGGTCCTCAAAACAATGTCAAATGAAATGGTTGAAATTAAAAAGCAAGTCGCGAAACTTCAACAAAGAAACCATTTAGGAATTTTTTTTAAGACCGAGTCAAAACCACCAAATATTATATCCAATGCGTATTCGTACCGAGGAAGAAGAAGAAGATGAAACAATTACATCATCCGATGAAATTGAGGAATAAGAAGTCGTTGAATTGCCATGGAATGTGGGACTTCATATTGCCTAACTCCGACACCGAACCGAATACAGCTTTTTCAGGACTACTAGGAGTTAAAGTACCCCCGAACTCCGTCCAAGCAAGTTCCAAGAAAAGGAGTGCAGTAATTAATACCGCAAAGGAAAAGGCACCCACAAGGAAGTCGGCCGCAAATACCAAAACCACCATCGTCCTCAATATACCTTCAACATCAAAGACGTTGGTGGTATCGATTCAATGGATTACAATATTAAGACTAAGGCAAACATCACCATGTTTGAACTCGCAGTTAAAACATCACCGTAAATTGTTTCTTTAAGGAACTAAATGTAGCCTTTCCTCGCCTCTTCCTAGTGCTAAAGCCGCAAATGATTCAAAGACAACCACCTTTCCGGTAGATTTGAGGCTACCGATACGATTCTAACGGAGACTGCATCACTCCTATACTCCCCCTTTCCCTCTTAACCTTCGAAATCTACAATCGAAATCTACACAATTGTTTAATCGACTCGTAAGTATCATCTAATATAATTCCAAATTTTCTTCAAACTTTGTTCTAAACTCCAACATACAACCCCAAAAAGTCTTCAATTCACATTTCGTGCGCTTAGATAGAACCAAAGTTCAAGTCTTAGGGGGAAATAAATTTCGTTACTATCGTTAGCGGCCGATCCACGAGTAGTTCAAAGAATTGATATCTTAATCGCCGATATACCCGAGTTTTATGGTTTAATCTTTGAGCAAGGATTGGTCCGAGAAGCTCCATGGGTATATTTCTACCGATTTGTCTCATATGTGGCTGCCCTATAGGGAAAGCCAAATCAAATAAAATCAATCGAGAGAAACACATGACCCATACCGGGTCATTGCAGTTCGAACAAGAGAATCAACCAATTGCATTTAATAATAATATATTGGGAAATTATTCTTTCCGAATCATTCTTTGGCAATTATATTGCCCAACCATCTCCGTTCTTAGTAAACAATTTCACATCCCAAATTGAAAATTTTTCACAACCGATACCAAGATGTGTTAATATTACCGAGAATTCGTAAATAAAATTGTTGATAATTCTTATTTTGGTCTTTATATTTTCGTACGGTTCTAAATCTGAAGTAAGACCGTAGAGCAAAAGGTGTAATTTGTGTCACTTCCGAGGGAGAAAACAATGCTTGTAGGTTAGAATTTGAATGCATGAATAATACAATTTCGAGTATGAGGCCTTGGTGCAAGGACTATATAAAGCCACAATATTCTAAAGTCCAATATTTGAAAGTGTTTGGTGATTCAGAGATTGTTATAAAACAAGTTTGAAATACAATCCATTTGCTCTCTAATCACCTCAAACACTATCACTTAGTTCAAGAACTTATCTCATTTCTTAGCATTCAATATTTCACCTATTCCCAGATCCCGTAATGCAAAGAAATTTAATTTTTTAGCCAATGTTGCTTCTAAAACTCCTACCTTCCGAAGATTATAGCCCAGATAGATTTTCAAGAGAGTTGATTTTTAGGCCATCAATTCCCGACAATGTCACCAATTGGCAAGTGTTTAATCACGATGAAGAAATCTTACATTTCTTAACTTCCAACGACTTTACAATGATCGTATCATTGATGAAACAATCATGATCTTCATATGAAAGAAAAGCATGAGGAAAACTCAATACCAAAACCTCGTGGTCAACCGGAAGATCTCTATGATCTTAAAGACAAAAGTTTAAACAGAAAACTAATTCAAAACTCCAAAGTTCTACTTTAAGATTTGAATTGATAAATCTCGTACCGAGCAAGTAACCCCCAAAATGTCAATTTAGGACTAGGCTTTCGTCGAAGAAAGGATAGCATTCATTAGATTATTGAGAAAAATAAACATGTCTTTGCTTGGAAGTATGATGACTTAAAACTTATGATACATCAATCATCCAAAGATACCATTCCAATGCTTTCTCGAACAAAAACCAATTCAACAAAAATTGAGGAAAATACATCCAAACTTAGAGAGTCGATAAAATTAGAACTCAATAAACTCTTTGAAAGCAAAGACTATTTTTCCGGTCCCGCATTCAAACTCGGGTCTCCAATATGGTGCCTCGTTAGGAAGAAAATGGTGACATCGGGATTTTTATAGATTTCTTAAATATGAATAAGGAAAGCTAAAAAGATAATTTTCCATTACCTACCATGGAGCGTATACTCCATTCGGTAAAGGTGTCGTTCCGAGCTAATGTCCTTTCTAGACGGTTTTTCAGATACAACCAAATTCTGGTCCATCCCCGATGACGTACTCAAAACTACTTTCTTAACAAAATGTGTACCATCGCCATCGAAAATGCCTTTTGACTTATTAACGCAAAGAGCTACATTCCAAAGAGCAATGGATATAGCCTTCAAAGGATTGATCAACAAAACCGTGGGGCCATCTATTTAGATGACATTACCGTGTTTTCTAAAAAGAGGTCCAACCATTTACATGATTTGAATCAAATCTTTGAACGCTATAGAAATTATGGTATTTCACTCAATCCCAAAAATCCTTCTTTGCTCTAAATCAAGGAAAGCTCTTTGGGCTTTATCGTTTCCAAAGATGGTATTTATATTGATCCCGACAGGATTAAAGAAATTTCTGAAATCCCATTTCCTCATAACAAAAAATCCATGCGCTCATTCTTAGGTCATATCAACTCTGTCAAAATATTTGTTCCCAATTTTTCTCACATCATTTTACCATTACAACCATGATTAAGAAAATTCAATGTTTAGATGGGGACTGTGGAAAGGAAGCATTTGATTTAATCAAACAATCAATAATCAATGCCCCCACTTTAAACACTCCCAATTTTTCTAATCATTTCACATTGTATACTATTGCATCCGATCTATCTTATGCGCTGCATTCTCACTCGTATTAATGATCACGACTTGAAGCACCGATTTCATTTTTTAGTTCAAATTTCCAGGTGCAGAACTAAATTACTTCCGAAGTTGAGAAACAAGCCTTTGCTGTGTATAAAGCCATTAAACACTACAGTCTCTTTCCTTTTAAAAGCCCATACAAAATTTATAGTTCCTTTTTCCGGGCAGCAAGGCAATTACCGATCCAAAGGAATTAGGTATGAAAAGGGAAAATTGGGTTACAAAGACTTCAAGAGTATGACTTGGAAATCAGTTTCGAAAAGATTGTTAGAGGCCAAGGTTTTTGCAAGTTGTTAGCAAGGAGCATCCAACATTCTAGAATCGCATACAACATATTGAAGAAATCAACCAGATAAGTATTACCACTCAATCTCAATACGCAGATGACCTTATTTGAAAAATGGATATGCACCTCCTAATATTTCTTATAAAAACAAACGGGCTATTAGATTAAAAGCAAAAACTTCATAATCATTGATGATGTACTTTTTAGGCAAAACTATGATTCAAGCTTATTAAGATGCCTAGAAAACCCGAAGCACAAAAGGTTTTGCAGGTGAGCTTACACGATGGACCGGGGCCGAGGGGACATTTTGGAGCCGACACAACAGCTCACAAAATCATTCATGGCTGGTATTATTGGCCCACTTTATTCAGAGATACTCACACGAATATGTAAGGAAATGCCAAAGTTGTCAAACTCCTCCAAAGGAAGACAAAGAAAATCAGCTTTCCCTTTGCAACCAAATAACATTGAGCAACCTTTTGAACAATGGGGATTGATATCATCAGGGAAATAACTCCACATTCCTCCAAACAACATAAGTATATCCTTACTGCTACTTATATTACTTTACCAAGTGGGTTGAAGTACCCGTTAAAGACAAACAAGCTCAAGGAATTATAGAATTTATAGATCAATTCATCATTACCAGGTTTGGTGTCCCAAATGCTCTTGTTTTTGATAATGCATCTTATTTCTCCGGAAATGCCATGTTTGAGTTCACTATTAAAAGATAGATTTAAATTTAAATATTCTCAAGTAAAATTAATAGCCCCCGTGGTAATTATTCGCATTCTACCAATAAAAATCTACTTAAAATCATTAAGAACTATTGAAATCGAATCATAAACACCGGCATAAATCTTTAATATTCGCACTATGGGTCAGATAGAATAATCTAAGGCCTCCATAGGTACTTCTCCATTCAATCTTGTATATGGGAAAGAAGCAATACTACTCAACCAATCTAGTACTTCCTTCTCTAGCCCTAGTTCAGCTTATTGAAGAAAGCCCTCTTCTTCTATCCAACTCGACATGATCAAATTTTAAAAATTAGAAGAAGAAAGAGAAAATGCCAAAATTACTCATGCAAAACATCGCAGATAATCAAAATCACTTGATTCAGCCTTCATCTAGTTCTAAACAAGACAGGTTGATGATCTAGTTCGAAATGGGATAAAGTCTATGAGGATAAAGGCAAACACAACTGGGGCACCCAAAAGATGTGGCTTGGACCATTTCGCACGTCGAGAAGACAAAGCATTCGACATTCATATTACAAGATCTATCAGAAAGAGGGACTTTCTTCCCGTTAATGGCCTCGCCCTAAAGAAATTTTTCAATTAAGAAGGTAACCCCTTCTCTTTTAGTTTTAGTAGGATTTATAATTTTAGGACCATTAGGAAATAAAGTTGTAAAATAGCTTCTATTGGCCTTTGCTATATTGAAAAGTTGCTCTAAAAGAAGTACTTTTTTAATATTCACTTTTGAAAATAGAAGCCTTTAAAGAAGAAAAGGGAAGACAATTTCTATGGAATTAGTTATATTCACATTTCTCGAAAAACTCATTTTTATTTTTGTAAAATCTCTCAATATTTAGAAGTACTCGTAAATCATTTTAATGTTTTTAAACTGCCACAAAATGGTTATCAATATCAAAACAAACCGATTCAATCTTAGTATCTTCGACTTTACCTTGTCATCCATTTTCTCTTAAGGAGAAAATTGTCCATCCCATTCATCCAAGTTTAGATTACTCAGAGTGGTAATTCTAAACATCCGATATAAAGATAAGGGGTCTTATCACAAGCCTTCTTACCATGATCATTGGAAAATAGTTTAATCGACATTACCAACATCGCATACCAAAGTATGGTAATGGCTTATAAGCATAAGACAAGTGTCTCATCACTTACGTCTGTTCGATTAGATTACAACCAAGAATGGCATTGTCAAAAAGTCAAGTAACCAAACCAGGACAATGGCTTTTTATCTTACAAAATAACGTAAAGAAAAGAAATACAAAATATGAAAACATATTTTGAATTCATTCTTTTAATCATACTCGAGATGGGAGGGGTCATGGACAATCAAATGGTTAAAAGGGTATCCCCGTCGAAACTATGAACGCTTACCGGGCAAAGCAGAGGCTCCCACCTATGACAAAGGAGTTAATCAAAAGGCTAAGTTGGAAAGGTGTTTTGTTTTATCATTGTCAACTAATAGAGGCCAATTTAAAACTTAGAATGTTTTTAATTTTAACAAGAGGAGAAATTAGCAAAAATAGCCTTTATTATATTCGAATGTATGTATACTAGTTGGTATTAGAATCTTCCTTTTCTTTTCGATAAAGATTTCTATATATAAAGAAAGTTCAAATATTCCACATTTCTCGTGAGATAACTCAAGCCCTGAATCGCCAATTGTTGTGCTATACAACAACCCCCCATTTCATAAAATTTTATTTTAGAAAACTATAATATGAAATGGGTCCCTTCTAGATTAAAATGGTATTAACTCATCATTCCTCTAAAATCCGAAACAAACAAAACATTATAAAAACCTTTTGAGTTAATAAAATCATCTAATCGGGAAAATAAAACAATCACAACACAAGGCCCCTCTCCCCGTTCCGATGCGCACACGCAATCGGGAAATGCGATTCAACACAACAAAACTTCTTTCTTTTAAAAGCTCCCTGATGCGAGTTAAGCGATATCACTATTCCACATCGGGATCTGTACGATAACTCAAATAAAACTTTCCAAGTCTTCCCTCCGATCGCCGATCGCGATAAAGCCAAGCGCGACTTTCAAAAGGATTGATATGGCTTCGGCATATTATGTTAATTATTATTGAAAATCCTTTCCGCTTCCCAATAGTGATTCACTTGCGCCCAACCGCCCAATAAAAATCAAATCCGTGCCTTTAAATAGGCTATTCGGAAAACGAAAGATATAATGAGCATTTAATTGATTGACAGTTTAAAACGGCCAATTAATGGAGCAAGCAGATGCCTAAATCCCTTCGTAGACATCCGCGGGAGTCTTATGATTATTTTCCATTATCTATCGATTAACATAAGTCTTCTCGTACTTAGTTTTCGCCGTCTATTCTCTCGCATTACGTTCATTTTATCTTTTGTGTGAGTTTCTCCGCGTAGCAAGTTCAGACTCAAAATGGGAAGAAATCTACAAACTCCGGGAACAAATTTTCCAAATTTCCGTGGTAACAACAACATGCCGATCCGGACCAAACAAAAAGGATTAATCTCGGTATACCACATGTCTTGGTCTCTGTGAATACTACTTGCGAGGATTTACAACTCCGGTTGAAGCCGAGGAACCTCAAAGAACAATGGTAGAAGCTTCAGAAGTTCTGAGCGTAAATTCGACGCTACTCGAAAGATTTGGTCGATTCCTACCGCACTGTGATAGCGGCTCTAGAGCAAATTCTTCCATAAATGCATTTAGTGAGATGGGCCATCGAAGAAATTCCAATTACGAATGTAATATTCTCGCACTATTGATGGAGAGTTTTTGGTTCAAGCTACCGTATGATTTGAGACAAATGTACCATTTGCCCGGAATCCGTAGAAGAAGTATAATAAAGCATTCCCGGAGAAGTTTAGAGATGAAAATGAAATTGATTCGAACCTTATACGAGAATGGAGACAAACTGCAAACACAAACATGAGTCTTCGGTAAGTACTCCGTCAGCCTTTATGTTCTCCTTATTGTTATGCCGGAGCTATGATGTGTCGAATGTGGGGATTGCATGATTCTTCAAAATTTTCCATAGAAATGGTACCTTTCGATGGAAGCAAAACATGTAATAGTGAAATCATGGATCGTGGGGAATATATGACGGATAAGTTAGCAAATGCTATTCTTGACTTCAGAAACAAATCCCGTGTTAATGGAGAATCATCCCTCCATTTTACTTTAGTGCCTACATTTTAGATACCCTATGTTTTAATTCCGATTTTCCCGTGTCGTGTGGAGATGGACTCCACAAGACCCCATGCTCATTCATATATATCACCGTAAATTATGGAAAGCCTATTATAAACACCACCTATATCAACTCTCGCAATGGACTCATGCTACCTATTTACTATGCAATTTTTTGCTAGACCTACTCCTACGATCTCATCTCAAACATAGATTGACTTGATTGTACCCCCAAGAACCCGGTCTTGAGAGCAAAATTCACTTATGTAAGAGCTTTCAAGAAATTGTGCTAGACCATCTCCTCCCCTCTTGTATATACTGTGACAAACTTTAGCTCGAGAGATAGCATATCGGCCTACATCCGCATCGCCTACAAAGACTCTCAGAATTCAAAGAAGCAAGTCCTGCCTCCTTCCCTCTAAGGTGTGGCGTCTATACTCGCGTGATTATAAACAAGGCAGAGAAAGAGGTGGAAAAAGATTAATATGTTAAAACTTGCCACTCGCTCTACCGTAGACGCTTTGGATTCGAAAAAGGTAGTCTATAATGTTCTAGATCGTGCCAAACTCACTAAATTTGAACATAAGGTAGACGAGCTTGATGACCTTTTCTCCTCGGCCGAGTCTATATTTCAAATTCAAGAGATAGCTAAAATTAGATACCATGACGACGGTTAGTTGAATTTAACAAACTTAGAGAGCAAAGGTTGCAAACTCTACCTCTAGATTTGTTAGCCACCGCCCGATGATACAATCAGTTTTGAAGCTCAGCAAAGAAGCCTACTGGAAGAAAAACTCCCGCTACATCCAAAATCTCTCAAGAAGTCCAAAGAAGAGAGCAAGAGGAACTCCGTGAGGAAAGAATAGGAAGAGGCAAAGAGGAAAGAACAAGAGGAAACACAGAGAAAGGAACAGAAAGGCAATAAGATGAGCAAAGCAAGAAGGTGAAGTGTCGACACTGATTGACTCAAGATTGCTCTAGGAATGGCAACAATTTGATTCAATTATAAGCACATTCGTAGCTCAAAGAATGTCGATACATCCAAAGCGGCCAATACACAGATACAAGATCAAAAAAGGTTCCAAGCAAAGAAATCAATGTCTACCGACCACAGGATTAGAAATAATTCCCAAGGATCCTTCAGATCAAATTATTTGCAGTAGAAGATATTCCTCCATGGGATGTTTTCTATAGCCCAAAACACAAGGCCGTAATAAAGCAACAACGTAAAAGGAGAAGGATTGATCAACCTTCCCCGTTCCCCGAACAAACAAGTAGTCAGCCCAATGTAAGGTGGAAGGAAGAATTCAAATCTCTCCGATGACCTCGACAAATTTGTCCTTAATATAGCCGTGCCTATTCGCACGCACTATGGATAAGGCATCGGAGGTGAGCAATTTGTTGAAATAAAAGGATCAAGCTTATCACCTCACTACAAACATGGGGCCTATTGAGGCAATAACAGAAGCAGATTCAAGCTGATCTTAAAACAGAAAGAATCATCTGAGGCTGGCAAAATTGAAAGCAATGAATGAACAGATGGTAAAAACAAAGATGAGCAAATTTCACTCAATGTACTCTCTCAAGTAGAGAAGTTCAAGAGTCTTCCTACCGCCACCTCAGAGAAGAAGCACACAGATTAATAAGGCACTCTTATAACACAAATAAGATTGCTTGTGTCATGAAATTGCCCAAGTTGAACCTCTCAGGTGACATAACAACATCTATAATAAACAAATCCCGCTTGATGCCAGTAAGACTTAGAGCAAGTCAGATGAGATTCTTAACAATGTATTTTCTTACTGGCGTAACACTAATGAGGGACAGCAACAAACTTGCCTAAAATCTTAGAATCCCATAAAGAAATTCTATTCATGGAATGGTAGTCCCAATTGATGAAAGAAAGAGAGAGAGGTTTCTAGATGCGCATTATCTACCAACAATTTGATGATTCTTGATTAATAATACTTATTTGTCTAACATGATCTCTCACAATGTACACCGTGTAAATTATTATCACCCAAGACATTGGAACAATCATATTGTCAAGAGCTAGAAAGGAATGGGAAATTGATTACGTAAATGAATTACAAGTTTAACTGGGACACCTATTGGTTGTTCCTAGTAAAACCATACAAATTTAAAGCCGCCCTCAAATGCTTGACCCGATGCACCCAAGTGTATCATTCCCGATATACACGATGCCACCTATGTCGCTCAAATCAATTCTCGGCTCCCTACCTACTTCTCCTCAAGAAGTGGAACCAATGCTAGCAATATGCCAACTCAGACAAAGCAACAATGTAATGATGAATCATGCCGCCGATTGCCGCATTGCCGTAGAGGATATAATTAAGATCGAATTATACCAATTTAGTAGCCTTTTAATTTTATAGTTTGTTAGTTTAATTTAGTATTTATAGACCCTTTTCATGCATTTAGAAAGGGTCGTAAGTTTTTTTATATGATCGAAACTCCGAAGTTGCACTACACGTACTGTGCATATTTTTTATGAAAACTGACCAATTATTCCAAAATTTTGACAACGAAGCTTTTTATGTGGATGTGCACTACTACCTTTATTTAAAAGTATTTCTGGTGCCTGGAAGAAGGAATTCAAATTGCGATTGACGTTGGGAAAGATTTGCAACTTCATGGTACTATTATCTATGTCTCAATTCATTCTTTTTATGTAAATTGTTGTTTGATTACTCTTGCTATTATTGAATATATGAATGTGTTTTAATGCCAGCCTTTATACTTTCCACTACCGGATGTTTACAAGCTTATTATTCTTCTAATCATTCATGTACGTTAATATAAAAAGATATGTAACAATGTTTTATCAATTACTTCGTTCAACTAATCAACGAAGTAATTTTTATTTAAATGAATCTCTTTGCTTATTGAATAGTGTCATCTATATGCCTATCGACAAACACGTATCATCAAACGTTGCACTTAAGAATAGAAGCTTCCTGATAAAATAGTCATTTACGTTTTTGCTTATAGATTAAGTACTCCATTCATTATCACTTATTAGAAAAACCAATCATTCATCCACCCCTTTTATTCATTACCGGGAAACCGGTCCCATTATATCCCAAATGGAGTCACCCATCCCAAACGAAAGGAGCCGGCTTTAAGGTCCTGTGGACCGGTGGTTATCCCCCCAATGTTGATGAAACGATTTTCTGGGCATCACCGTAGTACCAATGTCGGTCGCATTGTATCATCCATCGTCACCCAACTCAACATGCATCCTGAGATCTTTCTCCACCAAGTCACCGAAAAGATTCACATCTCCCGTCATGTGAAAGGAAAATCTCACTATCCAAGAACCACACCGAATCCATCATACTTGAGGCCAAAGCTTGCGATCGCCGAAAAATCCAAATAAACCGTGAGGCTAAGTGTCTTCCAAATTACAGTCCTTGTGCCACTCGCTTTTATTTTTCTTTCTTCTGGTGGACAATTTGTGGCGTAATGTCCATGATCGTGACAAGGAAAACACTTCACTTTGGGACATGTCATGCTTTTTACCATCCGCACCGGATTGAGAAGCCTTCTCCTGCCCTTCCCTTCCTTGCTTTCTGCAACCAAAGCGCAATCTTCTTCATCGTATATCTTTGATGAAGATCCATCTCTGTACTCCGTCGGATCTCTTTCTTGCACAAGATCGGGGACTACGTCTTTTCCCATCCGAAAATTTTCCGACCATCGACACTATCCTAATATGCATGCCAACTTTTCGAAGCCCGAGGAGAGCCAAGCTCACCAGCCTCCGATCATCCACACTAACTCCTACACTCCCAAGTTCATCCCCGTGCTGGACAAACTTCGGTCAAGTATACCGATTAGTGTCATTCTTCTCCATCTTCATTTTCCCGAGTTTCATCCTTGAGCGCCAACTTCCTTTGGTAACTTCGCTTCCGGAACAATTATGTCAAAGCTTTCCACATCAAGAATGGAGAAGCTTTACCATGCAAAAGCCGGATACTATGTGATCCTTCACGCCCTCCAACAACTTTGACACCTTGCTTTCTTCTTTGCCAAGTTTCAATCACAAGAAGATTCGTAGAAGTAGGCTTTAACGTATTTCTCTATGAATTCCAATGTACTTCATTGTCATCTAACACTACCTCCATCCTCGTCTTTCCATGCAATATAATTCGAGCTACCTTCCAAGGCATACTCCAATCACAATCCGACGAAAGAAATCTTTGCTTTTGACACCAAGAAAACAATTATGCAATTCGAATTCCAACAAAGCCTCCAAACTCAACCGCTTCCGATCTACACTTGAGAACAAATTAGCTTCTAGCAATGCAGATCGACCGTAGGGGCATTGTGCATCGGGATATATCACCTTTTAGAGAAAGGATGGATCCAGAGGCTACTCGGCTCCGCTTACGTACTCTCGTCTACCGAAATAAGTTTGTAATCACCGTAATAGATCCGATGATCAATATAGCTCGATACCATGTAGAAATTTGAATAACTGATATGTTATCCACCAACCGTCTCATTCCCCACCTAGTTTAGGTGATCACTTTCCAACTAGGATCGAGAAAGATGTTTCCAGAGGCCTCTTTCATCAAGCTTTGCTGGGCCATTTTCAACAATATACTACCTCAATCAAGGCTTGGTAGACCCGAACTTTGGTATTATCCGATAGAGAAGCTTGCTTTAGCAACTTTTCATGTTGTACATAGGTTCGACATTATATTCTCCTTTCGAAAAACTTTTGTTTAGCAAAGAATAATCCATTTCCTGGCTTGTTCTTGAAGTGTGCAAGTGATTAGGGGCAAATACAATAGATGGATTGTGATTTTACAGAATTTGATCTTGAGTTTATGTCTGCCAAGTCCAAGAAATCATTACTATGAATTAATTTTTGAGTTGCCCCGTGGAGAGGAGATAGTTTATGATGAATCCTTCGAATGAACATCGTTTTCTCATTTTTCATTGCATTCCTCGTATGGGGATCTCATAGTATATCTTCAACCGTGAAGTTTCCCTCGACTTTTTCGAAAGAGGAGCGTCATAGTTACGTCACCTAGCTAAAAATTACTTAATCATTGGTGACACTTTATACCATCGCGGGGTCGATTCGATCCTTAGATGATGTTGAACTCTGAAGAAGTTGAGGGTTGTATTGAATGATTGCCAAAGTGAAGATTGTGGTGGTCCACCATCCTGGCTTGCAACAACCCAAAAAAATCTTGCAGCGTATACTTTGGCCTCTCAATTTTCAAAGATTGCATGGAATCGGCTAAACGGTGTCATCCGTGTCAAGTTTATACTCGAATGATGCACACTCATCCATCTCCGCTCTTTCCGTTGTCACTTACTCTACCTTTAAAAAGTGGGGTATTTATTATACTACTTGTAACCCGTCTTCGCTAAAGGTCACAAGTACATTATTGTAGTAGTAGACTACTTCACGAAGTGGGCCGAGGCTATGCCCACTTTTGGGAATGATGGTGAGATAGCAGCTCTTTTTCTCTCTCTTCAATCAGGTCATTTCTAGTTTTGGTATTCCCAAAGAGATTATCACCGATCATGGCATTCACTTTCATAACAACATGATGTTCGAATTGGCTCTAAATTTATGTTTCGCAAGAGCATTCATTCCATATTATCCTCGTGCCAATGGGAAAGTGGAAGTCGTGGAACAATCCTTGAAGAAAATTCTTCAACGGACAATTGATAAAGCTCGATCCAATTGGCACATTATGTTGTATCCTACACTTTGGGCATACCAACACGTTGAAAACCGCAACCGGGTTGTACTCATTTCAACTAACTTATGGGTTGGAATCCATATTTCCTATCAAGTGTGAAATTCCTTCCCTTGGGTTAGCCATAGAGCTTCTTCCGACACTTCTAGTCTAGGAAGAACTTCTTCTTCATCCGGAACATCCGATGAGCAACAGATGTCGCCACGATGAACGAGGTGCATAAGAAGCTTTTAAAATTTCAATACGATAAAGCGGTCAAACCTAGGGTTTTCTCCCGAAGGAGACTTGTCTTGGTTTATGCCTAGGAGAAGGATGCCCTCGGGGGCAGTAAATTTAAGTCTATGTGGTATGGCCCTTCATAGTTAAGAAGGTCCTCAAAAAGTAGCTTATGCCTTGGTTGATTTTGAGGGAAATGAGTTGGTGGAGCCCAAAAATGGGCTCTAGACCGAAAAGTATTATGCCTAGGCCTCTGCCGGCATCTTGCTTTTGCATATATTTTTGTTTTGTTTTTGTACATAATCGAGTTTTTGGTCTTTGATGATGGTGATGTTTTTGATCTCCGCTTTTATGTGGTTGTGTTGATGTCATGAGTCATTTTGGTTTCGCCGATGGTGTTAGTAGACACACCTGTAACTTGGCTTCCGGCAGTTCTCCAAGTACTTCATTATCCATCCTGGCCGCCTATTAGTTTCAAGAGGGTCCGCATTGGTCCTCGTTCTAAAAATGTAGCAGTATCACACTACAATAATTTATCTCGCTCTTGGAAGCAATATCTTTGGGTGTTGATTCATTGGTAGTATTCTTGGACTCCTCACCGGGTGGTGGTGTCGTCAGCTTGAACAATACATATCGGGTTCGGGATCTTTTTTTCTCCGATTGTTTTTTAGGTACGTTTGTTATAAAGATCATTTTAATTTATAACATTTATTCATATTCCTCGAGCCGATAATTGGATGGCAGACGACATAATCAAGCAATTGATTAGCATATTCACCATTCAATACTTTAATAAAATAATCAAATTCATCATAAATTTTCATACATTTGTTTCATCACATCATATACCGTTGTATATATATACATCAGCCCTGAAAGTGTTCACAAAACTATACAAAAATTTGGACCCATATGTCCTACAAAATTAGGGCTTATGCCCGATCATGTCTGGTGATCAAAAATATAGTACATTCATCGAGAAAATCTATGGCCCTCGCCCAACATTCATGTTCTTATAGAACATGATAGCGTAGCTACACCCGTTGTATCAACCGCAGGACTCAGCCTCGTGGTACTCCAACTACCCGTCTCCGGATAGCCTCTAGTAGGTCCTCTACTCTGCATAGGCACTTGGCAAGTTAAACTCTCACATGTAGGGTTCTACCAAGGCTCAAGACTGCCACGCCGTGCGCTTGTGCCTTCGGGTATCCTCGTACCCGACGTGGTCCCATATCCGTATCATGGTCATCAACCATTTTGTAAGTCATTTGAGTCCAATCAAAACATTTTTTTCATTTTTTCATATAATGAAAAAATCAAATAAAAATCATATAATAAAAAATTGCAAATCTTCACCGATTGCACCCCATGCCGCACTGTGGTGGAAAGACTAAGTCCGGATCACCACAAAAATCCATCCTGCAAAGATAAAGATAATCCTCCACGGTGATAACTTGTTCCTCCCACCATTGGAAGAACTCACATCCCAAGTAGTTCGGGGAACTTCACTTCCCCCAACCTCTTCATCGATCACCCCACTAGGCTATTCTTAGATCTTCGGGAGCTATTGATGGATGAGATCACTTTATCGAAGCCCCGAATCCTCTCAAAGAATACCTCGTTGAGATGATCCCATACCCGAAATGCTTTTTCTTTTCTTTCCGTATATAAGCACCGTTTCTTCATGTTACCGCAGTGCATTACACCAAATAAAGAGGTGAATCAAGCATTCAACCGCAATACTCATCCGTGTCCTTGAATCCCTCGCCGTACGGAAGTAGACCTCGCTACCCCCGCCAATGGTTAAGAGAGAATTTTCATGCGCCCGACAAATCTTTGATTCCAATTCGAGTCCCTACTTTCTAAGACCCCTCTACACAATAGACATGACATAATCATCCATTGTAAGCCCTCCCACAATCTTTTCCATGTAAATCTATCGGATCTCCTCGTCGAGAGAGTCCAAGTAATGAAGTAAATGTCTTCCACTTCTATGTGTATGGGAATTTCATCAATCATGAAGCAATCTTCCTCTAGTTCGAAAGTGATCCACCGCATTTGGAGCAACCAGACATTACTTTTCATATTCTGCATTATGGAAATTCTGAGCAAACCGAAATTTCAAAAGATATTGAGCAAATTTTGATCTTCCATCACTTTATTGCCGATGGTACTATGCTCATGTTCCCTCCAAGAGATTGACATCCTAAAATAATCCATTAAATTCCTCATTAGTTCATTTTTACATTCACGAATCGCGCATACACGACTTCCTTTGTGTACAAGCCGTGTATCATACGCGGTTTCGTCCATTAGCTGAACCCGCATTTGCGCAGGCTTTAATCAAAACAATCTTTCCTACAATGAAAAATAAAAATTTTAGCCTAAATATGAATGAAATTAATGACAAAGATGGATATAGAGCTTACCTAGTTGATCCGACGAAATTTGATGGTCGATTGCTCCTATTTTGAGAAAGGGGTTTTTCCGCAGGTCCTTTCTCCACTTCAACAAAGTAACAATGAACCAAATATGAGGTAAAATGAGTATTTATGCCTGTAAATTGAAAATTTTTTGTAAAATTTTATTATGCTTATTTTTCAAATATGTCTTAAGATGCATAACCGTGTTGCTCGTAAGTGTTGGGGAAGGAATGTTTTCGTGCACATTTTACTTAAAATTATATTTTTCTAGTTTTTCGAATCCATGACCACCGACCTGTCATGGTAGGTATATGATCTTAATCGGTATATAGGTTAGGGAATCCATCGACGTTCCATTGCATTTTGCATGCTAGCCTCCATTTTGATCACTTGCCATAGGGTCGATCCCATCATGTCATGACTATTTAACCCATTTCACTCGCCAATTTTTAATTTCATGATTCTTGCGGGTAGAGCCTTCCTTTACATGGGCCTTCTAGTTAGTTCCTCGCCAGCGCTTGTCGCCCATGCCGCACTTTCAATAGGCTCGGGAGTCCTCTTTAGTTCCACCATGACTTATGCGTTGAAGCTTCTTTCTTCTTCTTCTTCACTATGATTTTTCTGGCTATTACCCTAGAGGCTCCTTGGTGTTGTTGAGTTGTATCACCGCATTGCATATTGGCTACTTGTTTATCTTGGCCTTCAAACATGCCTTCATTTTGACTCGATGTTTAAGCCATATTTCGACCATGACTTCTTATACAAGTTAACCATGCAAGCACTTAGCTATCACGACCTGACACCCTTTTTACCCATGGATGGAACGCTCCCTTTGAGTATCACTTACCTCGTTTTTGCCACCTCGCATTGAGCATAGGATCGTTCATCCTGTGAACTAGTGCATCCGTTCCCGATACTCATTCTATCCATTGTACTATAGCATTCTTTATTCTTTTTTTAGGCTTATTATATGAAAAAGACAAAAACAAATATATCAAAAAGAGCAAAAAGAACGGATATTACTTCATATTTTGATGGCAAGCATAAGGCTGCCTTTGTCTCTTTGAACAAAGTACACACGTAGATATATCTTTCCTCTCATTTGGGATGGTTTTAGTTTTGACATAGGAGAAGCCATAACATTGTTTCATAATTCAATTTCTCCCCTAGTTGGTTATCTCTTCCAATCATATGGAGAGTTTGTTTTTTCCTCCACATCACAAACTTATACAGAAAGGCTATTATTTGTTTCCATAGTCAAACATGAGTCGTTTTTTTGTTCAAGGAAGTTTAACCCGAGTCGGCCATTATGTGGTGTCCCTTCACTTATTTTTCAAGCCGGCCTTCCTGCCTTGTCAAGATCATGTTCTATCACATCGATGTTTGGTCCTTTTGCCTTCATGCTAGTTTGAGAAGGTCCCCATTGACTTCTTGCCGGTGGGTTTTTCTCTTATCGACTACGACATATTGCTCCTCAGAGAAAACCTAGAGCCACACCCTCGTCTTATTTACATCATTGATAGGTGACCTTGTGCTCGCATTTGATCATTATTATGGGTCTTTGACCGAGTGGTTTCTCTTGTGTTCGACACGCGATACATTATCACACTTGGGATTCGTGCAAGACCTTGATTTCCATTTGACCCCATCGTGGATATCTCACCTCTTGTCGGCCTTCATTATTGGTTGATTCAGAGGGTTTCTACCATGTTCTAGTTTCATCTTGTGCATGTCAAAAACGTACTTTGGGTCGGTTCTCTCACTTCTACTTCATCCGATTCCTTCCAAATCTTGCCTCGCGGTTACACTCGTGTTGAATTGACGTAGGATGCCTTAATGCCTCCTTCCAAACGCAGATCTCTTCATCGACTCCGACTTATTTCTCTAGGAATAATACCTAGAGTCTTTTTATCCGCACCTTTAGGGATTGCAAATTTATCGTTGCGTACTCTTCACTCATCGACGAGGATACATCATTGCCTCCTAATTGCTGATTTTACCAAGCAGTTTGACTTCAACTCATTCATTCGCACTCGTTAGATTGTACTCTGGGCACCTTGACACCCATTATCATTATCGATGGGTTGTCTCACGTTTTTTAATGGTATCCATTAATGATCTACAGAATCAAATGATTTCTCACATGGTCGACTTCGCCTCATTTATTCCCATTGTGTAGAATTGTGCCATAGTGATCGGTGAAGACCTCGGGTTTGCATCACATGGACCTTACCACTCTTTGACAAGCTTCATCCAGCTTTCCGCTAATGATGTCATCCACCCTTATATGTTGTGCTTTCCGCATGAGAATCTATATTTTGGCTCCCGAGTTGCTTGATTGTACCATGTGTTCCACCTATAATTTTCTACCTAGAGATTCAATTCTTACTTGTGTGATCATATATCTATTGCAAGATCATTGATCGCCTTTCTATATGTGATACTTGGACTTTAATTTGATTTGTACTTCAAGGGTCATTAGATGATTCACTATGTTACTTTACAAGCTCATATACTCAGATATGTTGTATCCGCTCCGTACTTCATATGCGGACGTGATTTTCTCATTTATCATGGGTATACCCGCCGTACATGAGCTATTTCTCGCATCTATTTCATTGGTTTTTGCGGTGTCAACTGTGAAGTCCTCTCTCGTCTTTACAAGGTTCTTCTATGCACATAATATATTTTGGCCATCATGTACCCCTTCGACCTCATATATTAGGGCATCTATTATAGCATTATTTTCCCACCTTCATATGCTTGATGATTGATACTTTGGCCTTGGGCACCCTTTCCCCTCAGACTTGAACATCTTCACAAAAAACAATATCTTAAAATCCATACGCGACTTTGCCCAGACTTTTCCATGTATATACGCCAGTCCATTCATAGATATCTGCGTATACATTTTTAATCATTAAAAAATATATAATATTCCCTATTTTCGAGGTAGGGTTGATGGTTATTCCCGTAATTCAACCACCCCAGCCCGTGGCCTAACTGTTTCCAACTGATGAAACTAATTTGGGAAGTATATAATCCCCTAATGTACATGGCCTAAGAGAGAGAGAGAAATATAGATATTATACTCTATTGGAGCCCTATTTCAAGTCTGATATTCTCGTGCCTCCTGCACTTCCCAGGTATATTCAGGAAACCCTTGTTTCCTTGAGATGTTCATCATCCGATATGACATCCAGTGTGCACACACCTTGGAAGAATTCTTGTGAGGCGAGGGCTGGACGGCTCCAGAGGACGATATGCTCGAAGGTCGTGGAAGGATTCAGGTGATCTCTCCACATTTCTATTACTGTACGTGCCATTTGTAATAAGAAGAACCATATTATTCCCGATATTCACATGTTTATATCTCTTTATATATGTGTAATGATCATTAATTGAATGTTTAATATTGTTCTTATGATATTATGCATGAGTTACCCTGACATTTAGGAACTATATATGATGTACAACTAGAGTTTCATGTTCATTCTTTCATGATTTTTAAGCTACGAAGCACGAAGGGTTGCTAGGGGTTTGCACCCCGTGGGATCTACATCAAACGTTGGACTTTCGGGTAAGTTTCGCAACTTGTTATATCTAGTTTTCTGTATAAAAGATAGGTTAGGTGAGTCCTTCTTGAATGGTATGCCCCTAATCTGTGAAGGTTGCCAACCCAAAAATCTTTAGGGTATTATATCCCGAAACACAATTGGAAACTCCGCTGGGGATCACATTTTTGTGATTTCCCGTTTGGGTTGTTTCACCTGTCTTGTAGGTTTCCAACAGTTCCTATCACTTTTTCCAATTCAGTAAATCTTTTTCCAGTCAGACTGAAGCCCTGGTCTCCTGATCAGGCTTGACCCTTTTTTTTTCTTTATTTACCTTTCCATACACGGTTTTTCTTCTGCACAGTCGTGTATACATGTTGTTTTTTGCAAAGGGACCCGCGTATATATGAGTTTCCTTTGACACATTCGTGTATACACACTAGTTGGTAAACTGCAAAAGCGTGTATGCCTGGGTAAAATTTGAAATTTTTGGTTTTAAGCCTGTATGGTCTTGTCTGCCTATGGTGACCTATTCCTGTAGTGTCTTTGAAGTCTCTGGACTGTGTCTAAAGTGGTTTTATGTCTATTTCTCTCTTATTTGTGTGAAGACCCACTTATTTGGTGAAATATTTGTTTATTGTGTTGTCAATTATGGCTTGAGCACCAAGGTCTTTTCCTAAATATTCTTGGTTGTTCTAAGTATTCAGGACAGAGAGCTTCTGCTCATTTACTCTTTCCTAACCTTATGAGTTGCTTCTCATTTGGTTTTTCACCTTTGGTGTGTGTGGTTTTCTTGATTTCATAGACTGGTTTTGCTGAAATTTTTAAAGGGTCTCTGATTGATTCTTTGGAGTTCTTGTTCATTACAAGTTTATGCTATTGTGCTGAGTTGGTTTATTGAGTTTCTTGTCTTCCTTTTGCTCATACAAGTCCCGTTGCGAGAATGGCTTGGTTGGCTTTGGGCATTTTGCTGATACTTTTTGCTTGAAATTCAAGTTTGCTTGACTCAGTTATTGGATAGTTCCATTGGTATTTTTTTAAATCTCTTTTTCCTATAAACTCAAAAACCCAAAAAACATTTTGTTTTCCATTTCTTTTGTTTTTATTTTGTTTGACGGTTTCTTTTCATCTTTTGAAGCTTTGTTGAGTGTCTAATCTTCGGTTCTTGAATTGATTAGGAAGGGAATATTCTTTGGATTTCTTTCTCTCGTATCAAGTATGTTTTAGCATTTTTATACATAGGAGGTATGATTTGGAACTGGCTCTGTTGACTGCCAAAAAGTGATTGAACCTTGGTTTTTTTAGAGACTTCTCTTTGTTTGTTCAGATTTAGAATCTTAGGATTTGCATGGCATTGGTAGTTTGCATTAGGTGCACATAAGAATTTTTAGTCTTTTCCGTAACTTTTGAGTTGTGTGAAGTGTGAGCATCCGAAAAGAAAATAAAGTGTAGTCTAGTAGAACCTGTGTAGAAATCACTCTTCATCGAAAGGAAATAAAGTGCATTTGCATGTAGTTTGGTTTTCATTGGTTTCTTCTGTGTCATGCAAACACCATCAGTTTCAATTCCACATGCCCTTGACATAAAATAATAGCCAATTAAAATAAGATATATAAATAAAAACAACTAGCAAATTTTGTATTATTGGCATACACCAACTAGCTAGGTTATAGGGCCTTGGATTAGGTGAGTGGAGAGTTAACTCTCCAAGGCCGCTCAAATTTTGAAACATAGAAGTTTATTAACGAGCGAAATCCAACATCGTTAAGTGGATAGATAAAGCTCTCCTCCAGAGATTCATGCACGAGGGAAAGTGCAAGCAGAGAAGAGAGATACCCCCTCTCCTATTTGTTGAATCTTGACCTAAGACCGTTCTGCCCTGCTGTTGATACGGATTGGTGCCCATAGTTTCCTATCCTAGGGACCACACAGGTGACTGCAGGGGGGAATACCCGTGGTACCTAAGAAAAATGTTGCATCACTTCCATCAGTGCTTCTGGAGGGTGCACTTGCGAAGCTTGGGGACTTGCACTGACAAAGGTTGTTGTTATAAGGTCAGCATAATTGTTTCTTTACCTTTGCTAGTAGGCCTGGGTCGTAATTACCCCATACTACTTTCGGGAGGTCCTATTTTTTGCTTCCTTGTATTTTGGTGTCTGGTCCTCATCACCTGGAGCGGAAATACCTAAGAGCTGCTTGTCTAGATGTATCTTAGGGACTTTGTAGAGTGTGCACTTTGCTCCTAGATTTATTAGCTTCATATATTTTTTGAGTCTAATAAATATCTTAAAGTGGCTGACCGATTGCCTTGTCGATCGAGGAGGCTTCGTGGGTTGTCTCCCACGAGTGCCAAGCCTCCTTCAAGAAGGCGTAGGAGTAATGTGGAGGGTGACTTTCACTCAGTATTTTCAGACACAGCGGAGAGAGATCCTCCGTTAGGGCTAGTTGTTTCTGTAGTTGGTTTTGGTGTTGGTGTCAGTGCTGAGAGGAGTGCTTCACTCATCTCGAGAGTTTATTTCCGACAGAAGAAGTAGAATTAGAGGACTTCCCTCAACCTACTGAGTCTCTTCCATCTCCTCTTCCTACTATTTATATGTTTATCATTGAGTACATTGGACCTGAGTCTCAGAGACCAAGGAGTCCTTATCCATCATATTCTCACCTTTTGATGGCCACGACTGGGAACGTAGCTTCGGCTGTGAGTGTTACAAGTATCCAGAATCCTTCTTCAGTTGAAGGAGGAGGCACTATTGCTATATCTACGATTTCTTCTAGTACTATTGTGTTTGGCTCTGGTCACACCCAAGCGCATGCTTCTCAATCTGGTCCCTTTTGTTTTGGAACGACCACTAGTGGGATTCCTTCTTTTTCCTTTTCTGTTGCTGCAACTGTATTTGCACCCATATCCTCTATGGCTAGTGGATCAACTTATTTTTAAGGGTTCCCCTTTGGAAGTGGGCACATCCCTAATTCAACCCCTTCCTTAGGATCTTTTCCTTTCACTTCCTAGACTCAAAGTTTCAATCCATGGTCTGGAGGTCAAAGTTCTACTACCTTTACATGTTGGAACCCTATTTTCACAGCATTAGGAGTTGGGAATCAGTTTCTCGTTGGTCACCAAGGGAATGTTCCTTTCCCTTTGTTGAGTGCTTATCAGGCTTTTTCTCCTTTTTCAAATTCTTCTAACCACTACCAGGGGGTTTCTTCTTCATTCACTACCTCAATGGGGGGGAATGGTTCGGTTTATAGTAACTCCATGTTGGGAGGGCATCCTTCTCTGAATGTTGGGTCACAAGGATTTTCCTACGGCCCAATATTTTCTACGAACAATATTTGGCAACCTGGTGCCTCATCAAATCTAGGTTATTCTTTTCAGAATGTGGGGAATCCATCCTATGGGGGATGGAATTCCGAGGCTCCTCCTCGATTACCATTTCTGGCAACGTTAAACTTGCTAGATTTTTCTAAATTGATTAATGACCCTATCGAATATAGTCCGAGGTGGCCTCCAGTTCCCACCAAACTACTCTCAGACATCCCAAAGTTTGAAGGGAAGAATGGAGAGGATCTGGCATATCACATCACCACTTTCCATTTATGGTGTTCATCAAACTCCCTGATCGATGATTCGATTAGGTTGAGGTTATTTCAATGCACCTTAACTTGAAGTGCAGCCAAGTGGTATATTGAGTTAACTGGGGGTAGTTTTGCCACTTTTGGAGATCTGGCTACCATGTTTCTAAATCATTTTCAGTTGCTTGTCCGTTACGACGCCAGGAATGAACTCCTGGCTAATTTTAAGCAGGTCAAGGAAACTCACATTTCTGATCATATTCAGGAATGGCGAAGAAGGAAGAGGCTCATTAAAGCCTATATTCCTAATGAATTCCTTCTGGAATGGTTTTTGAAATATTTGCATCCAGATATTTCTAAGGACATATCTCTATCAGGGGTATTTTCCGAAGAGCGGGCTATTTTTAGGGCTCAGAAATTAGAACTGATTTATTCTCAGTCTGGAGTTCTCAATAAAATTTTACCTAATGCTCCTCACTCCAAATTTGACTTGTCAAAAAATAAACCTGGTCCTCATGGTGATGGACTTATTGGTTCGATCGATAGCGGTGCATCTAACTTTCTTAGTCAATTGCAGCAGTTGTCCATACAATCTGCTTCTTCTAGTCAGGTTTTGCCTTCAGTGTCAAATCCTTCCTAGTCTTTGTCAATAAATTTTGTCTAGACTTCTAACCCCAAAGGAAATCAACAATCCAAAGGGAAGAAGAAGGGACGGAATAATAAAAAGAAGGGCAAAGATGGAAAGGGGAATGCAAATAAATCCAACGAGCATGTTGGTGAGGGTCAAAAGGATAAAAATAAAGTGAAGTTTCCATGCAAGTTATGTATTGGAGACCATCTTACTCACCTTTGCCCTAAAATTCAGGATGTGCAGCGCTTGTTAGCTCAACAGGGTTCTTCCAATTCCCGGGATGTGTTAAAAAACCCTTTTCCCCAAGGGCAGAAATTAGTTGTTGGCGCGAATCAAAATATTGGGGCTCCCTCTGGGAGCACCCAGGAAGGGGAAAACACATCAAACATATATATGATGAGTGCTCACGCAGATATCGCTATGAGATCTTGTGATTATGGAAAATTTGAGTCTTCTAAAGCCAAGGGTACCCCTGATAGTGCTGATACGCTTCATATTACGAGGCCCACTGTTGAGACTATACCTCGGATGCCAAAGGCATCTACAAATCTTACGACGATTAATCCAAATACCAAGGTCGCCCAAAAATACTCTATTATGGAAGATCTAGTGCAGAGTCCTTGCGCCATGTCTTCTCTCGAGGTGCTCCAACCTTATCCATCTCAGCGAAGTGCTCTTCTCACTGCTATTGGGGTATTTGATCCGAAGAACTCTCTTATGATTACATTTGATATGTCTAATTTTAAAAAGAGACTCCCTCATCATATGGCTTTCCATATTAGATCGCTTTATCAAAAATTCAATATATTTCGAACGACCATAGACGAGGGTGCTTCCACGTGTGTGATGTCTCTCACATGCTGGAAAGGGATCGGATCACCCGAAGTTGTTCCTTCAGCCACTCTTAAGACTACGTTTGATGGTCATTCTCATAGGCCACATGGTATTGTCCCAGCTTTGCCCATTTGTGTTGGGGGAAAAATTGTTAACATCGAGGTTGAGATAGTCAATGCAAGCTTAGACTATAACCTTCTGTTCGGGAGAAACTGAATTTATGAGATGGATGCTATTGCATCCTCATTATTTCGCATTATTTGTTTCCCTCACGAAGGGAGGATTGTCACAGTTGACCAACTGGATTGTTTTCCTATAGACTTGAATGCATCTACTGACTCAACCATTCCTTTGGTGGATAATACCAAACCGCCTGTTAAGAATCTAGGGGTTGGAATGTATTCTTCTTTGATGGGTACTTTTGATTTTCCGCCTCCTTCCGTTCATATAAATGAAATTTCATCCTCTAAGGCTCCTATTCGAAGAGAGTTCTTTAGAACTCATTAGTTTTCGGACCCTTGGACCTTACCTTCCCCTACCTCCACATTAGCAGAAGGTCAAGTAGGTGGAATGGCATTTCCTATGTCTGCAAATGAGATTTCTTATAGATCTATTGTTGACTCTGCAGAATCCACTCCAGTTTCTCTTTCTACAGAGGAATTGGATGGAGATGTGGCCCCGGCTTGGACTCTTAATTCTTCGTCCGCCCAGGATTGCCTTGATACCACTCTTCCATATGAAGAGGCTATCCTGGAAGCTATGACTGGTATAGATACACCATGGGAATATTTGCATCATCGGTCTTACTTTTTACCAGATTTGAGCGAAGTTGAATCAATTTTTCCTAGTCCTCAGTCTTCTGGTCCTGTTCACCCGGTCCTAAACCCTTTAGCACCAGCACACATATTTTATGAAGGGAACATGGTTGTGATTTCTCCTACTATCCCGGTGAAAATTTCCAAAAATCCCAACACTATCAAGAATGTTTTCATCGGAGCTGGATGTTCCCCTGAAGAGATTCAAATTTACACCGATCTCTTTCGAGAGTTTAGGGATGTGCTCGCTTGGTCTTATGAGGAAATTCCTGGTATAGATCCATCTATTGTCCAACATGAGATCAAGTTATATGAAAATGCTAAGCCTGTAAGGAAAAATCTTCGTTCAGTCAACCCTAGGAAGGTGACAACTATCAAAGCTGAGATGGAGAAGCTGCTCAAGGCGGGATTCAATTTCCCTATTCCTTTGACAGAGTGGGTTTCGAATCCAGTCCCGGTGGAGAAGAAACAAGGAACAATTCGAGTTTGCATTGATTTCAGAGACCTAAATAAAGCATGTCCTAAAGGTAATTACCCCACACCATTCATAGATCATATTATCAATGAGTGTGTGGGCAATGATATTTTCTCCTTCAAGGATGGTTTTTACGGATATAATCAAATTACTATCCATCCTGAAGATCAGCATAAGGCTGCATTTATTTTTCCCTGGGGTACCTTTGCTTACAAGAAGATGCCTTTTGGCCTTAAAAATGTTGGAGCTACTTTTCAGCGGGCCATGTCATATGCCTTCCACGACATCAAACATATTATCGAGGCATACTTGAATGATTTAGTTGCTCGTTCTCGCAAGATAATCGATCATCCTTCTTACCTCCGTAAAGTATTTGAAAGATGTCGATATTACAAGATCAGGTTGAATCTGAACAAGTGTGTTTTCACGGTCACATCCGGTCATTTTTTGGGATTTATTGTGTCTATGGAAGGGATTTGGGTAGATCCCTTCAAGGTTGAGGCAATACTTTTGTTGCCTCCCCTGACCTCTATTCGTCAACTTCAAATTCTACAAGGAAAAGTTAATTTTCTATGGAGATTTATCGTAAATTATGTCGAGATTACAAAAGAATTTATGAGATTATTGAAGAAGGGAGTTCCATTTTTATGGGATGACTTTGCTCAACACTCATTCAATGCTTTGAAAAAATCATTGACCTCTGCTCCTGCACTGATTCCACCTGATTATAGCAAGGATTTCCTCTTGTATGTCGCAGCAGCAAAATCTACCATTGGTATGGTTCTGGTTCAACAGTATGATTCTCTTTTAGGGCATGTTATATACTACCTTATTCGAGGCTTGGTGGGACCTGAACTCCGATATTCTCTGATCGAGAAGCTTTCTTTAGCAGTTGTTCATGCTGTACAGCGGCTCAGACATTATATTCTTCTTCGAAAAACTTATGTTTTCTCAGCAGTCAATCCATTTCAGTTTTTTCTCAGTAGGCGAGTGATTAGGGGCAAATAAAATAGATGGATTGTGATTTTACAGGAATTTGATCTTTAGTTTATGTCTGCCAAGTCCAAGAAATCATTATTTTTTGTGGAATTAATTTCTGAGTTGCCCTGTGGAGAAGAGATAGGATATGATGAATCCTTTCTGGATGAACATCTTTTTCTCATTTCTTCATAGGATCCTTGGTACGGGTATCTCATAGTATATCTTCAAACTGTGAAGTTTCTCTCGACTTTTTCAAAAGATGAGTGCCGCAAGTTATGTCACCTAGCTAAAAATTACTTAATCATTGGTGACACTTTATAGCATCGCGGGGTCGATTCGATCCTTAGATGATGCTTAACTCTTGAAGAAGCTGAGGTTGTGTTGAATTATTGCCACAGTGGAGCTTGTGGTGGTCATTTATCTAGGCTTGCTACAGCCCAAAAAATCTTGCGTGCAGGATACTTTTGGCCTTCAATTTTCAAAGATTGCATGGAGTTGGTGAAACGGTGTCATCTGTGTCAAGTGTATACTCAAAAGATGTGCGCTCATCCAGCTCCGCTCTTCCCTGTCGTCACTATCGGATCCTTTACAAAGTGGGGTATTGATTATACTACTTGTATCTCACCTTTGGCTAAAGGTCATAAGTACATTATTATAGCAGTAGACTACTTCACGAAGTGGGTCAAGGCTATGCCCACTTTTGGGAATGACGGTGAGAAAACAGCTCTTTTTCTCTTCAATCAGGTCATTTCTCGTTTTGGTATTCCCAAAGTGATTGTCACTGATCATGGCAGTCACTTTCAAAATAGCATGATGGCTGAACTGGCTCTGAAATTAGGTTTCTGGCAGGAGCATTCATCTCCATATTATCCTCATGCCAATGGGCAAGTGGAAGCCATGAACAAATCCTTGAATACAATTCTTCAATGGACAATTGATAAAGCTTGATCCAATTGGCACATTATGTTGTATCCTGCACTTTGGGCATACCAGATGTCAGTGAAAACTGCAACTGGTTTTACTCTTTTTCAACTAAATTATGGGTTGGAATCCATATTTCCCATCGAGTGTGAAATTCCTTCTCTTAAGTTAGTTGTAGAGCTTCTTCATGACACCTCTAGTCTCGAAGAACATCTCCTTCATCTAGAACATCTCGATGAGCAGCGCCGAGATCCCACCACAATGAACGAGGCACATAAGAAGCAGTTAAAAGTTCAATATGATAAAGCAGTCAAACCTAGGGTTTTCTCCGAAGGAGACCTTGTCTTGGTTTATGCCCAGGAGAAGGATGCCTTGGGGGTAGGTAAATTTAATTCTATATGGTATGGCCCCTTCATCATTAAAAAGGTCCTCAAGAAAGGAGCTTATGCCTTGGTTTATTTTGAGGGAAATGAGTTGGCGGAGCCCAGAAATGGGCTCTATCTAAAAAGGTATTATGCCTAGGCCTCGGCCTGGAATCTTGATTTTTGTATATATTTTTGTTTGTTTTTGTACATATCTGAGTTTTCAGTCTTTGATGCGATGGTGATGTTGTTGATCTGCTTTGGCAGGTTGTGTTGGATGTCATGATTCTTTTTGGTTTCGCCAATGGTGCTAATAGACACAGCCATAACTTGGTTTCCATAGCTTGGGTACTTCATTATCCATCCGGTCAATTGTCATTTTCAAGAGGTGTCTGCATTGGTCCTGCATCAAACAATGTAGCAGAATACACTGCAGTAATTTATCTACTCTCGGAGGCAATATCTTTGGGTGTTGATTCGTTGGTAGTTTTCTTGGACTCCTAGCTAGTGGTATCACAGTTGAACAATACATATCGGGTTCGGGATCCATTTTTGCTCTGATTGTTTTTGAGGGTACGTTTGTTACAAAGGTAATTTCAATTTATAACATTTATTCATATTCCTTGAGCTGACAATCAGATGGCAGACTTATTGGTTAATCAAGCAATTGATTATCATATTCATCATTCAATACTTTAATCAACTCATCAAAATCATCATACATTTTCATAAATTTGATTCATCACATCATATAAATCATTGTATATATATACATAGTTAGAATATTCAAAAATTTATACAAAAATATGGACCCATATGTCCTACAAAATTAGGGCTTATGCCTGATCATGTTCAATATCAAAAATATAGTACAGTCATCTAGTAAATCTATATATCTAATCCCATGGTCCCTGCCCAACATTCGTGTTCCTATAGAACATGATAACAGTCGCTACACGACAGAATAACTGCGCCCAGTCTCGTGGTACTCCGACTACCCATCTCTGGATAGCCTCTGGTAGGTCCTCTACTACAGACATAGGCACTTGGTTAGTTAAACTCTCCAAGTTTCTCTGAATGGCATGAAGGGTTCTACCAGGTTCTTCAGCATTCGCTTCGCCTTTGCGGCGCTTATGCCTTTGGTATCCCTCCGGACGGACTGGTTCCATTTCTGTATCATAATCATCACATAATTTTGTAAGTCATTTGAATCCAATAAAAAACATTTTTTTCATTATTGCATATATTGAAAAAATAAACCAAAAATCATATAATCAAAAATTGCAGTCTCACCGATTGCACCCCATGCTACACCAAGTGGAAGGACTAAGTCTGGATCACCACGAAAATCCATCCCAACATAGGGATAATCCTCCACTGCAATAACTTGTTCCTCCCACCATTGGAAGAACTCGTCATCCCAAGTGGTTCGAGTAACTTCACTTCCCCCCAATCTCTTCATCAAGTCAGCCCACCGGGCTATTCTTGGATCTCTGACGCTGGTGATGGATGAGATCACTTTGGGTCGAAGCCCTGGAATCCTCTCAAAGAAGAATGTCAGTAAGATGGTTCCACACCCAAAATGATTTGTTTTTTTCTTTCCGGATATAGGTTAACTATTTCTTTATGTTAGTCAGTAGTTTTGTACACCAGTCAAAGAGGTGAATCAAACATTCAACCACAATGCTCATCTGTGTCCTCGAAGCCTGGTGTAAGGAAGCAGATCTTGTTACCCTGCCAATGGTGAAGAGGAGGATTTTCATATACAGTTCTTTCAAATCTTTGATCGCAATCTGAGTTCCTAATTTCTGAGACCCCTCTACGCAATAGACATGGACATAGTCTTCCACTGTAAGCCCTCCCAATGGCTTTCTATGAAAATCTACCGGATCTCCTCTCTGAGATAGTCCACTAATAAAATAAATGTCTTCCACTTCTATACGTATGGGAAATTGATGAATCATGAAGCAGTCTTCTTCTAGTTCCCAGTGATCCACCAACATTTGAAGCAACTAGACATTACTTTTCATATTTGGCATTTTAAAAAACTTGAGCAAACCACAATTTCGAAGGATATCGAGCAAAGTTTGATTCTCCATCACTTCATTATCGATGGCACTATGTTCACGCTCCCTCCAAGAGATTGACATCCTTAAAAAATCCATTAAATTCTTCATTAGGTATCATACGCAGGTTCGTCCACACGAACCCGCATATGCGCAGAGGGTTTAATCAAAAATAATCTTTCCTACGGTCAAAAATCAAAAAATTTTATCCTAAATATGAACGAAATTGATGGCAAAGATGGATTTAGAGCTTACCTGGTTGATTCGGCACAATTTGATGGCTGATTGCCCCTGTTTTGAGGAAAGGGTTTTTCCTCCAGAGCTCCTTTTTCCACATCTGTAATGTTACAATGAACCAAATATGAGGTAAAATAAGTATTTATACCCAGAAATTGAAATTTTTTTGCAAAATTCCATTATGCTTATTTTTCAAATCTATCTCAAGATGTATAACCGTGTTACTTGTAAGTGTTGGGAAAGGTATGTTTTCAGGTACATTTATTGAAGTTGATATTTTTTCCGGTTTTTCGAATCCATGACCGCTGACCTGTCATGGTAGGTATATGATTTCAAACTGGCATATAGGTTAGAGAATCCACTTTCCATTTGCATTCTGCATGCTAGCCTCCATTTTTCATCACTTTCCATAGGGTCGATCCCATCATGTCATGAGTACTTAACCCATTTCACTCGCCAATCTTTAATCATGACTTGATGGTAGAGCCTTCCTTTACATGGGCTTCCTAGTTAGTTCCTCGCTAGCACTTGTCACCCATGCTGCACTTTAAGTATGCTTGGGAGTCCTCTTTAGTCTCGCCATGACTTATGCGTTGAAACTTCATTCTTCTTCTTCTTCACTATGATTTTTTTGGCTATTAATCTAGAGGCTCCCTTGTGTTGTCAAGTTCTATCAATGCATTGCATATTGGCTACTTGATTATCTTGGCCTTCATCCGGCTTCATTTGGACTCGATGTTTAAGCCATATTTTGACCATGAATCTCTGTACAAGTTGACCATGCAAGCACTTAGCTATCGCGATTTGACACCTTTTTACCCATGGATGGAACGCTCCTTTGAGATCACTTACTAGTTTCTGCCACCTAACATTGAGCATAGGATTGTTCCTATCCCAGTAACTAGTGCATATGTTTCCTGATGCTCGTTCTATCCATTGTACTATAGCATTATTTTATTCTTTTTCGGACTTACTATATGAAAAAGACAAAAAAATCAAATATATCAAAAAGAGCAGGAACGGGATATTACTTCATATTTGATGGCAGTTACAGTGTCAGTTTTTGTCGCCCTTGAACAAAGCACATAGAGCTATGTCTTTCCTTCATTTGGGATGGTTTTAGTTTTGACATAGGAGAAGCCATAACCTTGTTTCATAAGCCATTTCTCCCCCGATTGGTTATCTCTTCCAATCATATGGAGAGTTTTTTTTTTCCTCCTGCATAACAAACCTATACAGAGTTATCATTTGCTGCCATAGTCAACATGAGTCGTTTTTTTGTTCAAGGGAAGTTAAACCTGAGTCGGCCTTTTTGCGGTGTCTCTTGACTTATTTTTCAGTCGGCCTTCCCGGTCTTGTCAGTATCTTGTTCTATCACGTCAGATGTTTGGTCCTATGCTCATGCTGGTTTGAGAAGGTCTCCATTGACTTCTTGCTGACGGGTTTTTCTCTTATCAACTACGACATATTTCTCTGAGATCAAACCTAGAGCTGCACCCTGGCCCTATTTACATCACTGATATGTGACCTTGTGCTCAGCATTTGATCATCATTATGGGTCTTTGACTAAGTGGTTTCCCTTGTGTTCGACGTTAGCTTACATTATCACACTTGGGATTCGTGCAGTACCTTGATTTCCATTTTACCCTATCATTGGATATCTCGCCTCTTTGTCAGCTCTCATTATTGGTTGATTCAGAGGGTTTCTACCATGGGCTAGCTTCATCTTGTGCATGTCGGAAACGTACTTCGGGTTGGTTCCTTCACTCTACTTCTCCCGATTCCTTCCAACTCTACGGGTTACACTCGTGATGGACTGATGTGGGATGCCTTAATGCCTTCCTTCCAGCAGATCTTTTCCCATCAACTCTGACTCATTGCTCTGGGAATAAGGTCTAGAGTCTTTTTGTCAGTACCTTAGGGTTTGCAGTCATCAGTGGCAGACTCTTCGCTGTCGACAGTGAGGATACATTATTGCCTCCTAATTGATATATTCTTACAGGTGTTCGACTTCAAACCATTCATTCACACTTGTTAGATTGTACTGGGGCACCTTGACACTCATTATCATTATCGGTGGGTTGTCTCGCGTTTGTTAACGGTATATATTAATGATCAGTAATCAAACAATTTCTCACATGGTCGACTTCAGCTCATTTATTCCCATTGTGTAGAATTGTGCCATGGTGATCAGTGAAGACCTCGGGTTTGCATCAGCATGATTCGGTTCACTTTGACAGTTCATCGATTTTTCTGCCAGTGATGTCGTCCAGCCTTATATATTGCAGTTTCAGTACAACATCATCTTATATGTTGGCTCCCGAGTTGCGTGATCGTACCATGTGTTTCACCCCTTATGATTTGGTACCTAGAGATTAAGTTCTTACTTGTGTGATCAGATATCTATTACAGCATCATTGATCAGTCTTCTATATGTGATACCTAGACTTGATTTTGACTTGTACTTCCGGGCAGTGATCAGATGATTCACTATGTACTTTACAATTTAGCTATACTTGTATACATTTTGGATCCGCTTTGTACTTCATATTTGGACATGCTTTTCTTTCACTGAGCATGGGTATGCCCACCTTAGACACGAGCTATCTCTCTGATCTCTTCCATTGGTTTTTTGGCAGGCTGAAATCTGGTGAAGTCCTCTCTCGTCCTCGCAAGGTTCTTTCTATGCACATAATATATTCCGACCATCATGTACCCCTTATGACCTCATATATTAGGGGGCATATGCTATAGCATCATTTTCCACCTTCATGTGCTTGATCATTGACACTTTTGCCTTGGGTACCCTTTCCCCTCAGACTTGACCATCATCACAAAAACAGTATCTTAAAACCCATACACGACTCTGCCTAGACTTTTCCACGTATATACGCGATTCCATTCATAGATATCCACGTATACCTTTTTAATCATCAAAAAATATATATTATTCCCTATTTTCGAGGCAGGATTGATGGTTATTCTCGTAATTCAACCACCCCATCCCGTGGCCTAACTGTTTCCAACTGAAGAAACTAATTTGAGGGAGTATAAAATCCCCTCATGTAAATGGCCTAAGGGAGAGAGAAAAATATAGATATTATACTCTGTTGGAGCCCTATTTCAAGTTTGATATCCTCGTGCCTCCTGCACTTCCCAGATATATTCAGGAAACCCTTGTTTCCTTGAGATGTTCATCATCCTATATGACATCCAATGTCCAAAAATCTTGGAAGAATTCTTGCGAGGCTAGGGCTGGACGGATCCAGAGGATGGTATGCTCGAAGGCTGTGGAAGGATTCAGGTGATCTCTCCACATTTTATTACTATACGTGCCATTTATAATAAGAAGAACCATCTTGTTCCCAATATTCACGTGTTTATATCTCTTTATATATGTGTAATGATCATTAATTGAATATTTAATATTGTTTTTATGATATTATGCATGAGTTACACTAACATCTGGGAACTATATATGTTGTACAACTAGAGTTTCGTGTTTGTTCTTTCTTGATTTTCAGGTTACGAAGCACGAAAGGTTGCTGGGGGTTTGCACCCTGCGGGATCTACATCAAACATGAGACTTTCGGGTAAGTTACGCAACTTGTTATATCTAGTTTTCAGTATAAAAGATATGTTAGGTGAGTCCTTCTTGAATGGTATGCCCCTGATCTGTGAAGGTTTCCAACCCAAAAACCTTTAGGGAGTTATATCTCGAAATAGTCATTACTTGACATGGTAATACAATTCATTCCTTCAAAAGGGTAAGATATCCTTAAAACTTTTTCAATTTGGCATAGGAAATTTCATTTTTTCATATTTTACCTATCCTAAGTTTCAAGGCCACCCTCATTTCATCTCAAAACCACCTCTATATAGGTCACATCATGTTCTATCAGTCATCATTTGTTGACATATTTGATTTCCCAAGATTACAACTCTGAAAAGGTCATTTTAGCCAAGAATCCCTACTTTCGTATCGGATTCAGTGTAAAATAGGCAGAAAATGCTACGAAATTGTTGATAGTTTCGTAGCGAATATGAAGCATTTCTCTATTTTCTAACTTTGAGTAGTCAACTTCAAGGGCGCTTTCTTGGAAAACATAGAAGTATTTTAAGAAAATGAGAGAGTTCATTTTCAAGGACATATCAAATAAAAATAACCTCTTTCACCTTTCTCAAAGGTACTACAAATTGAGAGATACAAGGATGTCTTTAAACCCTATTTTCATAATGCGGAATTTTCCTCTTTTATACATGTTTTTAGAATGCATATTCTGGACAGCTGGAGATGTGTTTCAAAAAACCCAGTGAGTTTTTTCTTCAAGACATACTGAACTAATCAAACCTCCCTCAGTTTTTCAATATCTATCACGGATAGGGAGATAAGATCTCATCTTTGAACCCTATGTTTTCATAAAAAATAGAGTCATTTTAGTGATGAATAAACTTGCTAAAGGTGAAAAGGATGTTTTTTGAAGAGGTGAAGCATGTTAGAAGAATGAACCTATACTTGAAATCCAATAACAGAAGATTGAAGGACCAAGTCAAGGACCTCCAAGAGTAGTTAGAATTGATCCATGAGGAGTTGGAGAAGAAGGGTTTAAAGATGATTGTCGTTGAGGAACCCATAGCTCAACTCATCATTAATAAAGACGAAACACCTCAAGGCTCCTAAATTGAGTTTGACTATTTTTTAAGAGGTTAATGGCATGTTGAAGGCCAATTTTCTACAGCTGGAGGTTACTTTTTTGAGGCAAGGTCAAAATCTGGAAATTGCATAGTTTTCCACAGTTTCGTAGTGTTTCCTAGGCTTGAAGACAGGAAAATGCTACGAAAATTTATGTAGCTGTCTTTTTCTCTTTAAAACCACTTTTTGTGGCTTTCAAGGAGAGTCAATGGTAGCAATGAGGTATCAGGTCATGATGGGCACCCTGGAACATCCAAAGAGAAGAAAGTTTGAGTGAAAAAGCTATTTTTGGATGCTACGAAAGCACGCTACGAAAATGCCCTTTTTTCGTAGCAAGCCGTTTTTTAAGGTTTTTGAGAAAATGAAAAAGTATTTTGGAAATATGAAAGAGGTTTTTCTTCAACATAGATCCGTCTACAAAAACCTCTCTCAGTTTCAGAAAATCCTTTAAGGTTTGGAAATTATACACTCATATTTGAAGCCTATTTTTCAGAATTTTCACTAACCAGATTTGTGAAAAAATTGTAAAAATTCGACTTGGAGGAGGTCCAACTCAGCATCCACGTGGCATAATAACACATCAGCACTCTAGTACACTCATAAAATTATTTTTTTGGAGTTTATAATGGTTATTAAATTTATTTTTTGAATTATTAATGAAAGAAGAGTCCTTTTTGTATTCAAACTCTGCAAAACAGAAATATCCCTAGGAAGTCTCCAAGTGATGGAATCATGTTTGAAATAGGTCTTTGAGGTGGGAATTAGAGGGGAGTAAGGTGGAATATCATTTTTATGAGTCCTCACTCTATAAAGGATATATTTTTATAGTTAGAAAGGGTTGGTATATGTTATGGCTGACTGGTACTATTGTAAACAGGGTTTTTGATCAGTAATGGAGAGAGGCTATTGGTTTCATCCTTCACCTGAGATTGATTTGATACTTTCATGAAAAATTCCTATGTATCTTATTACTTTCTGTAAATATTTTAATTTTTTATTACTCAGAATTCTTTCTTTGCATGCTTTGACTTCCTTTCAAGCACTAAACTATTGGATATCTTTATCAATGTCTTGATTTCAGTATCTTAATGTTCATTACTTAGAATTCATGTTTCTCATGCTCTGACTTCCTTTGAAAATTTATATATTGGGTAAAACCTGTATGTGTGTATTCTACTTTCATTTAAGTATCTACATGCCTCAACTTCCACAAGGATAGCCTTTTTCATTAAGATCCCTGTCACTGACCCCATAGCCCAATGGTAGCAAGCCTTCATTTTTTCAACCTGCAAACATACAAAACCAAGACACAATTCATAGAGTTAGCCATCTATATTTATCATTAACCAATATCATAAATTATCCATGAGAGAGCCCTCTCAGACTGAAGAGGCTAAGCTTTAGTCAAAAGCTAGTTTGAAATAGTTACACTGAGTTGTCTGATCAGCAGCCAATCAAGTACAATTTCGGTGATAACATTTTGGCGCCATTTCCGGGGAGTCTGAAGATATACATCTCCCGAAATTTTGAAGCTAAAATCTTGAAGGTAGCAAGAGCTCAGAATCTGTTCGATGTTGCAACTACCTTGGCGACTCCATTGTTGAAGAATTCAAAATTTCATAGATTCATGGTGATTCCACTGGACATATGAAGAACTCAGATGTTGCCATTCTTGTTTCAAGGAATGCATGTATATATTTTTCAAAAATTTATGGCTTCCCAAATCCTTTTCCCAATGATGCATATTTTTTAAGGAATGGTCCAAAATTCAATGGGGAAGATTTGAGTTTGACTTTGAAGTATATATCAGATTTCTGTGACTTTACTAAGCTTCTTAGAGTCAGACATGAAGATATTTTCATCATATTTTTCTATGATTAATTTCAATGGAAATGTAAACAATGGATTGAAAGCTTTCCTATCAGATCTATTAAGTCATTTGCCGATTTTTGGCTTATTTTTGTGGAAACATGGATGGAAAGAACAAAGTTGGTGGCAGACTCTCCTTCCATTCAAGGTTTTAAACAATGGAATGATGATCACACTAATGAGGAAGTATATGAAAATTTTTCTTTGTCTTTGTCTTCTTATTTAAAGTCATTTGAGTGCAAGTCAGAAGATAAGATTCAATTTTTGGATGAAGTTGCTAAGAACATTGAGAAAGACATTGAAGTTTTAGAAGACTAAATTCAATCCTATAGTCTTCATGATCAAGATCAGTCTTTTCAAAAGTTTTTCATGCCAGAATACAAAGAGAGGGTGTTGCTATCTTTATCTTTTGAGATTGAAGAAGAAAACATTTTTCTTGAAAATTAGTTTGAGAATCAGTTTGATAGCACACAACTAAAATATTTTGATGCTAAATAAATCATATATAAGTTGTCTAAAACTGCAGAATGTCTTGAGAATCATCAAACATACTCTGTCTTCTATGATCCTATAGCTGACTACATGGAAGATTTCTACAGTCTAGATTTCCAGTTATATTTTCATTATGAATATCAAATCCATTTTAAGTTCAAGTGCAGTCAAGAGGTTCTTAATTTTGGTTCAAGTGAAATCAAGAGGTTCAAGTGTCAGTTCATATCAATGACTAGCTTCATTGGAAGTTTCATGTTGCTTGAATCAAACACGAAGATTACAGTTGTTATGGTAGGTAAGAGCGTGTGTGAATAAGCTCAAGTAGACTGAGCATTTTTTCAGTACGTATAGATTTGGTTTTTCAGTGGTAATCATCAAGATTGAGCCTGAGGAGAAGGCCATAAGATCTTGGCGAATTTTTCATAAATTTCAGAGTTTTTATTTCCAAGAAGATGGATGGTACTGGAACTATAGGTTCTTTGGTGTACCAAAAGGGCAAACCATCCCAAGTGGAGCCAATGTTATCACTCATAATTTTGTGAGTCATTACTTGACATGGTCATACAATTCACTCCTTCAAAAGGGTGAGGTCTCCTTAAACCTTTTTCAAGTTGGCATAGGAATTTTTTTTTTTTATATTTGACCTATCCTAAGTTTCAAAACCACCCTCATTTCATCTCAAAACCACCTCCATATAGGTCACATCATGTTCCATTAGTCATCATTTGCTGACATATTTGACTTCCCATGCTTACAACTCCAAAAAGGTCATTTTAGCTAAGAATACCTACTTTCGTAGTGAATTCAGTGTAAAATAGGTAGAAAATGCTACGAAACTGTTGATAGTTTCATAGTGAATATGAAGCATTTATCTCTTTTATGACTTTGAGCAGTCAACTTCAAGGGTGGTTTTTGGGAAAACAGAGAAGTATTTTAAGAAACTGAGAGAGTTTTTTTTCAAGAACATATCAAATAACAATAACCTCTTTCACTTTTCTCAAAGCTACTACAAATTGAGAGATAAAGGAATTTATTTGAGTCCTATTTTCAGAATGCAAAATTTTCATGTTTTATACATGTTTTTATAATGCAGATCCTGGACAGCTGGAGATGCATTTCAAAATATCAAGAGAGGTTCTTCAAGACATACTAAACCAAAAAAACCTCCTTCATTTTTGCAATATCTATCAAGGATAGGGAGATAAGAGCTCATCTCTGAACCCTATGTTTTCAAAAAAAAAACATAATCATTTTAGTGATGAATAAACTTGCTAAAGGTGAAAAGGACGTTTTTTTGAAGAGGTGAAGCATGTTAGAAGAATGAACCTATACTTGAAATATAACAACAGAAGACTGAAGGACCAAGTCAAAGACCTCTAAGAGCAGTTAGAATTGATCCATGAGGAGCTGGAGAAGAAGAGTTTAAAGATGATTATAGTTGAGGAACCCATAGCTCAACTCATCATTGATGAAGAGGAAACACCCCAAGGCTCTTAAATTGAGTTTGACTATGTTTTAAGAGGTTAATGGCATGTTGAAGACCAATTTTCTACAGCTGGAGGTTACTTTTTTGAGGCAAGGTAAAAATCTGGAAATTGCACAGTTTTCCATAGTTTCGTAGCATTTCCTAGGCTTGAAGCCAGGAAAACGCTACAAAAATTTTTGTAGTTGTCTTTTTGCCTTTAAAACCATTTTTTGTGGCTTTCAAGGAGAGTAAATTATAGGTATGAGGTATCAGGTCATGATGGACACCCTATAACGGCCAAAGAGCATAAATTTTGAGTGCAAAAGCTATTTTTGGACACTACGAAACTACCCTATTTTTGTAGCGAGATTTTTTTTAATGTTTCTGAGCAAATGAAAAAGTATTTTGGAAATATGAAAGAGGTTGTTCTTCAGCACAGGTCCATCTACAAAAACCTCTCTCAGTTTCTAAAAATCCATCAAGGTTTGAAAATTATACACTCATCTTTGAAGCCTATTTTTCATAATTTTCACTCACCAGATTTGTGAAAAAATTGTAAAAATTCGACTTGGAGGAGGTCCAGCTCAGCATCCACGTGGCATTATAATGACACATCAGCACTCTAGTACACTCATAAAATTATATGGTTGAAGTTGATAAGGGTTATTAAATTGATTTGTTGAATTATTAATGAAAGAAGAGTCATTTTTGTATTCAGACTCTGCAAAACAGAAATATCCCTAGGAAGTCTCCAAGTGATGGAATCATGTTTGAAATAGGTCTTTGAGGTGGGAATTCGAGGGGAGTAAGGTGGCATGTCATTTATATGAGTCCTCACTCTATAAAGGACAGATTTTTAGAGTTAGAAAGGGTTGGGATATGTTATGGCTGACTGCCACTATAGTAAACTTGGTTTTTGATCAGTAATGGAGAGAGGCTATTGGTTTCAACCTTCACCTGAGATTCATTTGATACTTTCATGAAAAATGTCCTATGTATCTTATTACTTTCTGTCAATATGTTAATATTTTATTACTTATAATTCTTGCTTTTCATGCTCTGACTTCCTTTCAAGAACTAAACTATTGGATATCTTTCTCAATGTCTTCCTTTCAGTATCTTAATGTTCATTAATCAGAATTCATGTTTATCATGATCTAACTTCCTTTGAACATTTATATATTGATTAAACCCTGTATGTGTGTATTCTACTTTCATTTAATTATCTACATGCCTCATATTCCACAAGGAGAGCCTCTGTCATTAAGATCCCTGTCACTGACTCCATAGCCCAATGGTAGCAAGCCTTCATCTTTTCAACCTACAAAAATACAAAACCAAGACACAATTCATAGATTTAGCCATCTATATTTATCATTAACCAATCTCATAAATTATCTGTGAGAGAGCCCTCTCAGATTGAAGAGGCTAAGCTTCAGTCAAAAGCTAGTTTGAAATAGTTAAATTGAGTTTTCTGATCAGCAGCCAATCAAGTACAATTTTGGTGATAACACCATTAAAAATAATTAATTATTTGAATAACTCGAACACCAACTGAAATTATCAAATCCATTTTTGGGTCTTGTAGATCAAGTGTACTCTATTCCCTCCACAAAATTTAGGAGATAGAGCACAACTGATGCTACCCCAAATACACAAAATCTCAACATAATTTCCTTTTTCTCCTCGTCCTTCAAACCTTATGTACCTCTAATATGAAATTGTGTGTTTTTCTTCACCTAAAATGATGATCAAATTAAGTGTTTAGATGTCTATATATACTGGTTTTGGAGCTATATGAATAGACATGTCCCTTGGCCAAGTGACATGAGCCTACACAAGTCAACTTAAGTCGGCTTAGGATAAATTATATTTTTTCATCTTAAAAAATTATTTTTTCCCATTCTAAGAAGAGTTAGAGGATGTGTAATAGCTCGTTGGAAAGATCTTGACCTCCTCTACAATCCTATGCAAAATCCACACTTAGATAATTTCATTTTGTCACCAATAAAATAATATTTGTGAAGCTATCATCATTATTTAATTTATGACAACCTTTAGGATTTTATATCTATATATTTTTGGTAATTCAAGGTAAGGATCCTTTAAGGATTGAAATTAATGGAATGGACCTATTAGGATTATGGATTTCAACATCATGAGAATAATCTAATAAGGCTGGGGTTCCATTTCAATATGTCTTTATGGGCATCATCTTATTTTCCAAGAATTTAGGACAATGCTAGGGCTTCTTAGGACTTCACATGAGTTATTTATTAGGATTATGGGTTTATATGATAGGGTATGCACTTAGAATTTGGGTATATTCAACAAGACATCATGGGAATCCTTAACAAGGCTAGTTCTAGGGCTTGTATCAAGAATTTAGGGCTAGCTATTTATGGTTTTATAATGAACTAGGGAATTTAGCATATGCATCATGTGACTTGAATGTGCATCAACAATTCAACTATGATAGGGAAACAACTCAAAGGTTAGGGCATGTATGACACGAATATTTTCCATCTCTAACAATGCCATATTGACATCAATCACAACTTTTAACAACATAAGTCAGCTTATTTGCATGGATATATCACTATATAAATGAGGAATCAACCTCACTTGGGAGAGCATTTATCAAGCATCTGAAAAAGAAGAAGAAGTGTGAGTAAAGGGTAGAAGGGAGCCTCTCCTCCATCAAAGGCAAGAAAGTAAGATCAAAGTATTTTGGCACATTTTTTGGGTCGTCTTCTTCACATGTGTCTGAAGATCACGGGTCTGAGAAAAGAAGCCAAAATTCTAGAGAAGTCGAAATCAAAGGTGCAGAGGCCAATTTGACTAACATTGACTTGAAGAAGAAGAAGAATTGTTCAAGGGAGCCTTGTGAATTGGTATTGCAGAGGTTCTTAGGTCAAGGGTCTTGGTCTTGGAATTCATCAATTGAAGATTTTATAAGAAGAAGAATTTGGTGGGTTTTCCTCTCAAGTTTGGAGAGGTTTTGGCCCTAGATGATCACCTATATCTTGTGTCCCTTGTCTCATTGTTGTTTATACTTTTGATAGTTGTTTGATGAAAGGTGTTAGGGTCTCTGTAGTTTGCAAGATTGGCAAATACAAAGCTGCAGAGCCAACATATGAACCACTTTGGGATTCTAGGATCCAACCCTCCTGAATCCAGAGAGGGATCTCTCTATAAGTGCAAAGATTGATTTATATTTTAAGGCTTTTTAGTATGATATTACGCTAGTTATTAAGAACAAAGGTTTTTTGGTTTGTTTGGTTGGTCAGGTATGATCTTTAATTGGATGGAATATCACAAAATGAAAGAGTTCAAAAGAGGTGAAGCTACAAGTATATTGATAAGTGTTCAGCAGATAGGATTAGTGTGAAAACAGCTTTAAACCATTGGGAAATGGAGTCACAAAAGGATTTAATTGTACAAAAATTTCAAGAGTGGTCCAAGGGGCAAGTCATCTATATCAAAAGATCCTTTAGATTAAATGATGGAATGGAACATTAAAAGTGTTGATAAGGTGGAAAAAGCCAATAATTTCAACAAGGATTTATCAACTTTCCATACAAGAAAATCCTTTTTAAGCAAGTGTTTAAAACCAACCAAAGGACAGGGCTAACCATAAACTTCCTTGGACAAGCTTGTATTAAAGCTAACTTATCAGACAAAAAATCCAGTAATCCACATGACTACTTTAGAAAGGATGAAAATAGATAAGAAAACAAAGTGCAGCTTAAGATCAGGTTAGATATCATTAAAATATAGACTTGCTTTCAGCATACTCTTAGGGAAACCTTCAAACAACCTTTGGAGAAAGAACTAGAAGACAAGGCAAACCATAAACTTTTCTAGTTTTACTCTACTTAGCATGTAATGAAAATATCATTCAAGAACTTCCTTTCAAGCTTTACACATCAAGACATGGACTAACCAACATTCCTTGATAATTTTTACACTTAACTTAAGTCATTCTTAAATACACAATTGGAGGAAAACATAAAGATAAAGCTTATCCGTGAGAGTAGGGTGCTTTTAACAGTAAATCCTAGCTCTATATTTGCTGCTCTTTATCAGAGAAAAGTGAACAAAATGGCATACATGAAAGGAAAACAATAACAGTAAGAGGTACTTCACCAATGATATAGACAAGGATCCCAAAAATCAGCTTGTATATTGATGTCAATCCAGTTACATACTTCAAGTCCAATGTTTCATCATAGAAACAACTTCTCTTCTCAGCCTAACTTCTTCAATAACTTAACAGAGCTTCAGAGCTTCAAAATTTATTTACATTCAACAATGATTTGAATACAACAACTATTACATCAGAAATCCAATAACCAACAACATCTCTTCTTCTTCAGAAGTATTTATAGAAGAAATAGGAGGTGGGATGAAAAATAAGATCTCTAATTCAATTAATACAAGTTATAATGCGTCTCTGTCTTTGAGGGGTTCAATAGAGAAGTTTTCTGATCTTTTCCATGTATTAATTGGTTTTCATTAAGTTCTTTAAAACTCTTTAGGCGGGTTGGCAATAACTCTGGATGTCTTTTAAACAAAATATCACTAACTAGGAAATAACTATGCCTTCTTTTGATTTATTGAGGCTACAGGTGGCACTTTGGTAGTTGAAGAGGATAAATAGCCTCTGATGTGGCAGTGGAGGCCTCTTTTACTAATATTTTTCTCTGGTTTACCTTGAAACACTTTTAATCTGATTTTGGCCTATGTTTAGGCTTAATTAGCCTTAATCTTTCATCGGGTCTTTGTTCCTTAACACTGTCTTTATCCTTTAAACCTGTGGATTAAAAACCTTGATCTTCAGGCTTTTAGGCATTAATCCCTTTATCTTTTATTCTTCACTAATACACTTTGTTTGCTTGTTTATGCAGGTGGCTTTATGCATTTGGAGGGCTTCTGCTAAACCCTCGATTGTGATCCAGATGATATAAACCTGGATTCAAAACTCGCAGCCCCTTTTTCCTTTGATTTTAAGCCACAAAATCGTCATTCTGGGCCTTTTTGTCACCTGACTGTGACTGGGAAAAAAACAGAGCAAACACCGTTTAAACCTTTCAAAACACACAAAAACTTATTAAAAAATCCTGCGGAATTGGGTTAAGATTGCTTCAGAGGTTTAACGGAGGGGATGGAGCTGTGCGAAATGGAGGAATTTGTAGCAAAAAAGGGAGAAAACCCTTGGCGGAAGAGAAACAGATTCAAATGGATTTTGGGCATGACAGTGTACAGGAACCATTGATTTAGAATGATCAACGGTGGAGATCGTTCGATGGAGTGTTTGGGAGAAATAGATAGAGGCAAAAGACTTGGGGTTGCGATATAACGTGGGCCATTAGATTAAAATAATGAACGGTTGAGATCAACCGATGAAGTCTTTCGGGAGCGAGTTGGGTGAAAAGTGAAATGGGGGCGAGATTAAAACAGGACCGTCTGATCTCAGAGATCGACGGCCAGGATTAAAAGATGAAAAAGCAACATTGGCGGAGGGAGCGGTATAGCGGAAAACCAGCAGCGGTTTTGGCGTTGCGTTTGGGGGGTAAGCGGTATTGTCAAAAAAAACGCGATTCCATACACCTGCTGACACCTGTCCCTCCTAAAACTGCTTATTTCACATAATTTTTTGGTGTTAAACTTCGGGCGCAAATTTTTTGCGAAACACAACGTCTGCCGTCGGATCGGTGGACCCATATCCGACGGTGTGGATCGCACGCGACGGGAAAGTTGCACGGAAAGGGTGATAATGGAATACAGGTGGCAGCGCGTGAGTGGATAGGTATTTTATGAGGCGGGAGGTAGGTCCCAAGGAGTCGGGTCTATCGGGTTAAATCCCAACCGTTGAATCTTCGCAACGAACGGTCAAGATTTAAAGGGAAGCAGATAATGTTGAAAGGAAGAAGGGAAGGGAAAAATGAAACGGGCGGAAGGATAAGGCTGATGGCCATTGATCTGAGTGGATCAACGGTCAGGATTCGTTTAAAACTATATTTGTCGAAAAACAAAAAATATAGAAAAGGTAAGGTTTGAAGGAATTTGGCGGAGAAAAACGAGGAGAAGGGAGGGCCCACCTTTTTATAAAGGGCGAAAGGAAGGATCAATGGGAGCCGTCGGATCATGAGGATTGATGGCAGAGATTAAATATGGTGGATGAAGGGTCAAGAGGGTGGCGAAACTACGATGAAGCGTGGACTGTTAGATCCGGCAGAATGAATGGTTAGGATTAAATTGGGGATCACACATCGGAGGAGAAAAGCGAACAGGATTTTGGATTTGCAATGTGTGATTAAGCGTTGGCCGTTGGATCGGGATGAGAGATCAACAGTCAAGATTAAATCGGTGAAACGCATCAGTGGAAGGCGAAGGCAGCCAGCGATGAAACGCGGGCCGTTAGATCAGGGGAAAAGAACGATGGAGATCTCATCAGAGCATCGCATCGGTGGAGGTCAAAGGGTAAGGGACTAAGCCTTTGCGATATGCGATTATGCGAGGGTCGTCCGATCTGAAGGATGATCGACGGTCAGGATTTAATCGGCGGGCGCGATGTCGGAGGGCTATGGGTGGATCGCGATTGAATCTTAGCCGTCGGTTCTTGTGGCTTCGACAGCTGAGATTAAATCGGCAGATCGGCATCGGAGGAGGAAAAAAGAAAAGGATAAGAGAATTTGCGACTGCGATGAAAATTTGTGATGCGATGAGCGCTTCGTGCTGGGTCACAGTGTGGGTCATATGCGAAAAGGGGCTAGGGCTAAGGCCGAAAGGGGCTTAAGGCCTTAACGCTGAAAAATGGGTTTTTAGGCCAAAATGAAGGTTTTTCAGAGGATTTTGAGGGTTCCGATAAGGGAGAAAAGGGTTTTTTTAACCAAATGAAAGGAGAGCATAAGGTTTTAAAGGGTCTTTGGAATGATTTAGAAGTCAAATGAAGGTCTTTATGGATGAATATGGAGACTGAAATGGAGAAGTGTAAATGAGGGAAAATGGAGTTTTATAAGTAGTTTTCTCTTGGTGAACAGTAGGTTATTTAGGATTAATAGTGAAACAGCAGTGAAGATTAACTCAGAGGGTAAAGAACATCATAAGACTTCAAGAACTCACAATTTGGTCATGAAATTTTTTCTTGAAGGCTAGAAAGATTTAGCCACCATTTGGTATGACAAATTTTTATAGGTGGCTAACAGCGGCTCCAACTTGGGATGGCAGCTCCTTGGAGGTGTCAAGAACCACATAAATTCATCTCTGGATGTTGATTAGTGCCTTGCACTTTGATAATATTTTTATCAACTGTTAACAAGGATGATTAGAACTTGATATATCAGCAGAAAAGTATTTCCCAAACAACTACCTACACAACCTACTTCCTAACATTTTTTCTTTAGAAGGTGCATTTGGACTGGCAAACCTTTTCATCAACATTTTATTCTTTTTGAAAAACAAGAAACTAATCTATTTCTACTCTTATTTCTCCACAAACTCAGTTTAAACAGTTGATTTCATAAATTCTCTACCTAACTACTATCTGTCAGGATTAGACTGTCTGACAGACTTTTATTCTCTAAATTCTAAAACAGGAAATTTAAAAGAAGCCAAGCCAAGATTAAGCAGTTTGACTTGTTGTAGATCTATGGCATAAAAACAAGTTGCAAATGGATTTTTATTTGCAGAAAATTAAAACAAAATTGGGAAGTCTTAAGATCTGAAAACTAAAATATCCTTCATTATTTTTCTTCATCTCTGATTTTACTCTTTTTTGAGTTGTTTTTCTCTTTCTTTCCTGGTTCAATTTTTGAGCTTCTTAGAACCAGTTCTTCATCAATCTCATAGGTTCAATATTTGAGCTTGTTTGAACCTTTGTTTTTCTATCCTAATCTATTTCTATTGATAAGCCAAGATTGTACTATTTGGCTGATCTGATTCACTAACCTATCAGTAGTAAATTGAAAACCTAATTAGTCATAATTAGGTTGTATGACTAAATAGAAGTGTGTTTTTAGGAGTGGCATTTGAGCTTGCACACTTTCAGATTTTGTTTCTCTTTTTTGGTATGGGGCTGTACCTTTCTTGTTTTCATTTTGCCCTCTTTTCTTTTCTATTGTTTTTGTATTTTTCCTTTTCCTTCAAAACAAAAATCAACAACTAACTAAATGCTCAAAGGTTGAGCTTTATTGACATTCCTATCTAACCTAATCTAAATTTTGAAATATTTACATGCTTCATATGATAGAATAGTGCCAATGTAGCTAGTTGAGTAGTGACAAAAAGGAATAGAGAAACTGGATACTAGTCAGAGGTAACCACAATATATATTGAATCTTAATCTTTAAAATCAAGGCTGTCACAGGAGGTGACAACATTTTATGTCTTTGGCTCCTGCAAAGGATCCATGCTTTAGAATTTGAGATAATTGGGGCCTCCACACACTCTTCCATAGGATCAACAAAGAAAAGATGAGAACTCTCTTCTTTTTGGCCCTCCATGATTGGTAGATTTTCTGCCTCTAAGATATTAGCTTTGAGGACTGCACCTTCAGTATATTCCTTGGAAGCATCATCATCCTTAACTTGCAAATCAATGAGCAGTGAAATTTATTCTTTATCTACATCTATGCTTGTTTCTAGTGTGAATTCAGGTTCTTTGGATGAAAGTTTGATATCAGAAATGGGAAAGGATTTCTCTTGAAAAGATAATATATCCTCAGTAAGACAGTCTTGTATTTTTTTTTCTTCCCCAAAGACTTTCCAGTACCTTTTATTGTTTAGGAGAGCTGGTCTGAATTTTTCTTGAATTTCATATTGTTTGCTTTCCCAAGGTCTCAGACATGTACTAGCAACAAGGGCTAATCCACTGGAAAAATTGTTTTGGTCTTTAGGAACAAGGGTAAGTTGGAATTCTTTAAAATATTTTAACAAATCAATGGCATCATCCTTATAGGCTCTAAGTCTGGGATGTGTAACCATGCATTCTTCGTTCACTTGCCTAATTACCAATTTTACATTTCCATGAACTGTTATTCTTTGGGCTCCTAATTTCTTCAATAAGTGCAGCCCTAAAAGAAGTGCCTCATACTCTAAGATGTTATTTGTGCATTGAAAATTCAATTTATATGAATAGGCTTTAGAATAATTGTTTTCTATATTATAAAACCATATTCCTGCACCTGCACTGATTTTAGTATATGACCCATCAAAGTTCATACTCCAAAGACAATTAGTTTCAGTATTATCATTAATTTTCTCACTATCCTCTTTGTCTTGAGTGCCATTAGGTTGTTCTATGGAGTAGGCACTATGTTGATGATTGTCTTGTTCCAATGAAGGTTTGGAGGGTAGCCGCTTGTTTAGTATTTGATCAATTTCTTCTTCTGTCAAAGGAGAGGTCTCTCTTTCCGCATAGACAGAAGTACAACAAACTTCCTTCTCTTGTATCAACTGGTTTTGAGGCTGGATATCTTCTTGAGCCTCTTCTAGTGAATCAAGACTTGTGCTTGAAGGGAAACTTTGAGGATTTTCTACTATTTCCTAATCTACCTATGTTTCAAACAATTCCTCATGATTGTTATGATGATCAATTTGAATACAAGGTTCATGAGTTGTTTCTTCTACATTATCAGGATGCCATTCTGTTCTTAAAATATGAAATGAGTTATAACACAGAGGGAGAGTCCCTATTCGTGTTGATTTATCTTCCATTTCAGGTCCTGTGTTTTCTAAGTGGCTTATTGTTTTGCAACAAGTTTCAGAGACTGGTTGTTTATTAATAGTCTGATCTATCTCTTTTTCTATCAAAGGGGAATATGTTTCTATGTTCCTTTGAACAGGAGTACATCAGTTCTATGTCTCTTGTGAAGATTGATTTTGAGGCTGGATGTCTTCTTGAGCCTCAGCTATAAGGGATGGTGAATCATTGGTCATGATTGCATGAATATCTTGAGGAATTTCTTCTGTTCCTTGATTGATTTCTTCCTCAACTAGTTCATCTATATTCTTATAATTTTTCAATAAGATATTAAACTCATGAATGGCTGTCAAAAGATCTTCAGGATGTATTTTTTCCAAATCCTCATCATTGTCTATAATGTGTTGGGTGATGTTTTTTGATCGATCATAATGTATTTCACCCCATGATAATGATGTAGTGTTTCCTTTATAGTTCTCATAAAACACATTTTCAAGGTCCTTTAAAGAAAACAAACTACTAGATTTCAACCATTCATACCAATCCCTAGCTTTTCCTTCTAATGTTAACGTGAACATTTTCATTAGGCAATATTCATGCCATTCAACCTTTAACCTCCATACATGTATGTGAAATTTGATAAGATGTAACAATGGGTTATCAAACTTTTCATCTTGAAAAACAGGAAGGTTGTCATCCCAATTCACCTAGGGCATCTTATGTGGAAACCCAGGGATATGATCTCTACTCATTGGGGCATATCTTCATTGTATCCTTGGAATCATGTTTGTAAATCAGGAAAGAGGTCACTGTGCCTATTCAATCAGTTCAGGGTCTTCTACCAGTGGAATCATTTGGTCTTCTGAGAGTTGTGGAGTCACCAGGTGAATGATTTAAACTTTTTTGTCCACCAACAGCATGATTGGGTTTGCTTAATGCATTCCCAAAGGAGTCTACAAATACTGGAGGGGTAATAGGCCTATTGGAGGTCAGTGGAGTCACCAAGCGGAAATTTTTAGCTCTTTTGGAGGTAAAATGTTTTATGGTCCACCACCATTTATTGATATACAAATATAAAAATGTTTTGGGTCTTATGAGGTTTTTTAAGGATGTATAAGATGTAATTTTACTCAGAAATCCCCAGTGGAGTCGCCAGAATGTTAGGGTCTCTGTATTTTGCAATATTGGCAAATACAAAGCTGCAGAGCCAACATATGAACGACTTTAGGATTCTAGGATCTAGCCCTCCTGAATCCAGAGAGGGATCTCTCTATAAGTGCAAAGATTGATTTATCTTTTAAGGCTTTTTAGTATGAAATTAGGCTAGTTATTAAGAACAAGGGTTTTTTGGTTTGTTTGGTTGGTCAGGTATGATCTTTAATTGGATGGAATATCACAAAATTAAAGAGTTCAAAAGAGGTGAAGATGCAAGCATATTAAGAAGTGTTCAAGTGATAGGATTAGTGTGAAAACAGCTTTAAACCATTGGGCAATGGAGTCACAAAAGGGTTTAATTGTACAACAATTTCAAGAGTGGTCCAAGGGGCAAGTCATCTATATCAAAAGATCCTTTAGATTAAATGATGGAATGGAACATTAAAGTGTTGAGAAAGTGGAAAAAGCCAATAATTTCAACAAGGATTTATCAACTTTCCATACAAGAAAAGCCTTTTTAAGCAACTGTTTGAAACCAACCAAAGACAGGGCTAACCTTAAACTTCTTTGGACAAGCTTGTATTAAAGCTAACTTATCAGACAAACAATCCAGTAATCCACATGACTACTTTCAGAAGGGATGAAAATAGATAAGAAAACAAAGTGCAGCTTAAGATCAAGCAAGATGCATTAAAATCAAAGCCTGCTTTAACATACTCTTAGGGAAACCTTCAAACAACCTTTGGAGAAAGAACTAGAAGACAGGGAAAACCATAAACCTTCCTAGTTTAACTCTACTTAGCATGTAATGAAAATATCATTCAAGAACTTACTTTCAAGTTTTGCACATCAAGACATGGACTAACCAACATTCCTTGATAATGTTTACACTTAACTTAAGTCATTCTTAAATACACAATTGGAGGAAAACATAAAGATAAAGCTTATCAGTGAGAGTAAGGTACTTTTAACAGTAAATCCTAACTCTACATTTGATGCTCTTTATCAGAGAAAAGTGAACAAAATGGCATACATGAAAGGAAAACAATAACAGTAAGAGGTACTTCACCAATGATATAGACAAGGATCCCAAAAATCAGCTTGTATATTGATGTCAATCCAGTTACATACTTCAAGTCCAATGTTTCATCACAGCAACAACTTCTCTTCTCAACCTAACTTATTCAATAAATTAACAGAGCTTCAGAGCTTCAGAATTTGTTTACATTCAACAATGACTCAAATACAGCAACTATTACATCAGAAATCCAATAACCAACAACATATCTTCTTCTTCAGAAGTATTTATAGAAGAAAGAGGAGGTGGGATGAAAAATAAGATCTCTAGTTCAATTAATACAAGTTTTAATGCTTCTCTGTCTTTGAGGGGTTCAATAGAGAAGTTTTCTGATCTTTTCCATGTATTAATTGGTTTTCATTAATTTTTTTAGCCACTTGGCAGTTTTTGTTGACTTTAAAACTCTTTAGGCAGGTTGGCAATAACTCTGGCTGTCTTTTAAACAAAATATCATTAACTAGGCAATAACTATGCCTTCTTTTGATTTATTGAGGCTGCAAGTGGCACTCTGGTAGATGAAGAGGATAAATAGCCTCTGATGTGGCAGTGGAGGCCTCTTTTACTAATATTTTTCTCTGGTTTACCTTGAAACATTTTTGATATACTTTTGGCCTATGTTTAGGCTTAATTAGCCTTAATCTTTGCTTCGGGTCTTTGTTCCTTAACACTGTCTTTAGCCTTTACACCTGTGGATTAAAAACCTTCATCTTCAGTAATCCCTTTATCTTTGATTCTTCACTGATACACTTTGTTTGCTTGTTTATGAAGGTGGATTTATGCATTTGGAGGGCTTCTGCTAAACCCTGGATCGTGATCCGTATGATTTAAACCTCGATTCAAAACTCGCAACTCATTTAATTGTCAACAAGGGTTGGTAAACTGCTGAAGTGTGGTGCACTGTATGTGCCTAGGTGTTTGTTTCTTACTGCGTTTTGTCTAGTGTGTTATGATGTTTTTGATTTTTTATGGTTTTATGTTCACAAGGAAAAGAACTAAATGCTGGTGGAAAGAAGCTACTGGTTAAAAACAGAGTGAAGCCTAAATTATTGATGACAAAAGACAAATGAAAATACTGAAACAGAACCAAACCTGAACTATGACTTAGCAAAATACAAAGCTTGATAATGACTTCAAGAAAATAAACCACAACATGAACTTAACTTGTCCAATTCATTCATTAAAGATATTTTGGAAGAGCTTGAGAAATGGGCAGCTAAGTGTAAAAAGAAATTCTTCTAACTAAACAATTAAACAATCAACTTATAATGATACAACATCTCATCCATGATTAAAGGTTTATTGAGACATATTTGGAAAAGAATATTTGTAACATCATAAGGTCTCTACTCTAAAACTAGCTCCTAATTCTATTCTACAACTTAGTTTAACACCACTAAATCTTACTCAAAAGTTATATATTTCCTTTTAGAATAGTCTTTTGAGGAAAGGCTTGTTTGTGAAATGGTAAAAAGGTTGCAAAAGTACTCCAGGCCTTGGACTGATACTATCTTCTGTCCAGATGATTATGAGTTAATATAGGTTTGGAACAAAAGAAGTTTTGTAAATAATGAAGGCCGTGGTATTTAAGTTTAACAACTAATGCAATTTAATATGCAATGGATGGCAACTAAACGTGGAATGTAAATACAGTGAGCTAAGCTAGAACTGAACTAGAGTGCTACTAGTCTACAGTAAACAGTGCTAAACTAACAAGCCATTATCAAACTTGAAACGAAATAACAGAGCATGAATTAAATGCAATTTGCCTCCGGAGTGCCCTAGCTAAGTTATCATGCAATTAATCTATGGGATTCTACAACCTATTTCGTTCATCATGAATGGTATTTTGGAAGAGCTTGTTAGAACAATCCTGGCTGTACAATTCAATGCAATTGAATACAAACATGAAAACTGAAAGCAAATACAATTAAAAACTATGACATCACAGCTATTTCCTACTCATTGTTATGATGTTTTGGAAGAGCTTTTTAAGAGTAAGATCAGCTATGCTACTTAGTGTAAACAAGCAACTAAATCCTACAGTATCGCAGTCATGCCTTAGTCATCATAATGATATCTTGGAAGAGTTTACTAGAGTAAGTTTTAACTGTGATAATGAACGAAAGGAATTGCAAATAAAATCTATAACACTACAGCCATTTCTCATTCATTATAATGATATTTTGGAAGAGTTTCTTAGAAAAAGTATAGCTATAATGACTAATGAAATTAACTATGAACGCAAACTTCAAAAACTTGAAAACGAACTAAGATACTTATCTAAATTGCAAAAGTAAAGCCGCTCAGGAGGCAGGGGCCCTTTACCACCAGAGTAGCACGAAATCTAACTCAAGATCAACTCAACGTGTTCAGAGAGATGATGTCTTCTTCATTAAAGGAAAATAACTTAAAACAGAGTATCCTTGGTCTTCAGAAATATAGCAGTCAATCCACGAAATCTAATCAAAATCTAGAGCTTGTCTCTCGGTTTCCCGAGTACATTTATAACAAATCTTCATAACAGAACTTGAGATAATACGGGGATCATTGTCTTTTCATATCAAAATCGTACTAGAACTCTAAAGATGGCAGCGTAAAGTGACAAAGGACATCTTGACTGTCCTTGTCCTATTAGGAGTCTGCCTCCTTATGTGAGTTCCCACATACAAACCACGTCCAGAATTTCGTTCATTCTTCATGGTGATCAACAAACGCTGAGGACATGATGTGGAATACACCCATGTGTGTCTTTTCCTGAGAGGACACCTGGAACATGCTTGAACGTGAAGACAGCTGCAGAATTGGCAACTAGCTACGGAATGTCTGCATTCTGTAGCTAGTTTTAGTTCAAAATGCATTACAATGACAAAATCACAAAACTTAGCAAGTTAGCCATGATATTCATTCTTAAAGCAATTTTAACTAATTTCATTGATCATTTGAGCCAGGGATAACAATGGTCAAAAGAAAATTAAGTGAAGTATGATGGAAGAAAGAACAATCTTGGGGCTCAACATACCCCCACTGCTGACTTCTTGCATGTCCTCATGCAACTTATTCCATAAACTCAAAGACTTATGCAAGAACATCCAACCCTCTTCTTCTTCTTTGCCTGGAAGTTAAAGGCCTTCTGGGCTTCCTGATGACTAACTTGAACCTTAAATTGGTAAGTGCCCTGATTAACTTCTTGTTCCTCTTTTTCAAATTTTCATTAGCCTTTTCCACTTTGTCCATTTGTAGAGACAAGGTTGAGTTCATACTGGTTTTTAGTTTAACTTGTTCCTTCAGAATATCATTCTCAGTCCTGATATGTCTATTAAGTACTTCCATCTCGTACCTATCTCTTCTTAACACATCTATTTCGGACAGTGGAGGACTAGGGGTTCTATCTCTACTCTCTGAAGCTTTCCTTTCCAATGTTTCAACATAGTTATAAATTTCTTGCTGTGCAGGGTCAATTTCAGGGGCTTCTTCATCAAAATCTTCTTCAACATATTCTTCAATAGATGTTTCCTCATTTTCTATGTTTATCACCCCGGTTTGTTTGATCTGTGTTTTCCTTAGTTTCCCCTTGAGTCTATGGCTCCTTCTCGGCTGGGATGGTCCCTCTCCTTTTTCTGTGGCAAATTTTCTGATTACCCCCTCTTCCTTAAGATGTCTCTTAATCTGAGTCAACTTCTCAGATATTATTTCTTCACTGCTATCTTGAATTTCTTTATCAGTTTCAATTTTAAAGGCTCTCCATTTTCTGCTTCTCTTTGTAGGCTGATGTTCAGGTGAAGGCTCTTTTGGTTCCTAAAAGTGATTTCTCACCAAGAAATTATCCCAAGTATATTTTGTTTTGGCTAAATGGTGTTCAATTAGAATCTTAACCAAGCCATGATGGTATAGAGTTGTTTCTAGGAATTGGACTCTCCTTTGAACACTTGAAGCCATCTTTTTTAAACTTTGAAGCAAGAAATAGGGAAAATTAAGCTCTTCTTCTAGGAAATGCATTATCAACCTAATATGGTAAACATAGAAAGTACCATATCTACCTTCACAAGTGATAATTTTTTGTAAGATAAGCAACATGTTTCTCCATTTATTCTTTAATGCAGAGCTTGGAATTCCCTTTTTAAACACAGTGACATCCATACCTGGTGATTTGAGGATCTGCTTCCATGATTCATTATGAAATTCTCTGTTCTTAAACCATATTTCTCCATGTCTAAGCAATCCTGTTGCTTCTACAATAAAAACCTCTGTGACAGTGAATTTAATATCTCCAACTTCAACCTTGGCTCCTTTGAATGACCTTGCAAACGTTTTAGTAACTTCTTTGTGGAAGCCATTAAATTTATCAAGGAATTGCAGCCATCCTGCTTGTTGCAACATTTCTTTGCTTTGAGGGTATCCTTCCAGGTATTTTGTGCCTATTGGTTCAGTTCTTACGATGAGGCCCATAATTTCTTCTTCAATCTTCAGATTAGTACTCTTTCTGCTCACGAAGACAATGACTTCAACCTTCAAATTAATACTCCCTTGCTTCACGGTGACAGTGCTTCAATCTTCAAACTGATATACCTCTGCTTCACGGTGACAAATGGCTTCAAATTTCAAACTAATATACCTCTGCTCACGGTGATAGAGATACCTCTGTTTTACAGAATGAAATGATGAAGGGTTGGCTACGGAATGGAGTAATAGGGAGTGGTTACGGAACGAGTTAATGAAGTGAGGTGAAGAAAACAAATCAATGAGTGAAAAGACCACGGAGATCTTTTACAACGGATTCAAAAATCATCATTAAATGATTTGGCTGGGTGACATGAGAAAATCAATCACTTCAGCATTTTAACCGCTTAGATGATGATCGGGTATAGGATTTGAAATGAAGGATTTTTATCCAAAGTTTTGCGGAGGGTATATTTGGCATGATCAATAAAAATAATCAAAACAAATTTTCGAATGATTCATAACTAAAACTATACTAAAGTTTTTTATGATATGCCATTATAATCAGAACTTTTTACCTTTGCTTTTCATCTGCTTTTTGTGGTCTTTGTATGCTTTGTTCTCCTCTGGCAATCATTATTTTGTGAGTCTTCATAATCCTTCTTGATTTTTCTTGTTCATGGATATACAGGATCATCTTGTTGCAATTCAAATGTCTGCTGATCAGTGCCTTCAGGATCTGTAGCTGCGGAATGACTGTCTGGCTGCGGAAAGTCTGATTAGCTGCAGAATGTCTGTTTAGCTGCAGAATGTACCTGTAGAGAATTTTAATCATGGAATGGAGTGGTTTGGAATATAAGTGGAATATTATATGGAATGAGTGAAGATAGATGATGAAATATGGTATAGTGGGATATGTATGAAGTGAATGATGGAGTGGGATGGATTACAATTTATGAAATGGAGTGGAAAAGTATAAGAAATGGCCTGCAATTCATGACATGTGTTATTCAATTGCAGAAAGACACCAAACTTTAAATTTTGATATGGAGATGAGGTGGATGAAGTATGGAATGAGATGAATGAAATATGGAATGAAGTGAAGTATGAATGAATGAATGAAATGGAGTATGGATGGATAAGTAAATGGAATGAAATGAAATGAGATGGATCATAAGTGCAATGGATTTGAACTTATGATTTTGTAACAGCTTCTTGCAGAAACAAAATGGAAAAGTTAGAGTGTCAGAAAGACTCTGATTTTCACCCTATCTTTTCTGTATAAACATGCCAATCAGTGATTGGTTTTCATGTTTATACTTTATTATTTTTATTTTTTATTTTTTATTTTTTTTATTTTTATTTTTAAAGAAATGACTTCAGAAAATTTAATCAAGTTGATGAAGAAGAAATATTCTTCTTCATTAACTTCACATCACTGTTTTCCTGGAACTTCTTGACAAATTCTTCTCTTGATAGTGGTTTGTGATACAACTTCAATCTATGACCATTCACAAGAAAAGTGACCTCTTCTTCATCTATTGTCCTGATTTTTACTGCTCCATTGTCAAAAATTTTAACAATTTCATATGGCCCAAGCCAACGTGTTTGAAATTTACCTTGAAAATCCTTGAATTTTGAATCAAACAAGAGAGCCCAGTCACCTTCTTTGAACTTCTTCTCTTTGATGTACTTGTCATGCCATCTAGTCCTTTGCTGTTGGACTAGACTTGTTTTCTGAACTGCATCATGTCTGATCTCATCCAATTCATTATTCTGCTCCAATCTATGCTTTTGTGTCTGCATTAAATCAAGTCCTAGCTGAACTGCCATTTTGAAAGTTTGAATCTGGAACTCTATGGGAAACAAAACTTGCTTTCCATAAACAAGTTCATAAGGAGTATGGCTTGTTGTGTTTCTCCATGTAGTTCTATAGGCCCACAAGGCTTCAGGAAGCCTATCTACCCAATCTCTTCTATGTAAATGAACAGTCTTTGTTAGGATTCCTTCAATGACCTTATTAGTGGATTCCACTTGAACATTTGCTTGTGGATGATAAGGAGTAGATTTTCTATGTCTGATTTTGTACTTCTCCATCATTTGCTCCACTAGCCTTGATGTAAATTGAGCTCCTTGATCTGTAACAATTTCCCTTGGGACACCAAAACGAGTAAAAATATCCTCAAAAATAAAAGTAACTACAGATGCTTCGTTAGCAACAAGTAATGGTTTAGCTTCTACCCATTTAGTAACATAATCAGTGCAAACTAATATATATTTCTTTTGTCTTGATGGAGGACTAATAGGTCCTACAAAATCCAAAACCCATTTTTCAAAAGGTTCAATATGTACCTGAGGTTGTAATGGCATCTCACCTGAAGGAGAAGGTTTCCCTACCCTTTGGCAACTGTCACACCTTTTGACATACTCTTTAGCATCTTTAAACAAGGATGGCCAATAATATCCTAAATGAAGGATCTTATAGGCTGTCCTCTTATCAGCAAAGTGTCCACCACAAGGTTCATCATGACATGCTTTAAGAATCTCAGGCATCTCATCTTCCCGAAAACATCTCCTAATGATCAAATCTGGACCTGTCTTGTACAACTCATTAGCAACCCATGAATATTTTGCACTGTCATAAATGAATTTTCTTTTATCTCTTGCATTCATTATTGAAGAAAATTTTCCTGAAACTAAATAATTAGCAATGTCAGCCAACCAAGGAGTTTGAGTAGAAATTGAAAAAAGATATTCACCAAGAAATTGATCTTCAACTGGAGTGTCATCTTTGATATTTTGGAGTCTAGATAGGAAATCAGCTACTGTGTTTTGTTTTCCAGGCCTATCTAGAATGGTAATGTTGAATTCTTGTAAAAGTAATAACCATCTTATGACTCTACCATTAGTAATTGATTTTTTCATTAAGTATCTAATTGCAGAATGATCAGTGTGAACAAAAGTTTCATAGCCTGTTATATAGTGTCTGAATTTGTTTATGGCATGAACAACAGCTAAAAACTCTTTTTCAGTTATAGTATAGTTTAACTCTGCAGGAGTCAAATTTTTACTGGTATAGTAGATGGCATAAGGAATCAAGTCTTTTTGTCCCAATACTGCTCCTAGAGCTGTATCAGAAGCATCTGTTGAGATATGAAAAGGTAACTTCCAGTTAGGTCCCCTTAAAATAGGTGCTTCAGAAAAAAAAAATTTCAGGGTTTCAAAGGCTAACTGGCAATCAGAATTCCATTTGAATTCACAATCTTTGGTAAGTAATTTGAAGAGTGGAGATGCTATCTTGGTGAAGTTTTTTATAAACCTCCGATAATATCCTGTAAATCCTAGAAAACTCCTAACATCTTTTTGACAACTTGGAATAGATAAGTTAGAGATGACTTCAACTTTTGACTCATCAACTCTAATCCCATCCCCTGAAATATGATGCCCCAAAACAATACCTTCAGTAAACATCATGAAACATTTCTCATGACTAAGTGAAAGATTTGATTCTTGACATCTCTTTAAAACTTTTTCCAAGTTTTCTAAAGCTTCTTCAAATGTGTTTCCATAAACTGTGAAATCATCCATATATACCTCTACACAATCATGTATTAGATCTGAAAAAATTCCTAATACTGCCCTTTGGAATGTTGCAGGTGCATTGAATAATCCAAATGGCAATACTCGATAAGCATAGGTACCCTAAGGACAGGTAAATGTGGTTTTGTCTTGATCTTCAAGTGCTACTTGGATTTGGTTGTAACCACTAAACCCATCTAGGAATGAGAAGTACTTTTTGCCAGCTAATGTATCTAACACTTGATCTATGAAAGGTAAGGGAAAATGGTCTTTAAGAGTAGCTTTGTTTATTTCCTGGTAGTCAACACATACCCTCCATTTACCATTTTTCTTTGGCACAATTACCAAAGGAGAAACCCATTGACTATCTGAAATGGGATAGATGAAGTTGACATTTAACAATTTTTGCAATTCTTCTTTAACAATATCCCTAAGATTTGGATTCATCCGTCTTTGAGGTTGTCTGATTGGTTTACAATTTTCCTCTATATAGATGTGATGAGTGCAAGTCTTGGGGCTTATCCATTTCATGTCAGTGTACTCCCATGCATATGCAGAAGAATGTCTTTGTAATACCTTGACTAACTCTTCTTGTTGAGATTTTTCTAGGTTCTTGTTTTCAAAGTTTTGCCTGGAAATATCTCACTTGTAGAGCTGCCAAATTTATCCATAGAATGAAGAGACATCTGTCTTGATGACAAAAACTCAATGTTGGATCCCTCTTGAAATGGTTCATGTTTGTATTCTGAAGAGGATTCAAAGTTTTCTAGAGTATTCAGAATTTGATTATCTTCACTAATTTCTGAAATTGTGAAGAGAGGTTGTAAATCTTCTTCATCCTCTATCCATTGAGTGTCATCTAGATCTGTAATTGTCCTAGCTGGAGGATATAAAGTGAATTTCTTAGTTGAGCTACCATCAGAGATGTACATATCACCGGATCTACAACTAATAAAAGCATCAGCTGTAGCCAACCAAAGTCTTCCTAATATAACAGGATGTCCTCCTAGATTATTCTTAGGAGTTAGGATCATGAAATCCACAGGGTACTCCCAAGAATCTAGGGACACTGGAATGTCTTCTGTTACCCCATCTGGTTTGATCACAGATCTGTATGCTAATTGTAATAATGTGGGTGTAAAGAGAAGATTAGGAAGTTTCAATTTATCCATGATTTGTCTACTCATGATATTGATTGCTGCTCCTAAATCAATGAGTGTGTTTTGGATTTCAATTCCATTGATGTGAATTTTAACAATTGGATTTCCTGGGTCTAGATACTTTGGAATAGCAATCTTACCCATCATAATGTCTGCTATTTTTCCTGCCAGTTGAATTTTCTTTGTCTCTCTTATTCTTTTTCTTGTTTTCTTCATGCTCAACTCCTTTATTGTTTTGGCTAAAATTGGAATTTCCTTGATGGCTTGCAATAATGGAATCTTAATGCAAACATTTCTGAGCTCATCTAGGAAATCATAATTAGGCACCATAATTTGTTTTTCTACACCTCTATCAATTTGTAATCTTTCTGGAAAGGGAGGTGTAGAAGTAGATGTTGATGGCTTCTCTAATACAAGAGTTGAAATTATTGGTTCTTTTTGCTTTAATTTTTCAGTGTTTGGGTCTTGAAAAGATGTGTCTTCCTCAAGACTTTTATTTACCCGTAGAGAATCTTCCTCAGAGTTATCTTGTTCTTGTATGATCACAGAAGGTTTCCTCTTTTCAAGTATTCTTCCAGACCTAAGTTGAACATTACTAAGGTCTAAAGGAGTAATTAAATAAGTTGGAAACTGTTGGCCTTCTATCATGTATGTGTTTTGAGGATTTTTATTGTTGGGGTTTGGTATGGGTTGAGCAGGCAACTGATTTGATTTTTGAGGAAATGGTAATGGAAGTGGTTGATTTTGATGTGGTAGGTTCTGATGATGTTGTTGAGGATTTTTTTGAAAATTTTGTTGAGGATTTTGAGGAGAAAAATGTGGGTATGGTGGATAGGATGGTGGATATTGATAGTACTGAGAGTATCTTCCATAGGGACTTTGTGCTCCTTGTGCCCAAGCTTGAGATTGATTTTGAAATTGAGGCCAAGGTTGCTGCCAAGAATTCCAATTTAGTGGAGGTTGGTTATACATTTGATCATGGAATCCTTGTGTTTGAGGTCCTTGCCAAGGCCTTCTAGAGACAAAATTGAGAGATTCTGTGGAGTTTGTAGGAGTTTCCTCTTAAAAGACAGCTTTGAGACCAGGAAGGGAAGGACAATTCTTGGTCTCATGTTTTTCATAACAAATGACACAGGTCTCTACAACTTTTACATCCAAAGGGCACTCTCTCAAGGCATGTTTCTTTCTACATTTGGGACAAAAGATTGTTAAGGCATCAGATTCGGCTTTTTGCTTGTTTTGTAACTTAAGGGTGTCTATTTGTTCACTAAGACTCCCTAAGATGTCAGATTTGAAATCATCAAGCATATGTCCTATTTCTGACCTACTTACTATCCCAGAAGCAGACTTACTTGCCCTTGCAAGAGCGGGATCTCTTGGACCTTTTATAGTTTTAGATTTCCCTCTTGAAAGGTTGATACATAACTCAGATATTTCAGGTAATGTGAGCTTTGATATATCCCCTTTTCCCATCATGTTAACGATATCCAACCATTCATCCCTAATTTTTTTCAACAAAAGAGCTTTTAAGGTGTCTTGATCTAAGTTTTCCATTTTTTCTCTTTTGATGTTGTAATGAAATCTCTCCAACAAATCTTCCAAGTTTTCATCTTCTTTTTGTAACATCTTAAACACTTCTTCCTTATTATTGACCGGCATACAATAATCCAAATACCTCTCTAGAAATGCTTGTTTCATGTCTTCCCATGTCCTAATAGAACCGTTGATCAAACTCATAAACCACTTCAATGTTGCTCCTTTCAATGTTGAAGGAAATAGTTTAAGTTTTTGAGCATCTTGTAAGTAGTCATAAGTTCTACACAGGATTTCAAATTCAAATAGGAAGGTTTCAGGATCTTTAGTTTTAATTCCATAGAAGTTTGGAAGGACAGAGGGTGAAATTTTTTTCATGGTTGTATTGGTTTCTTCATCTATTATAGGGAACCCAAAAGAGCTTCCCATTTCTCTTCTACCTCTTCCTCTACCTCCTTCTCCTTCTGCACCTCTACCTCCTTCTCCTCTACCTCTACCTCTACCCCCTCCAAATAATGTGTGTTCTCCATTAAAGACTCCTCCTCCTCCTTCTTCTACCATGGTTGATTCTTCTTCTGTGGAAGTGGAAAAGTTTGTGTCCCTAACAGGAGTCCTTGGATCTTCTTCTAAGACAGGTTCAGTGGATGAAGTGGAAGGTCTCTCTAATGGAATATCTGATCTTAGGTCTTCTAGAAGTCTTGGATCAGTAAAGGATGGAATGTAGGTCTAAGTTGAAGGTGTACTAGCTCTTGGTCTAGGTGAAACAAGTGGTGTTCTAGGAATCAAAATTCTGCTTCTGCTTCTTATGAATCTACCCCTTGAGTCTCTCTCTCTACGCATATCATTGTTTTTGGTAGTTAAGAAACAAAAGTTACCTAGTTTTCACTTCCCCGGCAACGGCGCCAAAATGTTTTTGCTTGACCTAGTCTCCTAAATTGAGTTCATTTAATTGTACACTAGGGTTGGTAAACTGCTAAAGTGTGGTGCACTGTATGTGCCTAGGTGTTTGTTTCTTACTGCGTTGTGTCTAGTGTTTTATGATGTTTTTGATTTTTTATGGTTTTATGTTCACAAGGAAAAGAACTAAATGCTGGTGGAAAGAAGCTACTAGTTAAAAACAGAGTGAAGCCTAAATTATTGATGACAAATGACAAATGCAAATACTGAAACAGAACCAAACCTGAACTATGACTTAGCAAAATACAAAGCTTGATAATGACTTCAAGAAAATAAAGCACAACATGAACTTAACTTGTCCAATTCATTCATTAAAGATATTTTGGAAGAGCTTGAGAAATGGGCAGCTAAGTGTAAAAAGAAATTCTTCTAACTAAACAATTAAAAAATCAACTTATAATGATACTGTTAGACTCAGTCTTGTCAGTCCCCCGCCAGAGTCAAATTCACCAAAGTTCATTTCTCGTCATTTGCGTCCTTAATGATTATTTCGGTCAAAAAGAGTCTTTTAGAGTTTTAGGTCTAGGGTTTTGTCGATTTAGTCTGCATGAGGGAGGTTCAATAAGTTTCCATTGCAAAATGTCATCATCAAATAATGCTCAAGAGTGATTCTTCTTCAAAACAGTGTTTTGAAGAAGAAATCATTAAAATTTGCTTTTAAATTATTTCAGTTGATGAGGTTCGTAGGCAGCCTCACCATGATCCTTTGCTGAATTCAGCAACTCCACACCCTGCAAAAATCAACCAAAAAAAAAACATCATTACAAAGCTCAGAAAATCAGTGAAGACAAAGAATAGAATATGTATTACAGGTGTAAAATGTCAAACTTCAAAATATGGTAGAAATGGGTCTTTACAAAACAAATATCGAAGCCATGACTTTTTATAAATATTTTCTACCATTTAAATATCATTTTCATTCAAGAAAACATTGGAGAAGTCGATTGCAATGGTGGGAGGGCGAAATTGTAGGAAATGTGTTTGAAGACTGTGCGCGGCGCATTGGAAGCACACGCGGCGCACTGGGTGAAAGTTTGCAGTGTATTTTTGTGTGCGCGCGGCACACCAAACCACCGCGGCGCACTGGGAGTGCGCGCGGCACGTTGAGCCCTCCAGCTCAAACTCATCAACATTTGGTGATTTTTCAATTTCAAATAATATTCCAAGCTCCAAACCATCACTGGCCAAGATAAAGGAGGAATCGCTTTCTTTTGGAGTTGGTCTTACTGGAGCACTTTTCTTCTTACCTGGGCCATTTTTCCTACCATCCAGGGCTATGAAGATGCTATAGAATTTACAGTTACAAAGCGGTTAAAAAACAAGTATTCAGGGAAATCTGGTGTTCTACTTAAGTGTGGGGTCTATTGCCATGTTTGGAGTTATCATTCTCATTCTCGTGCACAAAAGTTGGGGTGGTGGGATAATTGGCCTAGAAATGGCATGCTCGAATACTTTCGGTCTTGTTACAGGTGCTTTTCTTCTGGGATTTGGTTTAATTGAAATTCCTAGAAGCATTTGGAGGAACGCGAATTGGAACTACCGACAGAAAATTTTGTCCCATCGAGTTGCAAAGATAGTTGTTTAACTTGATGATGCTCATCAAGAACTCTCAAATGCATTTGTTATTGCCCAGGCTACTTCAAATCAGATGTCCAAGCGAGATCCATTACGACCTTACATGGATGTGATTGATAATATGCTACTCCAGATGACCAGAGAAGATCCGAACTTTAAACCATCCGGAGGTAGATTAGGGGAAGACGACATGGATTATGACACTGATGAAAAATCAATGGCTGCCATTAGGTATCAACTAAGAAGAGCTGCAGAGGAATATTACCGTTACAAAAGTGAGTACATAAGCAATGTGTGTGAGGCGCTTGAGCTGGAGGATACAATTAAGAACTATGAACGTGGTAGCTCTACAGAAAGGCGTTACATATCAAGTTTCCGTCAGCCTCGTACTGGTACTTTTGGGCAGTTCTTGGATGCTAATGGGTTTGATCAATCTGGCACAATTATTCTCAAAAAGAGCTTCAATGGCTTCAACAAGGACTTGTGGTTGGAGAAAATGTTGTTCCATTGGCCCGAAACTTCAAAAATTGGTGTGAAGACATTGAGGCTGACAATATCCCCAAGAAATAAACATGGACTGTTGATGATGTTGGGAGCAAGACTGAGATAGAAATGAAAACATCAACCACTATTCTGATCACATCGAACCAAGATGGCAAAGGTAGTCGGTCAAAGATCCTGAAAGACGATCACCAAGTATATGGCAGCAAGGGTGCTATTGCAACTAAGTACGCTCCTCTGAGGGAACATCAGAACAAGCTTTCGTATCCTTCATCAGGATCGATGCAGCCTCACAAATCAGATGTAAGATCTGCTGTCCAGGTTGGCAACTCTGGAAATTTGTCAGATAACAGAAAACAGCTAGATATTCCTTTTGGTTTAGCTACGAAGTGGAAATGGTACACCCTGGAAACATCTTTGCATCATTTCTGGATATCATGATCGAACAATATTTTCAGTTCACTGGTCAAGGAGCGGTCTTATTGCTAGTGGAATGTCTGATGATTGTATCAGGATCTTTAGTGAGAGCACTAATGATTCTGTGACACCGGTTGATGGCACCCGAGCATGCTAGGCCCATATTTCCAGAACATTGTCCGCTTGTAGAATGTCGGTTTCAAAATCCAGAAAAGAGACCCAATTGTTGTAAGAATTATTGATGCCCTGCTGCTACGTGTCTCCGCAAGCTATTCTGTTGGCAGCATCAGCTTTCGGTTGCTATTTTTATGGGTGGGTTTTTCTATTTGTATTAAAATAGGTTTCATTTAAACGAGAAGGTGAAAAGTCAAAAGCCAAATTTAAACAGAGACATCAACCAACAGCAGGAAGATAGGTGGGATTCCCTATGTTTGTCTTCAGTTACGAGATCTATACTACAGGTGTTACCTCCTTGTGGTTATCAACAGATTTCACATGTAGCGCTGCCCCTTTTCAGAACAGATGGACAGCTCCTTCGCTATCTTCATGATTTTAGTTGAAACAGCTCCCTCATTTTTGGTTGATTTTTTTTCTCATAGTGTAGTTTATTTATTGTATGGAAAATCTTTTGTAGAGAGAGTTCTGGGAAACAGTGGGAGAGGTGTGAAGGAAAAATTCACTGTACATTTTTTGACAGAGAAATAATTTGAATGGTGCAGCTCTGATTTGTAAGATTCTTGTGGCGTGAATTTTAGCATGTGTAACTTCTTTATGTTTCATATGTTTTTGTTATGTTCACAGTTCATTCATAATCGTTTTCAGCTGAATGCTTTTACAGTGAGAAAGGTAGAATTCATTTCTTGCTCTGCCTTTGTGTGTCTTCTTCTATCTGAAAAGGATTCATTGGTTAATGCCCTTTTCAGTCTTCTTAAAGAATCTTTTTGCCTCATTTAAATTAAATTTGATTGCTAAAACCTCATGCCTATCTCACCTTATGAAATACACTGTGCTTTTGATTAAATCTCTCTGCTCATGTTGTCCTTGGTCCCATACAGCCCAGAAACTCAGTCATTTATTAAATCATCTCTTCCATATCTATTTACTAGCCTAAAATCAGTATCTATTATAGGTCATCTCAGCCCCTTTGAAAACCTTTTGCCGAGATAGACCCAGAGAGAGCCCTCTCCTGTCCTCGTATGGCTAGCTATGAGGCTAAGCTTGGTTTGATGTTGCCTTGAGTTTTACCTTATTTCAGCCTAAGGTAGATTCGAGCGCTAACATAGTAGCGACCATACTGGGGAATTTCCTCCCCAGTAAAGGATGACAAAGTTCAGATCTGATCGTTGATGGTGAACAATGGTCAGACACCGCAAGGCTGAAAGCATTCACCTGGCGACTTCATTCACTGAACAATCCAGAAATCAATCCTTCATGGTGACTCCATTGCAGGCAGATCAATAGCTTTAAGATTTTCAAGATGGAACGGGTTGCAAGAAGATATGCTCCCATGAGCCGAGATCACATCCCAGGTTTTCCAAATAAAATGCCCAAGGTGGATTGGCTTCAGAATTTGCCTATGTTCAGAAATGTGGAAGGTAATGATGCTACTCTTCATCTGGTGAAATTTCACTTTCACGTGCATAAATTAAAGATCGTTTTTCCTGAAGACTGTTTGATGAAAATGTTTATGGCTACTCTGGAAGATGAAGCCCGATCTTGGTATGAAAGTTTGCCACCTGCTTCTATTTATTGTCTAAAGGATTTTCATTCAATATTCTTTGAAAGGTACAGAGAATCTTGTCCGTCTTTAATGTTAGTGCAGAATTGTTGTGAACACATTAGTAATTTCATTGAAGATCTTGAGAATTGTTATGGGGAAAATGAATTGATGGATGGAGAGATCCTGGAAGCATTTTATGAGAATCCATTTCAGTAGCACACAGAAATCTCAGAGGATCAAGATCAGCAGGTTGAAGATTGCCATATGGCTGAAAGTGATGAAAGAGAAAGTTTTGTTTCAGATCTGTCCACAGAAGAAGACAGCATACAGGGAAGTCAAGTTTCAATTTCAGAATGTGATGCAGTCAAGTCAGCTCTTTCAAATTTAGATCCAGATTCAAATCATGATGACCAAGAATATCTTGTGCAAGAGAACTCTGCTGTTGAAATCATCTGGAATGCAGAAGACACAGTAATGGATCCAAATGTTCTCAGTCATACTGTCAGTCCGTCATTAGAATAGAGTCTTCATAAAGAGGTAATCCAGTCAGTTTATGAAAAACAAGATCAGACCTTTGCTCAAGTAAGTGAAGAAGTTCCTTTGGACAAATCTTTAGTAGATGATAGAAATGATAGTGTTGTGCTTCAAGAATCATCTGAAATTTCTTTTTTCATGATTGAGGAATGTAATGAGAATCTGGTTGTTATATCATATGAAGATGACCTACAATACATTCAGACTGTAGAAGATCATACCATTCAGGATTTCCATTCAGATTCTTCTTCATATGTCTCATGTGTTGAAATGTTTTTACAAGAGGAGATCTGCTCATCTACCTGTTCAGAGTTTTTTGAAGCCCAGGAACATACTTTTACTGAAGTACATGATGAAGGAAGATCAGAATTTGAAGCAAAGGACACCTTGTTCTTTCAGCAGGAGGTAAATCTTCATGTTTTTCAGGATCCAATGGCCAATCTGTTGCAGTCAGCTGTGAAAGTGTTTATTGCAGTGTTCAGTGATGAAGGATATCATGGTCAACTATGTTTTTGGATGCCCAGTTATCAGTTTGTATTGTTGACCATGAGATCTGATCGGGAGAATCAATCAAGAAGGCATCTGCTTGATTGGTTACATTGGCATTTTGATATAGTTTGATGGTATATTGTCTTGTAAGAAACACAGGCAGTTATGTACTGCCATCAAGTTTTAAGTTTTAAGTTCAGGTCTTAGTCATTTTGACTCATTTGTCGAGTCAGTTTTCAGTCTTTTCAGTCAAGTTTCAATCAATAAATGAGTCAAAATCTTGTGTGGTTTGTTGAAATAATGGACTCCATAGCCCAATGAAAGGAGGCACTGTCTGCTCTCCCAAAGATTTGCAGTTCTTGGCACCTCCAAGGAATTGCAGCTGTCATCCCCATTGGAGCCAATGTTAGACTCGGTCTTGCAGTCCCTCGCCAGAGTCAAATTCACCAAAGTTCATTTCTCGTCATTTGCGTCACTAATGATTATTTCAGTCAAAGAGAGTATTTTAGAGTTTTAGGTCTAGGGTTTTTTCGATTTAGTCTGCATGAGGGAGGTTCAATAAGTTTCCATTGCAAAATGTCATCATCAAATAATGCTCAAGAGTGATTCTTCTTCAAAACAGTGTTTTGAAGAAGAAATCATTAAAATTTGCTTTTAAATTATTTCAGTTGAAGAGGTTCGTAGGCAGCCTCACCATGATCCTTTGCCGAATTCAGCAACTCCACACCCTGCAAAAATCAACCAAAAAAAACATCATTACAAAGCTCAGAAAATCAGTGAAGACAAAGAATAGAATATGTATTACAGGTGTAAAATGTCAAAGTTCAAAATATGGTAGAAATGGGTCTTTACAAAACAAAGATCGAAGCCATGAATTTTTATAAATATTTTCTACCATTTAAATATCATTTGCATTCAATAAAACATTGGAGAAGTCGATTTCAATGGTGGGAGGGCGAAATTGTAGGAAATGTGTTTGAAGACTGCGCGCGGCGCATTGGAAGAAGACGCAGCGCATAGAATGCGCGCGGCACACTGGGTGAAAGTTTGCAGTGTATTTTTGTGTGCGCGCGGCGCGTTGAGCCCTCCAGCTCAAACTCATCAACGTTTGGTGATTTTTCAATTTCAAATAATCTTCCAAGCTCCAAACCATCACTGGCCAAGATAAAGGAGGAATCGCTTTCTTTTGGAGTTGGTCTTACTGGAGCACTTTTCTTCTTACCTGGGCCATTGTTCCTACCATCCAGGGCTATGAAGATGCTACAGACTTTACAGTTATAGAGTGGTTAAAAAACAAGTATTCAGGGAAATCTGGTGTTCTACTTAAGTGTGGGGTCTATTGCTATGTTTGGAGTTGTCATTCTCATTCTCGTGCACAAAAGTTGGGGTGGTGGGATAATTGGCCTGGAAATGGCATGCTCGAATACTTTCGGTCTTGTTACAGGTGCTTTTCTTCTGGGATTTGGTTTAATCGAAATTCCTAGAAGCATTTGGAGGAACGCGAATTGGAACTACCGACAGAAAATTTTGTCCCATCGAGTTGCAAAGATAGTTGTTTAACTTGATGATGCTCATCAAGAACTCTCAAATGCATTTTTTATTGCCCAGGCTACTTCAAATCAGATGTCCAAACGAGATCCATTACGACCTTACATGGATGTGATTGATAATATGTTGCTCCAGATGACCAGAGAAGATCCGAACTTTAAACCATCCGGAGGTAGATTGGGGGAAGACGACATGGATTATGATACTGATGAAAAATCAATGGCTTCCCTTAGGTATCAACTAAGAAGAGCTGCAGAGGAATATTACCGTTACAAAAGTGAGTACATAAGCAATGTGTGTGAGGTGCTTGAGCTGTAGGATACAATTAAGAACTATGAACATGGTAGCTCTACAGAAAGGCGTTACATATCAAGTTTCCGTCAGCCTCGCACTAGTACTTTTGGGCAGTTCTTGGATGCTGATGGGTTTGATCAATCTGGCACAATTATTCTCAAAAAGAGCGTCAATGGCTTCAACAAGGACTTGTGGTTGGAGAAAATGTTGTTTCATTGGCCCGAAACTTCAACAATTGGTGTGAAGACATTGAGGCTGACAATATCCCCAAGAAATCAACATGGAATGTTGATGATGTTGGGAGCAAGACTGAGATAGAAATGAAAACATCAACCACTAGTCTGATCACATCGAACCAAGATGGCAAAGGTAGTCGGTCAAAGATCCTGAAAGACGATCACCAAGTATATGGCAGCAAGGGTGCTATTGCAGCTAAGTACGCTCCTCTGAGGGAACATCAAAACAAGCTTTCGTATCCTTCATCAGGATCGATGCAGCCTCACAAATCAGATGCAAGATCTGATGTCTAGGTTGGCAACTCTGGAAATTTGTCAGATAACAGAAAACAGCTAGATATTCCTTTTGGTTTAGCTACGAAGTGGAAATGGTACACCCTGGAAACATCTTTGCACCATTTCTGGATATCATGATCGAACAATATTTTTAGTTCACTGGTCAAGGAGCGGTCTTATTGCTAGTGGAATGTCTGATGACTGTATCAGGATCTTTAGTGAGAGCACTAATGATTCTGTGACACCGGTTGATGGCACCCGAGCATGCTAGGCCCATATTTCCAGAACATTGTCCGCTTGTAGAATTTCGGTTTCAAAATCCAGAAAAGAGACCCAATTTCTGTAAGAATTATTGATGCCCTGCTGCTACGTGTCTCCGCAAGCTATTCTGTTGGCAGCATCGGCTTTCGGTTGCTATTTTTATGGGTGGGTTTTTCTATTTGTATTAAAATAGGTTTCATTTAAACGAGAAGGTGAAAAGTCAAAAGCCAAATTTAAACGGAGACATCAACCAACAACAGTAAGATAGGTGGGATTGCTTATGTTTGTCTTCAGTTACGAGATCTATACTACAGGTGTTACCTCCTTGTGGTTATCAACAGATTTCACATGTAGCGCTGCCCCTTTTCAGAACAGATGGACAGCTCCTTTGCTATCTTCATGATTTTAGTTGAAACAGCTCCCTCATTTTTGGTTGATTTGTTTTCTCATAGTGTAGTTTATTTATTGTATGGAGAATATTTTGTAGAGAGAGATCTGGGAAACAGTGGGAGAGGTGTGAAGGAAAGCTTCGCTGTACAGTTTTTGACAAAGAAATAATTTGAATGGTGTAGCTCTGATTTGTAAGATTCTTGTGGCGTGAAGTTTAGCATGTGTTTCTTCTTTATGTTTCATATGTTTTTGTTATGTTCACAGTTCATTCATAATCGTTTTCAGCTGAATGCTTTTACAGTGAGAAAGGTAGAATTCATTTCTTGCTCTGCCTTGAGGAAGTGTTCAGACTTTGTGTGTCTTCTTCTATCTGAAAAGGATTCATTGGTTAATTCCCTTTTCAGTCTTCTTAAAGAATCTTTTCACCTCATTTAAATTAAATTTGATTGCTAAAACCTCATGCCTATCTCGCCTTATGAAATACTCTGTGCTTTTGATTAAATCTCTCTGCTCATGCTGTCCTTGGTCCCATACAGCCCGAAAACTCAGTCATTTATTAAATCATCTCTTCCATATCTATTTACTAGCCTAAAATCAGTATCTATTATAGGTCATCTCAGCCCCTTTGAAAACCTTTTGCCGAGATAGACCCGGAGAGAGCCCTCTCATGTCCTCGTAGGGCTAGCTATGAGGCTAAGCTTGGTTTGATGTTGCCTTGAGTTTTACCTTATTTTAGCCTAAGGTAGATTCGAGCGCTAACAGATACAACATCTCATCCATGATTAAAGGTTTATTGAAACATATTTGGAAAAGAATATTTGTAACATCATAAGGTCTCTACTCTAAAACTAGCTCCTAATTCTATTCTGCAACTTAGTTTAACACCACTAAATCTTACTCAAAAGTTATAGATTTCCTTTTAGAATAGTCTTTTGAGGAAAGGCTTGTTTTTGAAATGGTAAAAAGGTTGCAAAAGTACTCCAGGCCTTGGACTGATACTATCTTCTGTCCAGATGATTATGAGTTAATATAGGTTTGGAACAAAAGAAGTTTTGTAAATAATGAAGGCCGTGGTATTTAATTTTAACAACTAATGCAATTTAATATGTAATGGATGGCAACTAAACGTGGAATGTAAATACAGTGAGCTAAGCTAGAACTGAACTAGAGTGCTACTAGTCTACAGTAAACAGTGCTGAACTAACAAGCCATTATCAAACTTGAAACGAAATAACAGAGCATGAATTAAATGCAATTTTCCTCCGGAGTGCCCTAACTAAGTTATCATGCAATTAATCTATGGGATTCTACAACCTATTTCATTCATCATGAATGGTATATTGGAAGAGCTTGTTAGAACAATCCTAGCTGTACAATTCAATGCAATTGAATACAAACATGAAAACTGAAATCAAATACAATTAAAAACTAAGACATCACAGCTATTTCCTACTCATTGTTATGATGTTTTGGAAGAGCTTTTTAAGAGTAAGATCAGCTATGCTACTTAGTGTAAACAAGCAACTAAATCCTACAGTATCACAGTCATGCCTTAGTCATCATAATGATATCTTGGAAGAGTTTACTAGAGTAAGTTTAACTGTGATAATGAACGAAAGGAATTGCAAATAAAATCTATAACACTACATCCATTTCTCATTCATTATAATGATCTTTTGGAAGAGTTTCTTAGAACAAGTATGGCTATAATGACTAATGAAATTAACTATGAATGCAAACTTCAAAAACTTGAAAGCGAACTAAGATACTTATCTAAATTTCAAAAGTAAAGCCGCTCAGGAGGCAGGGGCCCTCTACCACCAGAGTAGCACGAAATCTAACTCAAGATCAACTCAACGCGTTCAGAGAGATGTTGTCTTCTTCATTAAAGGAAAATAACTTAAAACAGAGTATCCTCGGTCTTCAGAAATATAGCAGTCAATCCACGAAATCTAATCAAAATCGAGAGCTTGTCTCTCGGTTTCCCGAGTACATTTATAACAAATCTTCATAACAGAACTTGAGATAATACGGGGATCATTGTCTTTTCATATCAAAATCATACTAGAACTCTAAAGATGGCAGCGTAAAGTGAAAAAGGACATCTGGACTGTCCTTGTCCTATTAGGAGTCTGCCTCCTTGTGTGAGTTCCCACGTACAAAACCACGTCCAGAATTCCGTTCATTCTTCATGTTGAGAAACAAATGATGAGGACATGATGTGGAATACACCCATGTGTTGCTTTTCCTGAGAGGACACCTGGAACATGCTTGAACGTGAAGACAGCTGCAGAATTGGCAACTAGCTACGGAATGTCTGCATTCTGTAGCTAGTTTCAGTTCAAAATGCATTACAATGACAAAATCACAAAACTTAGCAAGTTAGCCATGATATTCATTCTTAAAGAAATTTTAACTAATTTCATTGATCATTTGAGCCTGGGATAACAATGGTCAAAAGAAAATGAAGTGAAGTATGATGGAAGAAAGAACAATCTTGGGGCTCAACAATCCAGATGATTTAAACTTGGATTCAAAACTCACAGCCCCTTTTTCCTTTGATTTTAAGCCACAGAATCGTCATTCTGGGCCGTTTTTTCACCTGACTGTGACTGGGAAAAACACAGAGAAAACACCGTTTAAACCCTACAAAACACACAAAAACTTGTTAAAAAATCCTGTGGAATTGGATTAAGACTGCTTCAGAGGTTTAACGGAGGGGATGGAGCTGTGCGAAATGGAGGAATTTGCTGCAAAATAGGGAGAAAACCCTTGGTGGAAGCGAAACAAGTGCAAATGGAGTTTGGGCATGATAGTGAACAGGAACCATTGATTTAGAACGATCAATAGTGGAGATCGTTCGATGGAGTGTTTGGGAGAAATAGATAGAGGCAAAAGACTTGGGGTTGCGATATAACGTGGGCCATTAGATTAAAATAATGAACGATCGAGATCAACTAATGAAGTATTTCGAGAGCAAGTTGGGTGAAAAGTGAAATTGGGGCGAGATTAAAACAGGATCGTCCGATCTCAGAGATCGACGACTAGGATTAAAAGATGAAAAAGCAACGTTGGCGGAGGGAGCAGCATAGCGGAAAACCGTCAGCGGTTTTCGCATTGCGTTTGGGGGGTAAGCGGTATTGTAAAAAAAAACGCAATTCCATACACCTACTGACACCTGTCCCTCCTAAAACTTCTTATTTCGCATACTTTTTTGGTGTTAAACTTCGGGCGCAAAAGTTTTGTGAAACGCAACGTCCGCCGTCAAATCGGTGGACCCAGATCCGACGATGCGGATCGCACGCGACAAGAAAGTTGCACGGAAAGGGGGATAGTGGAATACAGGTGGCAGCGTGTGAGTGGATAGGTATTTTATGAGGCGGGAGGTAGGTCCCAAAGGAGTCATGTCTATCGGGTTAAATCCCTACCATTGGATCTTCGCAACGAACGGTCAAGATTTAAAGGGAAGCAGATAATGTTGAAAGGAAGAAGGGAAGGGAAAAATGAAACGGGTGGAAGGATAAGGTTGATGGCCATTGATCTGAGTAGATCAACGGTTAGGATTCATTTAAAACTATATTTTTCGGAAAACAAAAAATATAGAAAAGGTAAGGTTTGAAGGAATTTGGCGGAGAAAAATGAGGAGAATGGAGGGCCCACCTTTTTATAAAGGGCGGAAGGAAGGATCAATGGGAGTCGTCGAATCATGAGGATCGACGGCGGAGATTAAAGATGGTGGATGAAGGGTCAGGAGGATGGTGAAACTGCGATGAAGCGCGAACCGTTGGATTCGACAGAATGAACGGTCAGGATTAAATCGAGGATCACACATCAGAGGAGAAAAGCGGACGGGATTTTGGATTTGCGATGTGCAATTAAGCGTTGGCCGTTGGATCAGGATGAGAGATCAACAGTCAGGATTAAATCAACGGAAGGCAAAGGGAGACCGCGATGAAACGCGGGCCGTTAGATCAGGGGAAAAGAACGGTGGAGATCTCATTGGAGCATCGCATCGGCGGAGGTCAAAGGGTACGGGACTAAGCCTTTACGATATGCGATAATGCGAAGGTCGTCCGATCTAAAGGATGATCGATGGTCAGGATTTAATCCGCGGGCGCGATGTTGGAGGGCTATGGGTGGATCACGATTGAATCTTAGCCGTCAGTTCTTGTGGATTCGACGGCTGAGATTAAATTGGCGAATCGGCATTGGAGGAGGAAAAAAAAAGGATAAGAGAATTTGCGACTGCGATGAACATTTGCGATGTGATGAACATTTGCGATGCGATGAGCACTTCGTGCTAGGTCATAGTTCGGGTCATATGCGAAAAGGGGCTATGGCTAAGGCCAAAAGGGGCTTAAGGCCTTAGTGCTGAAAACTGGGTTTTTAGGCCAAAATGAAGGTTTTTCAGAGGTTTTTGAGGGTTCCAATAAGGGAGAAAATGGTTTTTTTAACCAAATTAAAGGAGAACATAAGGTTTTAAAGGGTATTTGGAATGATTTAGAATTCAAATGAAGGTCTTTATGGATGAATATGGAGAATGAAATGGAGAAGTGTAAATGAGGGAAAATGGAGTTTTATAAGCAGTTTTCTCTTGGTGAACAGTAGGTTCTTTAGGATTAATAGTGAAACAGCAATGAAGATTAACTCAGAGGGTAAAGAACATCATAAGACTTCAAGAACTCACAATTTGGTCATGAAATTTTTTCTTGAAGGCTAGAAATATTTAGCCACCATTTGGTATGACAAATGTTTATAGGTGGCTAACAAAAGGAGTACAATATTAATCAAGATAAAGAAGAACATAATCAAGTGAAGTAAATAGTATTCACAAGGAGTTATCATTGCTAGATAAATCACCTTGTCTCTCTACCTTTTGACGATACAAAGAGAAACAACTTCTTTAGCCAATTGATAAATCTCAAACAAAATGGTTTAGTGCCGGAGCACATTGAGGACTTCCAAAAATTGAATATAAGGGTAATTGATATTCCAAAGGAACACATGATTGATGCCTTCATAGGGACTTTAAAGGATAACATCCAACATGAAGTTTGCATTTGGGAACTTGATTCATTGGAGAAGGCATTCAGGTTGGCAAGAAAAATTGAATGTTAAATTATGGCGACAAGGAAGCCTACCAGTCACATCTATAAAGATGGAATTGTTGCTACTCCTAGACTTCCACAACCTACAAGGTTGACACCACAAAAATTGGAAGAAAAAAGAGCAAAAGGGCTTTGCTACAATTATGATAGAAAATACACTAAAGGTCATAAGTGCGCTGAGAAGAAATTATTTTACATAGATTGTGAAGAGGAGGAATAAAATGAAGAAGAAACTTCAAAAGTAGAGGATATACACCAGGAAGAAACCCTAGAAGAAGAAGAATAAATGAGTCCAATCATATGATGTAATGCATTGGCAGGAATTACCACTCCTCAAACTATCAAGATAGAAGGACATATCAAGAATAAAAGGTAATAGTGTTGATTGATTCGGGTAGTACCCATAATTTTATTCATTGTAAGGTAGCCAAGGAATTGAATTGTTTCCTATACCCAACACCAGAATGTCAAGTGATGGTTGCAAATGGAGGAACTATAAATTTCTCTAGAAAATGTCATAATATCAAGCTAGCCATGGGGGAATATGTATTGAATAGCCCAATGCTTTCCATCCCAATGGGAGGTGTTGATGTTGTACTAGGAGTACAATGGTTACAATCTTTGGGGACGGTAGCTTTTAATTTTCAAGAACTTTTCTTGAAATTTTTTTCAGAAGGAAAGGAAATCGAATTACGGGGTATCGCAGGGAAGCCAGGAAATATAATAAGCTCTAATGTCATGAAAAAGCTTCTGAAGAAAGAACAATGGGGCGTAATTGCACAATTATGCTCACTAGAAGTTCCAACATCAAAATCATCTATTTCTCCAAATCTCCAAAAAGTCTTGGACAATCATTCCAAGGTATTTGATACTCCCAAAGGACTCCCACCTATTCGTGATCATAATCATGATATTCATTTGATTACAGGAATTGTTCCTCTAAACATCAGGCCTTACAGATATCCTTATGTCCAAAAGAGCGAAATTGAACGCATGATTGCAGAAATGTTAGAGGTTGGTATAACTCAACCTAGTCAAAGTTCTTTCTCTGCTCCAGTAGTATTGGTGCACAAGAAAGATGGATCATGGCGCATGTGTCCAAATTATAGGGAGCTCAATAAGCTCACTATTAAAGATAAATTTCCCATTCCTGTGATTGATGAATTGTTGGTGAATTACATGGAACAAATTATTTTACCAAGTTGGATCTTCGTTCAGGATATCATCAAATTAGAATGAAGACTGAAGATATTCCAAAAACAACATTTCGAACTGAAGAGGGTAATTATGAATTTTTGGTCATGCCTTTTGGCCTTACTAATGAACCTTCTACATTTCAAGGGTTGATGAATTCCATTTTCAAACCCTTCCTTAGAAAATTTGTGCTAGTATTTTTTGATGATATACTAATCTACAGCAGGTCTTGGAAGGATCATGTTGAACATGTTGACAGGGTGCTCAAACTATTGCAAGAGAAACAATTAAATGCAAAAACATCCAAATGTTTCTTTGGAGTACAAGAGGTGGAATATCTGGGTCATATTGTATCTCACGAGGGTGTTAAAGTAGACCCTAACAAAATTAAAGCTATTAAGGAATGGAAAGTCCCCACAACCATAAAGCAGTTGCGAGGATTTCTCGGGTTAACAGGGTATTATCGCAAGTTTGTTAAGAATTATGGGAGAATAGCAGCACCTCTAACAACATTATTGAAGAAAGATGCATTTTTATGGACTCCTGAAGCAACTAAGGCCTTTGAACATCTTAAAGAGGCAATGTGACTAGCACCAGTCTTAGCTACGCCAGACTTCACAAAAACCTTTATTGTGGAATGTGATGCCTCAGGAAATGGAATTGGTGTTGTTTTAATGCAAGAAGGAAGACCCATTTCTTTTGAAAGTTGTTCAATCAAAGGAAAGTATTTACAAAAGGATATTTATGAGAAGGAAATGTTGGCAATACTACATGCACTAAAGAAATGGAGACCTTACCTAATGGGAAGACACTTCAAGGTAAAAACTGATCATGATAGTCTTAAACACTTTTTGGAACAAAGACTATCTTCAGAAGAGCAGCAAAAATGGGTCACAAAGATTTTCGGTTATGACTTTGAAATAATCTACAAAAAAGGAAAGTTTAATGTTGTTGCAGATGCACTCTCAAGAAAGAATGAAGAGGTGGAAGTATTGCTTTGTGCCATTTCTATTATCCAACCAGATTGGATAACCGAAGCAAGAGATGAATGGAAGAAGGACAAAGATGTATGGACACTCATTCAAAAGTTGCAGCAAGATCCTAGTACATCTGATACATTTAGTTGGAAAAATGATTCCTTATGGTACAAAGATCGCTTATATCTTTGTAAGAATTCTCAACTAAAACAAAATATTCTTTTGGAATTGCACACTTCTCCTTTAGGAGGACACTTAGGATTTTTAAAAACTTACCACAGGGTGAAGAAAGAATTTTTTTGGGATGGCCTTAAATCTGATATTCAAAATTTTGTGGCAGAATGTTTGGTTTGCCAGAAAAATAAATTTGAGACAATTAAGACCTCGGGTCTTCTACAACCTTTATCCATTCCAAGTCAACATTGGGAGGAGATTTCAATGGATTTTATCACAGTTTTACCTAAGTCCGAAGGAAGGAGTGTCATCATGGTGGTAGTTGATAGACTTACTAAGTATGCACACTTTTGTGCATTATCTCATCCATTTAAAGCGAGTACAGTTGCTACTACATTTATGGAAACAATTCAAAAGCTACATGGAAACCCGAAGATTATTGTAAGTGACAGAGATCCCATTTTTACAGGAAATTTTTGGACAGAATTATTTTCTTGTTTGGGTACTCAACTAGCTCATAGCTCATCTTATTATCCTCAATCCTATGGTCAAATAGAGATAGTGAATAAATGTTTGGAAGGATATCTTAGTTGTTTTGTATCTGATAATAAAAGCACATTGGGTCAAGTGGTTACCTCTTGCTGAATGGTGGTATAACTCTTCCTTCCATACTGCAGCAAAAATGACCCCATTTATGGCACTTTATGGATATCATCCACCATCCATCACATATTATTTAAGGGATCAAAATGATAGGGTTCAAGCAGTGGAGGATCACATCGAGCATCAAAAAGAAGTTCTCCAACTCTTAAAGGATAACCTAAATTTGGCACAAAATTGAATAAAACAATAGGCAGATCAAAATCGCAGTGAGAGAAGTTTTGATGTGGGAGACTGAGTATTTTTACAGCTACAACCATACAAACAAATTTCCCTCAAGCAAGCTACGAAATATAATAAATTATCGCCAAATTACTATGGTCCTTACAAATTTTTTCAAAATATTGGTACTATGGCATACAAATTGGAGCTTTCTGCTTCTTCACGAGTGCATCCAGTTTTCCATGTTTCATGCTTAAAAAAGGTTATAGGGGACAAACTTCCAATTCAAACAATATTGCCAGAACTTGATAAGGAAGGAAAAACCATATTGGAACCTGAAGCAGTCATGGAAACAAGAACTCGGCAACTACAAAATCGATCAATTTCAGAGTATCTCATCAAATGGAAGAACTTACCCACTGGAGATTCTACATGGGAGGATGAGAATTTTATACAAAAGCATCTGGAGCTACTCAAGCATTTAGGAGAACACTTTTTTGAAGGACAGGAGCATGTTAGGTCCCTATATTGCTAGTATAGTCCCTTATTGTTGTTAGTGTAACCCCCCTATTTTTATTTGTGTACCCCTGTAACCCCCATATTGTTATTATTATGCCCTTAAATTATTATTCTTAGGTGGGATAGGATTACATTGTGGCCCCACTAGGATTACATTGTGGCCCCATGGACTCCTATATATAGAAAGGAGGTTTTGTCATTTTTATCATCCAAGAATTGTTCATTTATGTAATGTATTGGAGGTTTCCACCTCGAAGTGGTTGATTTCTAAGGCAGCGATCTCTCTTTTCTTCTATTTTTGGAGCTGGTTTCACAACATATGAATTAATTGAGTCATGTCATATAGTTGAAAATATCATGGATGAATGCTCTACCTCAAGAGCATGATCAAAATAAATAATCTTCTAATTTGAAAGGATGCATAAAGGCATGGTTCACATATTTAATAGATGAAATCAATATAATATGTCCTCATATGAGGTGGTTGAAAAAGATGAGAGAACTTTGATTGGAAGTTCCTCAGAGGAAATGTGTGAAGAAAGAAAGGGAGAAATCATCAAATATGAAACTATGGAGAATTAAATCATCATCCAATGAATAAAATATTTGACTATGATATCTCCATGAGAAAGATACGAAGACCTTAATGGATTCTGAAAAGGAAGGAGACCCTTCACATTGTATATTTTTGGATATGTATCAAATATATGTGCGGGATGTTAATATTGCAAGTAAACAAATTTCATGATGAAGGGCCATCACAAAAGGTAATTTTGATTTGATGTTCATTTTTGGTTTTTGAATAACATTTGGATGCGTTAATGCAGGACTACTAGAAAAAGTGTTGTGGGTGTCTTCCACAACTAGCACTAATGTGGTGGGATGGAAGATCCTAAACATGATTTCAAAGAGGTAGTTGTATGAAGTAAATCTAGATGTGGACTAATCACTTTCAGATAAATCAAAGGATGACATGACTGACTTGAGGAAAGTGATGGATGTTTGATGCCCTACAAATATGAAGTCTCCATAATGTTAAAGATAGAAATTTCGACATCGAATGGAGGAGCACTACAAGCAGTTGAATGTCCCATGATATCCACCAATGAATAAAAATTTGTTGTTGGAAACAGGTCCCTAGTTAAATAAGGAGCCTGGAAACAAGTTTTTAACTTGGTAGAAACTTGGAAGCAAGTCCCTGGGAGCCTGGAAAATTCCTTGGCTAAGAGGGACCTTGGAAGCAAGTCCCTGGGAGCCTAGACTAGTCTGTAGATAAGAGGGAGCTTAAGAATATTCCTTTATTGGAATGGGTATATCCTCCCTAGTTGAGAGGGAGAGATAGGCACGTCATTCTTGTCTTCAATTGGGAAGAAATAATGGAGGATTGGGTAAGCGTCTGGCATCCGATACTCTTTGAGGATGTGGTAGGGAATCCAATATAAGAGGAGTCATGAAGGACCAATATTCTTTGAGGACTGGTAATCCAAGATAAGAATATTCCTTGAAGGACATACCCTGTGAACACCCGGGTGGGGTATACCCTTGGAGAGACAACGATGAAAGTGTCTATAAATCATTGGTATTGCCATCATTTTTATCTGATATTTTGGAAAGAGATTTTTTAGTGTGAAAATTTCATCTATTGTAGCAACTAGAAATTATTCTTCTAACTGTTAATTTAATTATACAGTTTATTTTCTACGACAAACAACGAATAAAATCACAAATGCAATTTTTACAAGAAAATTATTGTGGAAAATAAAATACTGGAAACTGAGAAATTCTAGCACACACGCAAGAATATTGAAAAAGTTATTTTTGGACAAATGTACCCGTAAAAACCCAATGCGGGAAAATCGCTGCAACAGATGAGGGTTTTCTTATTATTCTTCAAAAACAAATATGAATATAAAATTTTAGATGCTCTACTGGAAATCTAATCTGAGGAAAGTACTGAGAGATTTTTTTTGAGAATTTTCTCACACTCCACTACAAATTTCTACCCCCAAGATGGATCCTCTATCCTCACGCTGGAGCCTTTGTGTCACTCTCTGCGCAGTGACTGCGCGAGATATTGTGGAATTCACCCTTCCTCACTCTGTCTCTTCTAGAAGCTAGAAATATTCCTCCTGGAATTATGTTGCTCTCCTCTCTCACATGTTACTCACCCTCTCACTCTATATTATTTGTTTAATCACAACCACTTCGAAAATCGAGCTGCCCAAGAAATTCAGTAACTGCAATGGTATTTTCGCCATCTACCCATCGACTTCTTCTTATAATCTTATGTTGGAGAACTAACGACCAAGATTAAAACATAATTGATGGCCCGGATTAATTCCCTATCGATCCGTGTGAGTTTATATATGATTCTATCCTTATCTCAATTAATACTGATTAATTAATCATATTCCCTAAGTTTAGACTCAAGAAATATTTAAAATTTGGTTAATAATCTAATCGATACATTTCTAGGTGGAATTTCCAAAAATAATTTCTGAGTTTTGGAGAACTCATGTATTCTAGCCTCTCCACAAAATTTTGTGGCTAGAACACATCTGATGCTACCAAAAATTACACCCCCTCTTAGTGAGGAATGTGTTCTAGTGATGCACCTAATTCCACAACACCCTGTCTCTACATCATCTCACGTCACACTTTTGATGTCTGGCTACTTCTGCCCACCAACCACTGCGCAAATTTGATATGATTTGTATATGTGTTACTGGTGACCCTTTTGAACTATTTTTTACATTACATCTGCACTGCAACTCCCTCCCATCTGCTGCTCCTGCAACTGCAACATATGCAACTGAGAATCATCTAAAGTGACATGTCCCTACTACTGTAACAATTTCTCCACCATACCCATATGTTCCCTGAACTGGACGAACTTAGCTCTCCCTAGAGCTGTCGTGAGTATGTCTACCACCTTCTCTCTTGTGGGAAAATAATGTAGTTGGACTACCCCATGATGGGTTTTGGAGAACTCATGTATTCTAGCCTCTCCATAAAATTTCGTGGCTAGAACACATCCGATGCTATAAAAACTAACACTCTCTCTTATTGAGGAATGTGTTCTAGTGCGACACCTGCTGCCATAACACCATAAATCTACATCATCTGTTGCCACATTGTTATTATATATCTATTGCTTCCCACCAACCACTACGCAACTCTGATATGAGTTGCATCTGTGTTGCTACTGACCCTACTGAACTGTTGCCAACATTTCATCTACACTACAAATCCTTCTCATCTTCTATTGCTACAACTGCAACTTCTCATATGTTGTTGCTGCAACTGAGAATCATCCAAAGTAACATGTCCCTGCTACTGAAAATATTTCTCCACCATACCCATATGTTCCCTGAAATAGACGAACTTAGCTCTCCCTATATATTTCATGAGTATTCCTGCCACTTGCTCTCCTGTGGGAACATACTATAGCTAGACTGCCCCACGCTGTACAAAATATATGACGAAATTGCATCTAATATCTATGTTCTTCGACCTATCATGAAACACTGGATTCTCAGAGAGCATTATGCAACTCTGATTATCACAGTAGATGCTGGTGTCTTCCATCCTCTGCCTGAACAAGCTTACTAGAAGCTTCCTAAGCCATATAGCTTTGCACGTAGTTGTGCTGACTTCCATATACCTTGCTTCTGCAGAGCTTAATGCTACTGAATTTTTCTTCCTACTACACCAAGAAACCATCCCTGATCCAACACTGAAGCAATACCCAAAGGTACTTTTCCTGTCCACTAATTTGTCTACCCAATCTACATTTGTGAACCCACATAGTATTACGTCATCCCCTTGAGTATATCTCAACCCATACTTGACTGTGTCGCGCACATACCTCATAATGTGCCTCGATGTTGCCCAATGTACCCTCTTTGGCTCTACCATAAACTTACTTAGGTTATTTACTATAACACAAATTTATGGCCTAGTGTTGACCAGATACATGAGAGACCCAATGAGTTGTCTTTATAAGGTGGGTTCAACATCCTTGTCATCTAATGAATTTATATTCTTCCAATTTATAATCATGGGCATAGTCATGGGTCTGTAATCCTGCATTTTGAACCTTTTCATAATGTTTGTAGCATATCTTCCTTGTCCAAGGAATATCTCCCCATTCTTCTGTCAAACTTCCAATCCTAGAAAATAGTGCATCAACCCCAGATCCTTCATGTTAAACTCCGCTTCCAGGTTCCTCTTGTAGGATTATATGAGCCTTGATGATCTTGTCAAAAATATATCATCCACATACAAAACTGTAATGAGTGGCTCACATTCTACCATCAAATAGTAGAGGTTGGGATATACATCACTCTTGATGAATCCCATCTGCTGCAAGTAACTTCCAATCCAACCATACAAAGACCTGGGAGCCTGATTGAACCCATATATATATTTCTTTAGTGTGCACACATGAGTGAGTCTATCATGATTTTCAAAGCCCTATGGTTTTTCTATGTACACCTCTTCCTCTATCACCACATTCAAGAATGTTGACTTGACGTCCATCTGGTGAATCTGCCATCCCATATGAGATACTAGGGATATAATTAACCTAATAGAAGTGTACTGGGAAACTGGGGTGAAATTATCCTCGTAATCTATACCTTATTTTTGTGCATACCCCTTTTCCACGAATATTTCCTTGTACTACTCCACACTTCCATTTGAAACGTACTTGATCTTGTAGATCCATCTAGAACCTATAATTGATATGTCTTTTGGTCTTGGCACTACCTCCCAAACATCATTTGTCATGATAGATATATACTCTTCTACCATGACATCTATCCACACCTGATTCTATGTGACTTCCTAAAAGTTGGAAGGTTCTGCAACCTCAGCTACCAAATCTTGATACATGTTAGGATGTTTGTGTTGTATTTTGTCAATCCTAGGAGTTCCAATAAAATCCTTTGCAACTCTCAATGTATGATGAACTTCTTTTTTGGCTCTTCCACGGGTGGTAAGAGTTTCAACCAGCTCCTCCTTCTCCTATCCCTACTACTTTGTTTGCTGGGAACTCCCCGGATCTCCTATCCCTGAGGAAATACTAGTACTAATCACTGTACTCGGTCCCTATGAATGTCCTCTTGTTGGTCCCACTGGCTACCCCTGTTGCTGGACTAAAGGATCTTCTACTCACTAATTCTAATCACCTGGAGGCATCTCTTGAGATCCCCTAAAATCTTATTCCTCCATGAACCGTTTACATCTCGTCTCACTACAATCTTCCTAATGCTAGGAATGTAGATCTTGTATGCCTTTGAAGTATCACTATACCCAACGAGAAATCCCTTCTCTGCAATTTGATCCAATTTGGTATCTTTTTCATCTCGCACGTGGAAATAAGACACACTACCAAAAATCCTCAAGTGACTAACTTTCATCTTCCTCCATGTGAAAACTCCTTCTCATGTTTTCTTCCCTAATGCTCTATGAGAAGTTTTGTTCTAAATATACATCATCGTGTTACACACCTCTCCCCATAAAAATTTCGGTAAATATTGGTCATATAATATGGCCTTTGCAACCCCAACTACATTTATGTTCTTTTGCTTTGCTACCCCATTTTGCTTAGGATGATATGGAGTTGTCCATTCTCTTTGGATGCCTTCCATCACGCAAAAGTCTGTGAAGTTTTTATCAATGTATTCTCCACCATTATCTGAGCGAAGTACCTTTTTCTTCTTCCCTGTTGCATTCTCCATGAGAGCTTTAAACTCTTTGAACCGATCAAATACCTCATCTTTGGTATTCAATAAGTATATCCAGGTTTTCCTGGAATGGTCATCTATAAAGTTGAAAAATCATTTGACACCACTAGGATGTAATATTCCCAAATTTTCACATAATATTCGGATATTAGAGTTCTTAATAAACTTAATTAATTAAGTAAATAAAATGGTGGAGGGACCCATAATCCTCAAAGATGAATAAAATCCACTTTGATGTGTGTATGTGGATATTTTAGATCTAGATCTACATAATGGAGTAGTAGAGCAACTACTTAATGTGAAAGGAGTGGAGATCATGTCTCATTGATGAGATAGATCATGGAGGTTGATACAGTCAACTAAGATCTTGGAAGGGATCAAACATAAGATCATAGAGAATTTATGATGAGATGATGGAGGAGTGATGCATTTAATACACACATGATGGAGAGGGTGATCATTGCATTCACACATGATGAAGATCATGAAGAGACAGCGTAGTCAACATGTATAGTGTAGTTATGAGGTGGGCCAAGGCATGAGAAGGTTCACAAACTATATAATGAAGATGAAGGCAACATAGAAGGCATGTGGAAGATTATTATTGATGTATGATCTGTTTAGATCTGTAATTTTCATGTGCCAATCCATGCTTTCTTTGGCTATTTAGCTAAGATTATAAGTGTTGTTTAGCACTGGGTGTTCCTGGTCAGGATTCCCACCTCTTTCATTGAGTAGCTCTTGAAAGATTATTGTACTTCATTCATCATCAGGAATTGGTGCCATATTGTTCCTACTTTCCGCAGAACATCCATATTCAGAAATTGCACCTTTCTGAAGATCATTTTGAGAGGAGGAAGTTGTCCTTCAATATTTCAGTTGTGGAACCAGTGAAGGATTCATCCTATCACCTTGAGCTTCAAGATTAGCCTTCTAGTGCTTCGGATCTATATTAGGCATCAGGCCATCTATTATTCATCTCCCAGCAGCAGCAATATCTTCAGGAATTGCGCAGTCCAGTCTTGTAGATCTAAGGGAGAAAAGAAATTGCTATCATTTCAGCTAGTATTCTAGTGGAAGACCTTTCCTTCACATTGTATACATTATTTCCATCATTTCTGAGCTATATTGCATATCTTAGCAGCAGGCTAGAGAGCCTCCTTCCCTTACAACGCAGTTTTCATGAGCAGTTGTGTAGCAGCAACTGCAACCTTATTTGGAGGATTGAGGAGCTAGATCTTGAGCTTCTAGCTTGTGGATCTAGAGAAGGGATCAACCCTTCAAGCTTAGATCTGATATTGTGACATATTTCATCCATCTATTTGTCAGATCTAGCTTCAGATCTGCATAACCTAGTAGTCAAAGGATCAAAATCTAGGAGGGTGATTTTCCAAAGTTGTAGATCTGGAAAATCCTTTCTAGGTTATCTTGGGTATCCATCATGGAGCCCAGATCTTGAATCTTGGCATCATCAGAGCTCCAGATTTCCATAGATCTGCATTTTCCTTTTCAACCTATAGTCATATTTCCATATTCAGCTGAATGGACAGCGTAGTATTTTCTTCTAGTAGCTCTCTAGTTACGCAGTGCCTACTTTGGCATGTTTTTAGGGTGATTCTAGGCCATCTCTTTGGCTAGATATACTCATATTTTGTGCATTGTGTAACTGAATCTTCTCCTATATAATAAAATGGCTCAGCTTCTCTGTATATTCTAATGTTGTATTTAGATTTATTGTTTACTTTGTTGCAGTTCTTATATTTTTTTTTAGTATTACTGCATTTTCCCTTTTGGGAATATTACAGTGGTATCAGAGCATGATCTTTGGCTCAGCTTATGGGCATTTTGACAACATAAGAAAAGAAGATAGTAGAGATCTAATATGGATGGATTAATTTATGCCTCATCTTCCTTCAGATCTATGAAGGATCTCTCCAAGGAGATCAATGAAACAAGAAGAGAAAGATAAAGAGAAACCTCAAGAAGGTTTCAAGATGAAGAAGGTCTCATCACTTCTTTTCGGCAAAAAAGAAGACCAGAGAAGAAAAGAGCTTCACATTATTCCACTAGATCCACTTTATTTGAGAAAGAGGACTGGTCTAAATATGATGAAGGCTTGGGGCATGAGACCCTAAGTGAATATCTATCTGAATACAAGTCACAACCTAGAGCATTGAAGGAGAATCTCTCTCTCCAACAGTTTCTGCAACTCAAAGAAGAGAGGAGATCCAGAAGCAGCAATAGAAGAAAGATGGATAGATTCTTCTTGCCTACATTTGATGGATCTTCCACAAGCACCTTGAGGGCTTGGAGGGAAGAATTATTTACATAATTTCTGAAATATCCTATATTAGAAAGAGAGGCTGTGAAGTTTGCAGTGCTGCACCTAGATGGTGAAGCAAGAAAATGGTGGTTTAGTCACTTGTCACACATCAAAGTGTCTATTTATGAAAATTTTATTCAAAGAATGAAGGAAAAGTATGGTAGAAATAAACCAGAAACATCTCACATAATTACATCTCCCATCATCAAGGAGATAGTGCATGAAGATTCAAGAGAATATTATCTCATTATCACTCAAGAGGAGGAGCCTCTACCACCACCAGTTGCAGATGTGCTTATATCAATAGGAGGATCACTTGCATCTTTGTAAGATGGTCTTGAGTTCTTGAAATTTGGAGTCCCATGCATGATTGATGAGATGCATGATGAGAAGGAGACAGATACCAATGCTAGTACACTTGTAGAAGTGCAACCATCACTCTTACCAACAGTTGGAGAGACCTTTGCACCGCAAGAGGAAGCTCTTTCGTTCTTGCAATATGTTTCTGAATCTCAGTTGATCCAAGGTATGCGTACACTTTCATATCATATTTTTTCAGTACCTCTTATTGAAATTTATGGGGACATCCCATCAGGGCTATTGCATGACCAAGGGTTAGAACATCATGAAGATTTGGAGTAGCATTATATCACTACACAAAGGATCCTTGTTCTAATCAAGGAAGAGATGAAGAACCATCCTAGTTTGTCATGGATGAACTACATTCAACCTCTTGAGTTGAAATTTGGAGTTTCATAAAATGGGATGAGTGTGATCCTATGTATAATGGCTTTCCATGAGTTTAGCATTGTGCCTTGCTTTGAGACAGCACATGTATCACCTTGCAGATCTACAACGTTGTCAATGAGCAACAATGAGAAGAAGAGAACCCATTCCTCATGGGCGCAATCGCATGGCAGCTTCATTCATGAAGAAATGGAGGAAAATATGATATATGGTAGACATCTTGAGATGAGAAATGTTTTCTCCTTTCTAGATGACATTTTCTCAATGAGCATCTCACAGCTCAAAGAGAAACTTCTACCTGCAGCAGATCCAGAACCTTATTGGTTTTGGAGGGCCATTGATGAGAAGAAGGTCTCATGGAGAGATCTCATTGGAGGTACACTTCAACATTTCATGGAGTGCAGAGTTCTTCAACAGTTTGAGGAGGTTGGTGTCCTATAATGGGAGGATACCAAGTATTTGCAGAATGATATCCATCATCCGCATTTTGATGAATGGTTGATAGTATGGAGCAAGGGGTTGCCAAAACACTTGCATATCTATGATATAGGCCAGCAAGAAGCATGGCTGCGCTGGTTGCTCTTTGGTGAGTATGGCTACCACTCAATGAGTCACAATTTTCTGATTCATGCCTTACACATCACTGGAAGAATGCAGAAGAAGAAGGCATGGTTACTTTGGTTGTTGATGAGAGAGTTTTGACATCACATGATATATATTATGTCCTTGAATTTACTTTTTTTTGCGATATGTATCATGTCTTTACATGTATTTTTGTTAGGGATGTATCTCATGTTCATGTATGTACTTGGGTTTGGGAGAAAGTATAACTCTCACATGATGTGGCATAAGGGAGCTTGTTTGTATTATGTTTATGAGACATTTTACATGTCCACTACTATATTGTTGCTCCATGACTTGCACCATGATAAGGTAAGGTGACAACAAGAATCCTTGTTGCTATGGTTACTATTGGGAGAGTATGGTTTGATTTCTTCCCATACATTACATGACATTGTTGGAGGATGGCAACAGGAGGCCTTACAGTGTTGGCTTCTGTTGGGGGATTATGTTCATTGTACATGGTATAATGATGATGTGATGGGGCAGCAAGATGCCTTATTAAGGTGGCTTCTCTTGAGAGAATATGGCCACTACATTTGGTACAATGATGATGTGGTATGGCAGCAAGAGGCATTGTTGAGGTGGCTTTGTTTGAGAGAGTATGGATCTCATATTCTCGTTGATATTGATTTGGCATGGAAACAAGAAGCATTTTTGCAGTGGCTTCTTTCGAGAGAGTATGGCTCTCTTACTTATTTTCATGATGATCTAGCATGGTAGCAGAAGGCTTTGATGCATTGGTTGTTATTAGGATAATATGGTTTAACATTGTTCATGTTTTCCCATATGTATCTACTTCTTGTTTTTCTCTATGATGATGTAATGTTTGATTCCTACATGGCCATCATGGCTAATGATGAGGGCATTGATGTATGTAATCTACTCTATGTAGCATGGGTTGGAGAGATAGATCATGAGTTTGGACTTTCCACTTTGGGAATGAACCACTTTATCTTATGTATCTCATGTATAGAGGAGAACTTTGGTCATCATATGGTTGCCACTTGGAGATTCATTGATGAGGACGGGTATCTAAATTTTTAGTTGGAGGCCATTCTAGACATTCTAGAGAGGTAGATTTGGAGCTCGACATGCATGACACATTATGATAGATGGGAAGGCCTTCCACATGAGGATGCCATTTGGAGGGAGGATGTTTGTTGTAGCATCCACTTTTGCAGTTGCTTGAGGACAAGCAACATTTTTCCAGGGAGGACTGTAATATTCCCAAATTTTCACATGATATTTGGAATATTAGAGTTCTTAATAAACTTAATTAATTAAGTAAATAAAAGGGTGGAGGGACCCATAATCCTCAAATATGAATAAAATCCACTTTTGATGTGTGTATGTGGATTTTTTAGATCTAGATCTACATAATGGAGTAGTAGAGAAACTACTTAATGTGAAAGGAGTGGAGATCTTGTCTCATTAATGAGATATATCATGGAGGTTGATACAATCAACTAAGATTTTGGAAGGGCTCAAACATAAGATCATAGAGCATTTATGATGATATGATGGAGGAGTGATGCATTTAATGCACACATGATGGAGAGGGTGATCATTGCATTCACACATGATGGAGATCATGAAGAGATAGCGCAGTCAACATGGAGACCTATGTCCACATGTACAGTGAAGTTATGAGGTGGGCCAAGGAAAGAGAAGGTTCACAAACTATATAATGAAGATGAATGCAACATAGAAGGCATGTGGAAGATTATTATTGATGTATGATCTGTTTATATCTTGAATTGTCATGTGACAATCCATGCTTTATTTGGTTTTTTAGCTAAGATTGCAAGTGTTGAGGAACAGATGAAGCATTCATCCTATCACCTTGAGCTTCAAGATCAGCCTTCCAATGCTTCAAATATATATTAGGCATCAGGCCATCTATTATTCATCTCCTAGAAACAACAATCTCTTCATGAATTGTGCAGTCCAATCTTGTAGATCTAAGGGAGAAGGGAAGTTGCTATCATTTCAACTAGTAATCCAGTGGAGGACCTTTCCTTCACATTGTATACATTACTTCCACAATTTCTGAGCTATATTTCATATCTTAGCAGTAGGCTAGAGAGCCTCCTTCCCTTACAGCACAGTTTTCATGAGCAGTTGTGTAGTAGCAGTTGCAACCTTCTTTGGAGGATTGAGGAGCTAGATCTTCAGCTTCTAGCTTGTGGATCTAGAGAAGGGATCAACCCTTCAAGCTTAGATCTGATCTTGTGACATATTTCAGCCATCTATTTGTCAGATCTAGCTTCAAATTTTCATAACCCAGTAGTCAAAGGATCAAACTCTAGGAGGGTGATTTTCCAAAGTTGTGGATCTAGAAAATCCTTTCTAGGTTATCTTGGGTATCCATCATAGAGCCCAGATCTTGAATCTTGGAGTCATCAGAGCTCCAAATTTCTGTAGATCTACATTTTCATTTTCAGCCTACAGTCATATTTTCATATTTTGTTGAAGGGACAATGTAGCATTTTCTTCTAGCATCTCTCCAGTTACGTAGTGCCTACTTTGGCATGTTTTCAGGGTGATTCTAGGCCATTTCTTTGGCTAGATCTACTCATCTTTTGTACATTGTGTAACTAAATCTTCTCCTATATAATAACATGGCTCAACTTCTCTATATATTTTGATGTTGTCTTTAGATTTATTGTTTACTTAGTTGCAGTTCTTATATTGTTTTTTAGTATTATTGCATTTTCCCTTTTGGGAATATTACATAGGAGCTCTAGTGAACATAGAGTCACAAATATTTGAATGTATAGGTCCTAACACGCCATCTAGTCTGTTGTCACTTCTTTGGAATGTTGCCTTAGCATACTTCCCAAGTACGCATCCTTTGCATACATAATATTGTTCTGTACTAATTTTTGGAACCCTTGTTATAGTTTCTCTAAGCATCTTGAGTTATCCATGGTGTAGATGTCCCATTCTCCTATGTCGTAACTCATTCAACCCCTTCCCACTACGACTGTTACTTCCTATTAGTGCCATTGGAGAGTTTAGCTCCAACCTGTACAATTTGTTGCTTCAAGCTACAATTTGTTTTACCTTCTTCCAGCTTGAGTGTTTTCCATACACTTTCTTCCCCACGAAGTGGACATCAAACCCCTTGTTCTGCAACTGGGATATTGAAATCAGGTTCATACTCAATCCTAACACATGCAATACATTAGTAGCATTGGTGTTGGCTCCTAACTCCCTCTACAAATCTATGGTACCTCTCCCTATTGGACTACATTTTGTTTTTTTTCCCATAGTAATCTTGAGGTCCATCTACTCCTCCTTGTAGTTAGAGAAATATTCTCTAACTCTTGTCATATGAGTTGATTCTCCCCTATCTATACACCAACCACTCAGTGAAGTTAATCTTGAAAAGAAAGAAAATTCATCCTCCATCCTGGAAGACAAATCTGAATCTTCCTGACTGTTAATTTTGTGCATGGTTTTTTTGAAGAATTTAGTGTGTTATTCCTCTTTCCTCCCGACGTTGATTATGCTCTAGCAAACTGCTTCAAAAATACTGTGTTTAGCTAGATATATGCTCTATGAAAAAATACAGGGTTTCTCCCTCTACTTCTGGAGCTACTCGATCTGTAGAGATCGAAATTTTCTGTTTCTCTCTCATAAAAAATTGATTCTCCTCAAGTGACTCAACCCTTTTTCAAAGTGATTGTGCTGCTTCCTAGGGTTTTGATCTGGTACTCTCACTAAACAATGAAAATCCTTCTGTCTTCGCTATTGAGCTCTCTAGTTGATCATTTTTGCTCTGATACCATGTGAAAATTTCATCTATTAAAACAACTATAAATTTTCTTCTAACTGTAAATTTAAGTATGCAGTTTATTTGCTACGACAAACAATGAATAAAATCACAACTGCAATTTTCACAATAAAATTAATGCAGAAAATAAAATATTGAAACCTAAAAAATTATAGCACACACAGAAGAATATTGACACAATTATTTTTGGACAAATTTCCCCGGAAAAACCCAATGTGGGAAAATCGGTGCAGCAAATGAGGGTTTTCTTATTATTCTTCAAAAACAAATATGAGTAAAAAGAATTAGATGCTCTACTGGCAATCTAATCTGAAAAAAATACTGAAATAATTTTTGTGAGAATTTTCTCACACTTCACCGCAAATTTATTCCCCTGATATGGACCCTCTATCCTCACGCTGGAGCCTCCGTGTCACTCTCTGTGCAGTGATTGTGCTTATCTACTATTCCAATTCACCCTTCCTCACTATGTCTCTTCCAGAAGCTAGAAATATTCCTCCCTGAATTTTGCTGCTCTCCTCTCTCACCTATTACTCGCCCTTTGGATCTATCTTCTTTGTTGAATTATAGCCACTGAGAAAATCGAACCACTTGGGCAACTGAGTAACTGCACTGGTGTGTTATCCATATACCCATAAAATTCTTCTTATAGTATTTTTTTGTAGCACCAACGACCAAGCTTAAAACATAATCAACGGCCTAGATTAATCCACTGTCAATCCTTGTGAGTTTCTATACGATTCTCACCTTATCTAAATTAATACTAATTAATGGACCATATTCCCTAAGATTAGACTTAGGAAATATTAAAAATTGGTTAATAATCTAATTGAGACACTTATATGTAGAATTTCTAGAAATTATTTCTAGGTTTTGGAGAACTCATGTATTCTAGCCTCTCCACAAAATTTCATGCCTAGAACACATATGATGCTACAAAAAACTAACAGTTAGTCAAGGCCTTGCTATGTGAAAATGTTGGATGATATGAGTGGCTAAACAAAAGGGTTACCAATCTTACTCTTCTTATGAAAATTCTTCAGATTAAGAATGTCCAAGTACCTTGTATGGATTATGAATACCTCCCTAATTAAGGGGGAGTGTTAAAATATGTAACTAGGTTCGATATTCATAATGACATGTGTAATCATGATTTTATGTATTGAATGAAAATAAGAAAAACAATTTTTTTATTTTATTTTATGCTTGAGACACAGGTTTCATGCTCAAGGAATTTATATATCAAGCTCCAATTGTGAGCTCTTAGGATTGGTCATTGAGTCATAAAGTTAATTGAGTCATTGTCATGTATTGAAGACCCATTTGGGCATGTTACATATTTATATGAGTCATTGTAAGAGTCAAAAGACCCTCAAAGACCTTGTCACAAGCACTCTATCAAGTCGTACTTCCAAAGAAGATATAGATCATTCTCGAAGGACATGTCAGTCTAAACAAAGGACAAGTCGACTTATTTGCATGGACATATCACTATATAAAGGAGGAATTAGCCTCACTTGGGAGAGCATGTGTCAAGGATCTGAAATAGAATAAGAAGTGTGATTAAAGGGTAGAAGGGGGACTCTACTCCAGTGAAGGGAAGAAAAGAATATCGACGTATTTGACACTATTTTTGGGTCATTTTCTTCACATGTGTGACTACAGCTAGGGTTTTTGCTATTAAGTATTGCAGACCTCAAGGAATTTGAGTTCTAGTTCAAGAGAAGGATATATTTGCTATTCGATATCACAAGAATAATTAGTCAAGACAAGTGAAGGAGAGAAACCACTCAAATCTATTCCAGTCATCTCACACGTGTGGAATCTCTACAATTGTAGCTAGGTCGAAAATCATGGGTTTGAGAAAAGAAGCTAAAATTCCAGAAAATCAAAAATAAGAGGTGCAAAGGTCAGTTTGACTAACATTGAATTGAAGAAGAAGAAGAATTTTTCAAGGGAGTATTGTGACTTGGTCTTGTAGAGGTTCTTAGGTCAAGGGTCATGGTTTTGGAATTCATCACTTGAATATTCTATAAGAAGAAGAATTTGGTGGATTTTCCTCTCAAGGTTGGAGAGGTTTTGGCCCTGGATGATCGCCTATATATTGTGTCCAATGTCTCATTTTTTTTTACACTTTTTATAGTTGTTTGATGAAAATAGTACAATATTAATCAAGTAAAGTAAATAGTATTCACAAGCAGTTATCATTGCTAGAGAAATCACCTTATCTCTCTGCCCTAGATTTATCAACAAATCAAAGGTAGTGGTAAATGATCTTTTAAAGTAGCTTTGTATAATTCTTGATAATATATATATCCTCTCCACTTTCAATTCTTCTTAGGTACAATCACTGAGGGTGAAACCCATCGACTATCTAATATTGGGTAAATGAAATTCACATTAAGCAATTTTTTAATTCCTCCTTAACAAATTCTTTCAGATTGAGATTCATCCTTCTTTGAGGTTGTCTTACTGGTTTGGAATTTTCTTGAATATATATATATGATGCATATATGTATTAGGGTCAATTCCCTTCATGTCATTGTATTCCCATGCATATGCAAAAGAATTTTTTTGTAGTATCGTTATTAATTGTTTCTTTTGAAATTCTTCCAAGTTATTGCTAATGTTTAATTTTTTACCTAGATAAATTTCTACTAAATAATTACCAAACTTTTTCCATAGAATGTAAAGCTACTTTAGATTTCCAAGATGAAAAATACTCAATGTTACACTGTTCTTGAAAACTTTGATCTTGTTCACAATATGAAGAAGATTCATGATTATTCATCAAGATTATTAGTTGATTTTCCTCATCTATTTGTGAAATAGTAAATATTGGTTGAATATTTTCAATGTACTCATAATCATATTCAATCCAAAATTCACTTTCTACTTTAGTTATTCTTTTTGCAGGTGGATATAGTGTGAATTTCTTAGTAGAATTTCCATTGGAAATGAACATATCACCATATCTACAAAGTATAAATGCATTAGTTGTTGCTAGCCAAGGTTTACCAAGAATCAATGGATGTCCTCCTAGATTATTCTTGGGAGTTAGAATCGTTATAAATTCAACATGATACTCCCATGAATCTAGGGATATTGATACATATTTTAATATACCATCAGGTTTAATAACAAATCTATCTACTAATTGCAATAAAGTTGGGGCATACTGAAAATTAGTTAATTTCAATTGATCCATAGTATTTTTTCTCATAATTTTAATGGTTGCCCCTAAGTCAAACAAAGTGTTTGGGATTTCAGTACCATTGATGTGAAGTTTTACAATAGGGCTACTGGATCTAAATATTTTAGAACTATTTGTTTCCCCATCAAAATATCTGCAATATTCCTACCAATTGAATCTTTTTAATGTATTTTGTCTCTCATCCTAGCATTTTGATGCAAATTTCCTTTATTATTTTTTCAAATATAGGTATTTCCTTTATATATTGAAGTAAAGTAATTTTGATGCAAAAAAATTGAAATTCATCTAGCATGCTATAATTAGGTAAAATTATTTTCCTTTGTAGTCCTTTGTCAATTTAAAGTCTCTCAGGAAAGGTAGGATTATGTAAGGAAATTCAAGGTTGTTCAATTATAGGAATTGTAGGAGTTGATTTTATTTGGTTATCATCTAATTGTCTAAGAATTTAGTCCCTCAAAGGAATATTTTCTTGATAAGGAGATGCCTCCTTTTCAGGAATTATATCCTCCTTGTATTATTGGATGACAATTGGTGGTGTTTTATTTTCAAAACTCAACCAGATCTAAGTTGGAAATCATTTAGACCTAGAGGAGCTATCATATAGGCTTGAATATTTTGACCCTCAACATTATAAATGGGTTGTTGAGGAGTTTTATTATTCGGGTCACATAGTGGTTGTGCAGGTAGTCGATTAGATTTCCGAGGAAATGGAGTGGATGGTAATGTAAGGGGTTGGATTGAAGTTAATTGAGGTTGAAATTATGGTTGAATAGGTTATGGAGGTTGAGGAGGAGAATAATACTGAGATGGGTATTGAGGATATGGTTGATGGAAATTTTGAGGATACTGAGGATTCCTACCATACAAACCTTTCCAACCTTATGACCAAGATCGATTTTTTAGTTGAGGTGCCTATGTTTTCCATGGTAAAGGTGTATTACAATCACTTTTTGTTTGTGCATAAGATTGATATTGTACATTGGGCTCTTGTGCCAAACCTATTTGTCAAATTTCCAAGGCCTTCTGGGAGAAACATAGCAAAGTGGTTTAGTTTGACTTGTCCCAACGTCTTCTTGGAAACCAACTTTAAGTCCAGGTATTGATGGGAACTCATTTGTAGCATGTTTTTATGCATATATAACACATATTTCAACATTTTTAAGAGGAAATTCTCGTAATGCATTATTTTTCCCACATCTACGAAAAAAATAGACAGTTCAACATTCTCAACTTTTTTCTTGTTTTGAAATTTTTGCATATCTATTTGTTCACTAAGATTTCCAAGAATATTAGTTTTAAAATTATCAATAAAATTGCCTAATTGTGCTCTACTTACCGTACTAGATGCAGATTTTCTTACCCTTGACATGATTGGATCTCTTGGATTCTTGCCATATTTTAATTTTCCTCTTGAGATGTGTTTGCATAACTCACAAATTTCTTGAAATCACAATTGAGAAACATCTCCTTTACCCTTTAGGTTGAGAAGATCAATCCACTCATCCCTTATGGCTTTCAACAAGAGTGTTTTTAATGTAGCTTCTTCTAAATGATGCAATTTATCTCTTTTAACATTATAGACAAATCTCTCCACCAAATATTCAAGGCTTTCATCATCTTTTTGGGACATCTTAACAATTTATCCTTAAGGTCACAATGTATGCAATAATATTTATATTTATATATGAATATTCTTTTCATATCATCCCATGTCCTAATAGAATGTGTTCCTAGACCCATGAACCATTTAAGAGTTCCATCTTTTATAATAGCAAAATATAATTTCAATTTTTGATATCAAGTAAATAGTCATATGATCTACACAATACTTAAACTTAAAAATAAATGTTTATGAATCCTCGGTTCTTAACCCATGGAAATTAGGGAGGATAGATGAGGAAATATTTTTCATGGTGGTGGTGGTATCAGTATCTAAAATAGAGAACCCAAAAGGATCCTCCTCACGAAAATCTCCCTCATCCCCCCTTCCATAGTCCACCTCTACTACCTCGACCTCCTGTACCACCTCCTCCTATTATATATATTCCCCCACCAATTCTTGGTCTTTCCTCTCAATTATGTAATTCTTCTTCTTCGCCTACCATTTTAGATTCTTCAGAGCTAATATAAGGTTCAATGATAGGATTTTCTACCTCTTCTTCCTCTAGTTCCTCTACCAATGTTACTTCAAAAATATTTCCCTCTTAAACTTCTTCCTCTTCACTAGGTATTTCCAACTCATTTCCCTAGAGTTGTTCACCTATTGAGGAGATAAATATGACTCCAATTACAGCTTTTGTAGATGAGGTTAGTGAATCCCTAAGTTGAATTTTTGACCTATGCGCTTCAGGAAGTCTTGTCCTACCTGCAAATAATGGAATTCATGTAATGAAAGGTGGTGTGACACTACATGGTCTAGAAGGGGTGGTTGGTGCTGAATGAATGAAATTATTTCCTCTAGTTACAAATCTACCCCAATAATCTCGTTCTCTATACATGCATTCTAACTGATTTTAATATTAATTAATTATGCATCTAAAGAATAAATGCATCTATTATGATATGAAAATTATGATGATTAGATCAAAAATAAGTTCCTATGTACACTTCCCCGACAATGCCACCAAAAATTTTGGGTAATTTAATTGTTGGTTAAATTATATCACTAAATTTTCGACCAAGGTTTGTGAACTTGTGAAGTGTACGTGCACCGTATATGATAGAAAATCTATTTTTAATCAAGGAAAAACTAATCTAAATGCAAAAAGAAAATCAAACTTATTTGTGAATAGATCTCATTAATCATGCACACATGGTTTGTCTAAAAGGCCATTCCGAAGTAAAAAAACTTCAAATTAACTATGCTAATGCTCAAGGAATTGAAAATTATTTTAATTAACAGAAGTCGAAAGCTATTCTATTTGAGCAAAAATTAAAGGCTATTTTATTGAGAAGAAAATGTAAAAACGATCTAATTGACATGAAAATAAAATATCAAATTTTAATTCTAATCTAAAGAACTTGAAATATATCTATTCTATATACATGAAAATAAATCTAACTATCCATTCAAAAAGAAATATTGAAATTATACTAAATTAAAAAGCAACTATCAAAGAGCATGAATTGAATGAGATTCAAAATGTAAAATCCTTCATGGATTACTGGTGTGTGCATTCATAATCAGAAATAATCATAACACTTAAAGTATAAATTTGAGACTAAGCACAAAAGAAATGTTTTTAGATTTTTTTGTTTTACTTCCAAGCACTTGACTTGTCATGAACCAAGGATAAATGTGAAGACTGGAATTGAAAATAGAGCATCAAAAACATCTATCTATTTTGAAAATTGAATTGAAATGAATGTTAACCTAACTGTAAAGTAGTAAAGAATGAAATTAAAATAACAACTATATTATCTCACAACTCCATAGGGGGGCATCTTGGTGAGAGCAAGGAACTAGGAATTCAAATCACTAGATTTAGGTTACCAACACATTCATAATTGTGCCATGAAACATAGTATTTTTATTAACTATAAAAACAAAAAATTTCTCAAGAGAATAATGATAATTCTAAACTTAACACTTGTCCTCCTCCCTTCCATATTGAAGCATTTTATAATGTTTTATGAATTAACAACTTCAAAAAATTAATGCTGAGAAGTCCTTAATTCGACATCTAAGTTTTAAAATCAAAACAAAAAAAATTCTCTCATGATTTTCTATTGAAAGAGTGAATCATCAGAGAACTTTCAATTGACACATCATCAATTAAAATTCTAGATTCCATATCTCACTCACTTGATGATAAGGCTGACTCCTTGAAATTATGCATGAGAACAACATTCCAAAGCCATGTTTGACTCTTCGTTTGACCAACAAGATTCATAGATATTGGAAAGTACCAACTATGCCCAATAGGTGGTTGTCCATATGGATAACATATGGAAATAGTCCATATGTCCTATTCATCTTCAAACTCGTGTGAACCTCTTCATCTTAGTATTTTCCTACAAAAATTCTAGTGAGCTGTAGAATATGCATCTTTCGATAGCTATAGAAAATTTTCAATCAATTTCACAAAGAAATCATAGATTATGAGCCAAGAGTGGATGGTACTTTTTATTGTAGCTGTGCATGACCTGGATGACCTATAATTCATGGATGAAGTAAAAATGTGTACAAAATGGATGAATGAAAGGAAAAGTGTTTGTCAAAAAGAGGACAATTTTGAGGTTCAACATCATTATATTCACACTCATTATTCTAGGGGTGTAAAAGCTACGAAATGGATATGAAAAGCCTCCAAATTCATACTCATATTCATATTAATGCTTGTTATCCACCAAAAATTGGGTAACCCCAGAGGAGAAAATTGTCCTCCTAATTTGGGAAACCAACCAGCTAATAGCCCTACATTGCTCAGTATATGATGATATGACATATTCCTCCACCATTTTCATTAGTCAAACACCTCTCACCATTCATCATTCCTCTTAAGGGAAGGTGGGTCACCATTTGATAGTTACTTTAAACATTGTGTAATCATGTGCTTTTACTTAATATTTTGGGAATTATAACATGGATTCGAGGTGAACTGGATGATTGATTGATATTGACTCTAAGCCTGTTCTCTCGCCTTACCAGGGGAGCTAGTTTTGAACCTAGTCTAATGGGACCTCCTCTAAGCCCATAGGTTTATAGGAGGGGCCCTACTTGGGAAACCTATATTGAAGTCGTGTGTCCATAACCTTTCCATAATTACCACTTTTCATCATTTTCTTGGTTTAATATCCATCCTTTGAGTTTGTTGTCATTGGTCCATTAGGATTGGCACACTCGTATCCTCATCCTTGAGTTTGCGCCAAAATATTTACCCTGGAGGTTGATGTAGATAAAATAAAGGTAAAATCATAATATGGCCAAAATGAAAGAAAAAGAAAATTTAAAGTACAAAAGATGGTCGGCACATTAATTAGTGCATGAAAAAAATCCTAGCATGAGTTATACCACCCGCATGATTAGCCATCACCAAGTTCATAAGCACTAGATGTTCCATCACATAATAAAGGAACCCTTGCATGTCCAAACCATAATGAGAGAGACATTGACTCATCATTAAGGATAAAATCAATGTTATATTATTAAATGAAAGCTTGGACACCTAAATTGTGCTCCCTATCAAAGAATTATCAAAAAATAAGTAAAAGGCACATTAGAGGGTTGGAAAAAGCAGTTTGAGGAAAGAGGTAATTGATGCCTCCATGATTTCTCCCTTCACATATATATACAATCAAGATGATAGTCCTCCATAAGCTAGTCCCATGATCATGTCACCTTTCCATGAAGCATTTCCCCTATGTTGCCACATTATCACAAATGCTTGTGGATTGAAGAGTTGATCTAGGTCATGTCACTTTCCCTTAGGGGCTGGAAACACTTAATAACGTTAACCATATATCCTTCCATAACTTAGGTAGGGAACACTTTTACATTATGTGGTTTAGTTAGATATTTTAATATGATCCTAGTTTGAAGTATTATTATTCCCTTAACAATTAAGTATGGTCCACTATGATGCATCTTAGGTCATTGTCCCTGATTATTGTTAACTTTGACTTGATTTTGAGATGGTTTTTTCTAGGTGGTCCTTTACACATAAAAAAAGGCTTTGAGACCACATTTCATGCCTCCATTACATGTCATACCCAAGATGTTCTATATTCTTAGAGAGCAATGTTGAACTTAAAGATGCAACATTTCCCGTCTAGAGGATAGCATTGGGAAATTAGATTATTCCAACAATTGATTAACACCTCATAGCACCCTAGATGTTGAAACATTCAACTCCTATTACTTAGTGTTGGAGATTCTTGATGATGTACCCAACGGGCCTAGAATGCCCCTAGGGTGACCTTGACATTGTTTGATGGTCATGACTTGTTTCAGATTCCAGATGATGATGGCCATCCCCAAGATGATAAGGGAGGGATTGTACTACCATTATTATCCCAAACAATGGATAGAGATGATTTCATGTCACACTTCTATCCCATGAGGAGGTGATGCAAGGAACCTAGAGCATATTTTTGGTACTTGGAGGAATTTTGAGGCACTTCTTTAGGGAATTCCCTTAAGGATGGAGTTGATTATGATGATGAGACATTCCCCTGATCCATTCATGCACTTTAAAAACATTTATTTTGCAAAAAGGGCATTACATCATGCTTATGGAGGATTTTTACCAACATGTGTGGGATTTTATGACATACTTTTATTATTTTGAGCTACGAGGTTGGCTTGTAACCCCTTATCTTGATTCATAGTCAAAATAAAACATGTGACAAGGCTTCTAGGCTAATATTAGTGAGTGATAAACCTTATATATATTGAGTACCACTCATTTCTATTTTTCATCATCACACTTGAGTTTTTGCCTCTCTTCTAGGGCTCTACTCATCTTTTGTGTAACTCACTAGTTGTGAAAATGTGATTTTTGTGGAGCTTTTGCTATTGGAGATTTCCTTTTGGGATTAAAAAGGGTTTTTTCATGAAGTAATTGTAAGTATATTACATATTTTTAATTGTTTTACATGTAATAGAATAATTTTTAGGTTTTTTCTATGGTCCATGTCTAAATGAAAATCACTTATAGAAAATATTGCTTAAGTTTTCATGTTAAATCATTTCTTCCTTGAAAGTCATAGGATAAATCCTAGTGTGCATGTCCTATTTAATTTCTCCCCTTGCAAAAAATATAGTTAGGGTTTTATTAAGTGGAAAAAAAAAATCCCCCCCCCCCCCTCCTCCAATCATTTGTACCTTATCTCTAAAATTTTCCTTAAGACTCCACCTAAGTAGGATTGGGCATAGGAAAATTTTTGTGTTGATTAAAAGCCTTGAAAAAACTAAATATTTTTTCTTCCTTTTAATTTTCCTAATAATTTTAAGGTAAGCTGCCAAGGCTTTTTCCTAGGGCTAAATTGACCTAGGGAAGTGCTTGTGGTATAAAAAAATTAGATTTATATTTATAATCTTTTTAAACACAAAATACACCTTTGTTCATCGTAAATCTTCCTCCAGGATGGGTAACATCATCATCCTCTAAATATTTTTTCTCCTTGGAAACTCTAACCCTAGCCTAGACTTTATAGATGGGGCTTATATTGAGGGTTTTCTCTATTTTTTTGTTGACCTAATATTTTTAGTATACCCTTTCTTCAACTTTTATGTGTCTAGGTACTCCTTTTTTGTTGCATATCAAGAAACCCTAGATCATGCCAGTACTTATCTAGTCTAGGTGCATGATACATTACTCCTTATCAAGAATAATTAAGCCTTTGTCCATCATAGAGTGTCTTTACCTAGCCCATACCTTCATCACCTTAAACCCTAGAACTTATATTATCCTTCTAGGTGAGCACTAGGAAGCCTCCTTTATGGTGAAATTTCATAAAAGAGTAAGATGACTATTGATGAGGTGACAGTTGAAATATCCTTCATTGTTGTTATAGGGTCTGTCCCTTTCCTTGTGAGTCCCCTCACAAGGCCTACTATATTTTGCAACAAAAATTCCCAACCATGAAGGAAATAAAGAAAGAGGTGCTTTTGGGTATATGTGATTAAAATATGAAGATGATGGATTTGACATTTTAGTGATAGCATCTTGTGAAATGTATACATGTTATCTTTCCCATTGAGTTTAGATATCAAGAAAATTTGATAATGGAATCAACAAGAATGACAACAAATTTCAAAGTGGTCTCTTGGCTAGGAAAAATGCAAGTAGGCTGAAAGGGAGAGTCGGTTGGAGGGGTTGGGTGGCAGTGAAACAAACATATATATATATATATATATATATATATATATATATATATTATATATATATATATATATCGTATGAAGGCTTTCTAGAAAGGGCTTGTAAAGGGGTGCAATCTTATATTAAATATTAAAAAAACATGGAAATTCTAACATTTCACTTCTAAATTAGTGCCTTCTACAAAGTGTGTGTTTTACCTAAGTTAATTCAATCACACTCCATCGATTCTAAACAAGGAATATCAAATAAGGATTATTAGAAAGGTGACTAATTCCAATTGTGCTTTGAGTTTGAGTGAGTTATAAATTGAGTATTTTGAAATTATTGCACAACACAACACCTCACTACATGTCCCAAAACCCAAACATATAAATCATAAGCATCCTCTTTCGCAATAAACAAAAATAAAATTAGTGAGTCAAATAAAGGAATATAATTAGTGCAGGAAAAAAGACATAGCTAACTTGCACCAAATAGTGATTGATATTTTAAATGCACATTTTTTATATATTATAGCTTATATGATTGTATTTGTGCATGAAATAAAGTGAGCACTTCTAATAATTTTAGAATCGAACCTATTGCTATGAACGAAAGTAAAGATGCAAACGATGAAAAAGAATATCACCAAGATGGTGAAAGAGAAGATGAGAAACAAGGGAAGCATTATTAAGGAAGGGATGAATAATGTTGAGTCCCTATCTAGGAGAGGGTTCTTTTAATTGTTGCTTCTATAAATTTAGATACATGATCTATGTGCATTATAATTGCTTCCTCTAAAAATATTCTTCTTGAAAATTAGATGAAAATTAATCCTTGATGTATGTTCATTGCAGATTAATATTAAGGTTAACATGATCTCTTAGGCATGTTGGAAACATTTGAAGCTTCAAAAGGATGGAGTCGGTTAACCTGAAGGGGATGTTGAGGGTAAATAAGCACTATAAGTTATTTAATCTTGCATGAAGTTGAGAAGCTTTAAGTAATAAAGAAACTTGAACTATGTAATATTCCTAAATTAGCATGTAGCTAATTGGAATATTAATTTTTTCTCTTATCATTTAGTTAGATGAATAAATGGGTAGGGAGACCCATAAAACTCTTTAGTAGGAATTAAATCCCTCTTAATGTGAAAAGGGATCATCTTCATAGTTATATAAAGCACCCTCATGTGTGAACAGGGGCTAATACATGTGGACAAGGTCAAGTTTGAACAAATCAACAGCGCTGGTTTGGAGGGAGTGGATCATCAATGAGAGATAGCGCAGTGTGAATGGGAGGAAATATCCATGATAGTAGAAACCCTAAGGAGTGGGACCCAAGGTGAGAAGGCTCACATTGTTCATAAGGAAGGAAAGGCAACCATAGATGGTTATGTTATTGATTATTGATTTTTTCGTCTGTATGACTTCTTGCACTCTCTAGCTGTTTAGCTAAGATTGTTGTGTTGTTTAGCACTAGGTGTTCCCAAGCGGGGATCCCACCTCTTCCCTTGAGGTAGCCTCTAGGAAGAGTATTTTACTATCATTTCCACACTCCGGTATTCTGGAAAATCTTCATTCTTTAGTTACAGAGTAGTATCTATTCATATTTGTGTTGTGTTGCAGAGTGTTGCAGTGGAGGGTTGAGAAACCCACTTTTTGAGCTAGATTTTCAGGGGAGGAAGCATTCTTCTCATTGGGAGATCATCACAGGAGGTTCTTGAGATTTATTTCACATCTTGGCACCATACCAACATATTCCCATCATCTACAGCACAAATTCCCTCTTTGATTGCATTATTTCAGTGAGCACTTGCAGTGGAGGTTTCAGTGCTTGATTTGGAGGGTGAGATCTTCAGTGTTAGGATCATACTTTCACTTAGAGGCTTTGTTGGAAGAGTTATATTAATTCCTTTATCATTTCAGCCACCTCCTTCCAGTATTCATTTTTGCAGCTGCAATTCAGCCCTAGGGCTAAATTCTGGCATTTTGGTATTTTGGGCATTTCCGAAAACCCTTCCTGGGTTGTCTTGGAAATGTGTTTGGGAGCCTAGATCTTCACTCCCAACATTTTTTGAGCTATATAACATCAGATCCTTCTTGTTATATCCTTTTGTAGCAATTTATGCACTAAAAATGTGTTTTCATGGCTCATGGCACTTGTATAGAAGTATTTTCTCATGTATTTACATATTTGCTTAGAGGAGGCTTGTTTTGTATTGCTTAAGAGACTTGATCCTCAAGATCTTGTGCCTATTATTTTCTTATATGTTTATTAATATGGTTGTATATTTGTCTCATATCGTGGTGTATTTATTTGTTCACTGCTATTTCCATTATTGTGTCCAAATATTTCTGCTTCCCCATTTGGGAATATTACAGTGGTATCAGAGCATAATATTGGCTCAGCCTGTGAGTTTCAGCCAATATGCTATAAGAGAAGAAGAGAAGAAAATGAGATCTAAAATGAGGGAAGGAATGAGCTTTGTCTCATCACTTTTTATATCTATGAAGAACCTCTCCAAGGAGGTCAAGCATATGAAACAGGAGAGATGCAATGAGACCTCTAAAGGGTTTCAAGAAGAGGAAGGTCCATGTACTTCCTATCAACAAAAGAAATAACGGTATTGCATAGAGCTCCAAAGCAATACACTATGCCCTTTTATTTTGAAGAAGAAGACAAAGGCATGGATATGGAGGACACTTGGATCATGAGATTCTAAGTGAGTATCTTGCATAATATAAGTCTCAACCTAGAGCTTTCAAGGAGAATATAACTCTCCCACAATTCATTCAACTCAAAGAAGAAAGAAGACCTTGCAACAATAGATTTCTATTGCCTACATTTGATGGATCATCCACATGTATAGCAATATCTTGGGGAATGAAATTGGATGCATTCTCCCTACTACATCCAATGGTAGAAAGAGAAGTTATTGAGATTGCAACATTGCACCTTGAGGGTGAAGCAAACATTTGGTGGTTCAACCATTTGAGTCATGCAAGAGTGACTGCATATGCAGATTTTACTCAAAGGTTGATCAAGAAGTTTGATAAAAGAAAACCAGAGGAAGAAAAACTTTCACCACCACTTGCTGCAGGAGAACTTGCATCAGGAGAAGGAACACTTGCATCTTTGCAATGTGGTCTTTATCTCTTGACATATAGAGTCCCATGCACTATTCTGGAGATGCATGAGGAGGAGGAGACTTATACCAGCGCTAATGTAGCCATCATCATCAGTAGTTGGGGAAGTCATCACACCGGAGGAAGGAACCCTTGTAGCAATACAAGATGTTCCCAAGTTAAACCAAGGTATGAAATTGTTTCCACTTTCTATTATTTCAGCACATCTTATGGAGAGTTGTAGGAATATGCCATTTCATGACCTACAATCAATACACACTGCTGAATTGGAGAAGAAAACTATCGCTGCACAGAGGAGCCTTTATTTTTTCGAGGAGATGTACATTCTGTTGAGTCTCAAAAGTGTTTTCCATATTCATACATATTTCCATTATGTCATTACCATTTAGCTCTCATTTCATAACTATCTAACCTAAAACCATACATCAAGTAACCATTTTCATAAATATATGTGTTAGGATCCTTGTCTTCCAAAGTTATTTACTTTATGTGTTTAAAGTGAATTTATGATTAGAAACTAGAAAATTAACATAGTTTAATATATCTACATATATGTTATGAGTTTTGTGACATGTGTAGGTCAAAAGGAAGCTTCTAAAAGACCTTTATGTGGCCTCCCAAAACCAAATTCGAATTTTAGTGGAGAATATCATGGGATCATGAGGACATGTGTCTCATTTCCTTTTTGTATTGAAACTCTAAGAAGATATGTGTCTCATTTGTTATTTGTATTGAAACTCTAAAAAGACATGTGTCTTATCATTTCCTATTTTGATTGTAACTCTAGAGATAGAGGGAGAGATTCATGGACTCTCATTAATGAGATAACTTCTCATATTTTTGTATAAATAGGGGAAGCTTTTTCCTATCAAGGGTAGTGAAAAACAGGAGAACAAGAAAAAGGATTATAGAGTGTCTTGTAACAAAGCTTAAGATGGAATGGGATGTAGATTTGTGAGTTTATCAATAAAGAAGTTCTTTGATGTTGTTTTGATTACAACTTTAGGGAGCTGAAGAATTTCACCAAATTGGTAGCAGAGGGCCCCTGCTATTCGAGGAGGTTTTGCATGTTTTCTAGATAAGTCATTTTCAATTCTGTTTTGTCATATTTCCTTACTTAGATTTCTTTCTGAAATCATAGCTTTTAGCATTATGTTTCATGTCATTTTCTTAGATAAAAGACCCTCATGATATTACAGTTAGTCTCTTTCTCAAGCTCTTTCAATACATCTCTATTAAATGAATGGGATTCAATTGTGATATTCTGAGTTATTAGCATTTCATTTTCTGTTATTTAGTTAAAAATAAGATCCGCATTATACTGCAGTTAGTCTCTTTCAAAAGCTTTTCCAATAAACCTCTAATTCACGAATGAGACTAAGTTGTAATATTGTGAGTTATTGGTTGTTTTGTTTCTTAGATGATCCTTATCACATTATGATTAATCTCTTTCAAAAGCTCTTCCAATAAACCTCTAACTCATGAATGAGATTTAGTTGTAATTTTATAAGTTGTTTCAACATTTCATAGGAGATCCTTACCAAATTATAGTAATATTTTTCTCAAGCTCTTCCAATAAACTTCTATCAAATGAATGATATTTCACTGTAATGTTCTAAGTTACTGTTTGTTTCAACATTTCCTTTTATGTTTTAGGAGATCCTCATTGCATTAGAATTAATCTTTTTCACAAGCTCTTCCAACAAATCTCTAACTAAATGAATCAGATTAAGTTGTAGTGTTTTGAGTTACTTTTCATTTCATGAATTTTCATTTAGAAGTTGTAATATCCATGGATTAGGACTCTCTATTTTCATCATTTTCTAGTTAGGAACAGAACTTGCAAATAAACTATGTTTTAATTCATTTCATTTTCTCCCTTTTGACATAGATCTAACTTCATCTTTTTAGCATAGAGTAGCATGTTAATAATCAAACATAAAAACCCCAAAACATCAATAAAACACTAAAAACAACGAAGTAAGAAAAATGGATACTTAGGCACATATAGTGCATCACACTTCATCATTTTTCTAGCCCTGGTCGATAATATATGTTAGCAATTTAGGACACTAAATTGACTAAACACATTCATCCTAGTGTGTCATTTTTGAGCTGCACACAACTCTTGGGGTTGGAGTGTAGATTTTTAGGGGAAAAGATGAGCATTGTCCTAAACAATCCAATGCATAACTATATGTTCGGCATTGAGCATGAGCATGAGACAACAGATGCACCATCATGGAGATCAGCAGCGCTGTCAATGAGCAGCAGTGATGAGTTTGGGGCCCAAATGATATTGAGACATTTTGATGACCACACACTTGTGTAGAAGTGGATGGGCATATGATTGATGAGAGACATCTTATCTTTCATTATTGTGATGGATCTTTCTCGATGAGAATTTCACAGCTCAATGAGAAGATTTTTCCTTCAGCATACTTGGATCCTTATGGATTGAACATGGCCATTGATGAGTGGTCTTCACTTGGAGATCTCTAGGAAATTGCATTTCAACATCCCATGAAATGCACAGATAGAAATCTGAATGGGGAGGATGGTATTCTTCATTGGAGGGATTCTAATTTTGAGCATGATGATAGACACTCACCATTATTTGGATGGGTGATGTTGATGAGCAAGAGGACAGGAATCCACTTGCAGATCTATGACACCGCGCAGCAGGAGGCAAGGCCGCGTTGGCTACTCTTGAAAGAGTTTGGTCATCATTTTTCAAAGAGTAGGTTGGTGGATGGGACTTGGCATGGCACTTGCATCATATGGCAGCAAGGTGTTTGGGTGTATTGGGATGATGTGATATCTTTCATGTCAACCATCATGTTGTTTCTCCATGGTTTATATAGTGATGGTGTGGGGAGGAAACAAGAGTTGTTGTTTCTTTGGAAACTCTTAGGAGAATATGGGATGATTCTCTCCCATACTTTTCATGATGTTGCAGGAGTAGGTGATGGCACCATCATGGTGAAAAGGGGCTACTCCTTAGTCTTGGAGGATCAAGAGGTACTTCCACTTTGGAAGGAATATCCCATGTATAGAAACATTATGGTAGATGACTTTGGCATGTGGCATGTCAAAGGATGGAGCTATGAGATGACAAGAGCCTTATTACAAAGGCCAATAGGGTTGTCACTTGGGAGCTTGGGTTTGTTGATGGAGTGTTCCCAGGATCACTTCACATATTATGCACTTGATGGACAAGCAGGAGATGAGAGTGATGGAGTAGTGGTGGAGACATCTATTACCATGATATGATCTTCTTGACTTGGATCTCCAAGCATAATAAGAATGCTTTGCATGCAACACATGGTTCATTCCTTTTCATGGGAGTATGTCATACCACTATGGAGGGCTCATTCATGGATCTTATTATCATCTTACTCTCAATACATGGTAAGGGTTGTCATTTTGCACTTATTGATTATCTAACACAATATTTGCATTCTCTTACCATCTCTATACAGTGCATTGCTCCACAAGAGGGCAAGCCTCTATTTGGGCTTCATGGTCATTTTGGGACCAACATCAGTGATGGGGATAGCCATATCTTGAATGGCTTGGGGCAAGTATTGTACTATTCTTTATATTCTCAGTTGATAAACATTGAAATTTACTATTTACTAGTAGATGAGATGACATGCACAACTAGCAACTTGTTGGGAGACAACTTGCCATGTTATATTTTGAAACAACAGTTAGAAAAAATGTGTTGTGACCACTTGGGAAACTTTTGGTACCTTCCAGCACTACATAAAAACTTCAGTACTTTTAAAATTTTTATTATGTATGATGATAATGTCATATTCATTTTATATGGGATGATTCGGGCAACACTATTGCAGCCCAAATTCAGTAGCAGTTCTACACTTATCATAAGTGGAGAGAAAGACAGCATGGGATGGACAATTTGATCCATCATGTTCAGCTATGTATCCCATCTACTTTGTAGAAGCCTGAGGCAGAGGAGATCTTTCATGAGTTGCCCTGTTGGGAGGTGACTCATTTTGTATGGATGATAGCTTGGGGATGGGAGCTTCACATGGGAATGATGGTTCCCAATATATTTCAAATTCTTTAATATTCCCAATTAGTTATGAGCTAATTGGAATATTCATTTTTGTTTATTTTCTTTTTTTAAAGAATAAGAGGGCAAAGGAGGTCCATATTTCTCCTTAATAATGAATAAATCAATGCCAAATGTGAAAGAGACAAATCTTGGCATCTTAATTGAAGCACCCTTGGTGTGAAAGGGGCTAGATCACTTTGACTGGGTCAACCTTGACCAAATTTACAACGATGTCATGGAGGAGTGGCCATTAATAAGGTACATCACAGTTTTAGATGGAGATGATTTGTGTGAATGTAGTGATATTTTTGGATGGGGCTTAGGGTTTGCAAGCTCATATTATATTTAAGGAAGAGGATGGCAGCCATATGGAGGTTGTTGATGGATATGATATTTCTGAATATATGGTCTTTTTAGACATATATATTTCTCTTGCTATTTAGCTGAGATAGAGTGTTGTTTAGCACAGGGTGTTCCTGATCAGGAATCCCACCTCTTCCATTGAGTAGCTCTTGGAGGAGTCTTGCACTACATTGTCCACTATCTGGCTTAAGGCCAAGCTTCTTCTTTCAACTACAGCGCAGATCCTATTGAAGGTTTGGTTGTTTTTGCAAGCTGCAGCAAGTGGATACAAGATCTCTAAATCTAGGCCATTTCATTGCTCAATTTCAGTGGAGGAGGTTTCTACTCCATTGGGAGGACAGTATTGGAGGGCTTTGAGCTCATTTTTAGATCTTGGCATCAGGCCAACCTTATTTTGATCCCTACAGTGCATTTTACTTCCAGATCTGTGTTATTTATGTAGGAGGAGTTGCAGGGTGGTTTGGCACACCATTTAGAGAGTTGATTTTCTAGTGATGGGGATCTACCCTTCACTTTGAGGATCTATTGGAGGAGGCTATTTTATTGATCATATCAAATCAGCCACACTTTCCATATCTGTAATTTTCAGTAGATCTACAGTCTTAGATCTCAGATCTACATCTTGTACTTGGTGTTTTGCTGAAAACCCTTGAGGGGTTCTATAGAGGAGCTTGTATAGTGCATGGATCTGATATAGATCTAACTTTTAGAGCACATATCAGCTCTAGATATTATGTATAATCTATTGTCGTTGCAGAGCCAATAAAATAACGTTGTAAGGGTTTTCCAACTTTTATATATGGTTGCAGCACCTCTTATTGAGTCATTTTATTCATTGGAGGCTTATATTTCTTGTTATGCATCTTTTGGGCCAAATTTTACATATATTTTTCTGTTGTAATAACATATGAAAGGTCTCCATATTGGCCTCCTGCTTCATAAATGATGATATGCATCATTGTTCCAACATTTTTCACTATATTCCTACTTTTCCCATTTGGGAATTTTACAAATTCCATGCCTCAAGAAGGCCTCTAGACATCATATTGTTGCCTCCATGGGTACTTCACTTTTTCATGAGGATAGCTATTTGGAATTGTCACCAAAATCTAACTTGCATACTTGGGAGGAGCAACTTGGAGATTTATTGATGAGACAACATCTTGTTCCTTGGAGGAGCTTATCATATAAGGATGCTACAGGAGGAGGAGAGGAGGCTCTTCAGTTCTATCCTTGCAGTTGCTTGAGGACAAGCAACATTTGGGAGAGGAGGACTGTAATATTCGTAAATTATCATGCAGCTAATTGGAATATTAATTTTTGTTTTTATCATTTAGTTAGATGAATAAATGGGTAGGGAGACCCATAAAACTCTTTAGTAGGAATAAAATCCCTCTTAATGTGAAAAGGGATCATCTTCATAGCTGGATAAATCACCCTCATGTGTGAAAAGGGGCTAATACATGTGGACAAGTTCAATTTTGACCAAATCAACAACGATGGTTTAGAGGGAGTGGATCATCAATGAGAGACAGTGCAGTGTGAATGGGAGGAAATATCCATGATAGTAGAAACCCTAAGGAGTGGGACCCAAGGTGATAAGGCTCACATTGTTTATAAGGAAGTCAAGGTAGCCATAGATGGTTATGTTATTGATTATTGATTTTTTGGTTTGTATGACTTCATGCACTCTCTAGTTGTTTAGCTGATATTGTTGCACTGTTTAGCACCGGGTGTTCCCGAGCGGGGATCCCACCTCTTCCGTTGAGGTAGCCTCTAGGAAGAGTATTGTACTATCATTTCCACACTCTGACATTCTGGCCAAGCTTCAGTCTTCAGTTACAACGCAGTATCTGTTCAGATTTGTGTTGTGTTGCAGGGTGTTGCAGTGGAGGGTTGAGAACCCCACTTTCTGAGCTAGTTTTTGAGGGGAGGAAGCATTCTTCTCATTGGGAGATTAGTACAGGAGGTTCTTGAGCTTTCTTTCACATCTTGTCACCAGGCCATCCTATTCCCATCATCTATAGCGCAGATTCCCTCTTTGACTACGTTATTTCAGTGAGCACTTACAGTGGAGGTTTCAGTGCTTAATTTGGAGGGTGAGATCTTTAGTGTTAGGATCAGCCTTTCACTTGGAAACTTTTTTGGAGGAGTTATATTCATTCCTTTATCATTTCATCCACCTCCTTCCATCAGTTGCAATTCAGCCCTAGGGCTACATTCCAGCATTTTGGTATTTTGGGTATTTTCGGAAACCCTTCCTAGGTTGTCTTGGAAATGTGTTTGGGAGCCTATATCTTCACTCCCAACATTGTTTGAGCTATATAACAAAAAATCCATCTTGTTATATCTTTTTATAGCAATTTTATGCCCTAAAACTGCACTTTCATGGCTCATGCCACTTGTATAGCAGTATTTTCTCATGTATTGACATATTTTCTTAGAGGAGGCTTGTTTTGTATTGCTTGAGTGACTTGATCCTCAAGATCTTGTGCCTATTATTTGCTGATATGTTTAATAAGATGGTTGTACGTTTGTCTCATATCATGGTGTATTGATTTTTTCACTGCTATTTCCATTATTGTATCCAAATATTGTTTCTTCCCCATTTGGGAATATTACAAACTATTAGGGAATGAGGAGAACCGACAACAAATAACATATAAAAAATTCTAAATAGAAATTAAACAAAAGATAAAATAACACTCCAATATGATGGGTGGTGTCTAAAGACATCGTTATAGAAATTAAGGATTGTGTATTGTGATCAAAACATCATAATTCATAATGCGCAATACAATTACAATCAATGTGTAACCGATCATATTTCATATTTGAACCATACGATCCTTCATTTATAGCTACCAAATATAACCAATATCCTTGAATTGGGGATGATTTGGTCCACCAACAAGCATTAGTCATTATAATTATTTCGAATAAATATGTGTTATCTCATCGGGTTACTTCTTATCATCTAGTCAATTTTCTAAGTTGACCCAATGGTTTAGTCAATTCCTCTAACCACTCAGTCAGTGGTATTTCTATTCGACTACTCATCCGATTGTACTCTAGTTGATTACTCGACCAATACAATGACCACTTAGTTGACTGCTCCAATAGGTGATCATTCAACTAAAAATAACATCTTTTTCAAACCATCGAATGATTGTCTCCTAAAGATCCACAGCTTTTATGAACCAACATAACCTTAGTGTCACACCCTCCCCCCCTCTACTTCGCCCCCCCCCCCCCCCCCCCCCACATACACCATAATTTCATCTTCATGAATCCCAAGTAATCCACACACCTTGAAAAAATTGGTTCCAACAAATGTATTAGTAACGACATCAACATGTTGATCATAATTTTTGTAGTAGACAAGACTAACAACCTTGTCTTGAACCAACTTTCCTAAATAGTGAGCATGTGGTTCAACATGCTTCATCTTACTATGTGCAACAAGATTTTCCACAACCTGAAATGCACTTTGATTGTCACAATAGATAGTATTCAAGGCCTGGACAAGAAACCCAATCTTTCCCAAGAGTTGACGAATCCAAAATTCCTTCATCCTTGCATTGATCTCCACAATATTCAACTTCTAGAGTCGACAAAGAGACAACACATTGTTTCCTGCATGAACAATTCATGATTCCAGTAACAAATTGAAACACAACTAGAAGTGGATTTCATATCATCGTTGTTACTTGCCTAGTTGGAGTCATTGAAACCAACCAACAATTCCAAACTTTGATAGTATTTGATAACAAAATTAACAATACCTTTAATATAGAAAATAATACGCTTTGCATCTTTCTAGTGGTTTTCTCATGGATCTTTCATAAATCAATAGAACACACTAACAACAAAGGAAATTTCACATTGATTGTGATTTAAATATATGAGGATACCAACTAGCTATCTATAAATGGTAGCATCGACTTCAATGCTCTTTAGTCAACTTGACACCTGACTGAAAACAGGTAGAAAATGGATTATAGTCATCCATCTTCAATCATTGTAACAAGTCCAATACATATTTAGATTGAGAGATAAGGATGCCATTAGGTAAAGGCAAGAGTTGAAGACCAAGAAATAAATGCAAAATACCAAGATCAAACATGTCAAAAGTCTTGGAAATTCAACTCTTTAATCTAAAAATTGCATTTGTATCAGTGCAAATTATAAGCAAATTGTTTCCATTCAGATATAAACAATCAAGGTATCACAGACCATGTGTAATACATAAATTTTGTGGTTATATTCACAACATTTGAACCCAAGATAGAAAAATAAATAATCAATCTTAACATATGAAGCTCAAATGGACTACTTCAAACCATGCAATGAATTTTTCAATCAAAAGGAAAGATTGGAATTCATCACAAAAATAGGGGAGGGGGTTGCTCCATGTATATTTCTTCAGATAAGGCACCATGGAGGAAGGCACTATTAACATCCATTTGATGAATTTTTTATCCAAAATAAGGATTAAATAGAAATTATTGGTCGAACATAATTTATCTTTGCAACAAGGGAAAATGTTTCAATGTATTCAATGCAAGAAGTATTGTTGCAACCAAAAAATACTTATGGTGCTTAACAATACCTTTAGAAGTGAATTTGGTCTTACATACCATTGAAACTTTACAACGTTATTCTCTTGTGGTCAAGAAAATAAGTCCCAAGTTTAATTCTTCAAAAGATAATCAATCACATTCTTCATATCTTGTTCCCATTTAGGTTTTGCTTATGCATCTTCATTGGATTCTGGATCACAAGTTTCATGAAAAATATCCATCAACACAAGCTAGCATGTTGCTTGTGATTGTGATTCAATCAAATTTTAAAAACATCATCAACGTATGATCTAGCAAATTCAATAGTTTTAGTAACCACCAAGGTAAACATGGTGTATAGAAACGAGCATGAGCTTCAAAAAATTGATTAGGAGAGGTTACAGTTTTACTCAAAGATGACCAACTTTCAGTCAACTCAGAAACAATAGCCGCAGAATGATTAAGATATTAAAAAACGGTACAGTCGAGCTAATGTATTCAAAAATATCAAAATGATCATTTTTCAACATCCCAGAAGAATGATTCAACAACTTAATGCTATAATATTTCCCATGAAAGAAAAAAAATCTCTCAATAACGATTTGTTCTTTGAGAGGATCAAACGGTCAATAAGCTTTCGACTCTTTAAAATAGCTCATCGTGATGCAGCCATGACTTTTTGCATCCAATTTATTTTTGCAATTTTTAGGAATATGCACCTAAGTGAGGGATCCAAAAATTCAGAGGTGACCAATTGACAGCTTCTTACCACATTAATGTTTGACTGGAGACACAAAAATGAAAATACTAGTCTATACATGATTTAGAAAATAATTTGCATAGTAAACAACTTCAACTGAAAACTTCATTAGTATTTTTTTCGCTTGTAAAAGACATTGATCCATCTCAACTAAGTTTTGATTCTTTTGCTCTTCCATGTGATTCCTTTGGGGAGTACAAGGAAATAACCTCTGCCAAGAGATACCCAATTGAGAAAGGTATTCTTCAAATATTCAATTCACATATTCTTTGACATTATCTAATTGTAGGAATTTAATAGGTTGGCCACATTTCTTTTCAACTAATGCCCAAAATTATTTGAATATTTTGAACACATGACTCTTATTCTTCAAGAATTAGGCACAAAAGCATATTGAAAATTCATCAATAAAGATTTTTATAAACCTTTATCCTAACAATGAAGGCTTATTTATGTAGAAAAGATAAATATGAACAAGTTCTAGTGGTTTGTGTGCATGCCATGCTTTACCAGAGTCAAAAGGTGTCTGGTGATGCTTTCCCAACACACATCCCTCACATACTCCATAAAATGGAAGGACCTACATTAGTCCATTAACTATATTATATGTCACCATTGTATTTATGCTTTGAAAATTCATATGTCCAATTCATTCATTTCATATTTGACTTTGATCATTTGTGTATGACACAAGAGTAGTTGGTTCATATTCGAGTTGAGATAGGTCACAAAACTTATAGATTTCATTAGTCGAATAAATATTTCCTTTGGAAAGAACCAAATGATCTCTCTTTATATATTTAAAAATGAATTGATCCAAACAAATTCAACAATTTTACTAGTTTGCGTCAATTGAGAAACTTACAATAGATTTGCACTCAAAATAGGCACATGATTGAAACTCAATATTTTTCCATGTTGATAAGGGACATCACTGTGACTAGCAATGTCGAAATAAAAATTGTCTACTAATTAGATATTTTGTGCAACTAGAATTGACGACCTATTAATTTTTCATGGTGTGAGCATGCAACGCTTGAGTTACAAATGAAAAATTAAAATTTTCGAAAAATCAATTGGTCGATTTTCCAAAACATTTTCTCAAGCATTTTAACTTTATTTTCCAAGTTTCCTCTCTTCTTAAAATAATTTTTCTCCACATGTCCTACCTTCCCATAGTAGTGAAATGATTTCTTCTTTAAATTCTTCTTGGTTGATTTAGACCCATCACATTTTCCTTACATTTTTTGGTCAAGATATTTAAGTTGATTTTGAATTTCCTTCTCCACCGACTTCCATTTACCTTTGAGTAGATGAGCCTAGTGCTTACTAGCAATCATCCCTTCATCAAGCAACATTTTTTGGTACTTGATCAACAAATTGCAAAAGGTATCGAGGTGTAATCCTTACCATATTCTTTGTGTGATCTCCAGTTGGCATGGAATGAGGAACATAACCAATCATAAGTTATCTTCAGATTATTCAAGACCAATTCAATGAGTTGTCCATATTTCTTGGGAAAATTCTTCCCCCTGTCACCCAATTTCAACTGCAACTCTTTGATATGAGTAAGATATGTTAGAAAATTAGAAAGGCAGAAAGATTTTCTTGTTCTTGATTATTTACTTGTCATTTTATTTAATTCTTATTATATTCATTTTGTCTTTTGTCTTCTTAGTTCATCAAGAAAATATCAAAGAAAAAGTACATAGATCAAGCATCATCAAGGACACCATATGTGGGCCTACATCTAAGGAAAAACCCCACTCTAGGGGAAAACCCAGTCAGTAATTCTTCCTTCAATAGTATTCTTGAGACCCTAGACCTTGACTCACACCTCCTCCACACCAACTCAACCTTCCTTTTGATCCCACCTCAATCTGGCAGTAGCAGTAACAACAACAGCAGTATGCAACACTTCCTTCAACCTTAGAACTTCGATCTTTCTTCTGGAACTTATATCTTGGAGGAAAGACTTCGATCTTGCTTCTAGGAGTTAAATTTTTACCCAATACAACTTCTCAATGCACCATTACCCAACAAAAACAACTTCAACATATTCTTCTCTTGGAAGCAACAACTTGCATTAACTGGAAAAAACTGGAAGCAACAAAATAATGAGAGACTTCAATCTTCCATGTTAGGATATTTCGACACTTTGGAAATAGTTAAGAATAACTTAGTCTAGTGTAGAGTTAGGTAAAGTGTGTTTCTTTACCATGTACATTTGTAACTTATAATTCAACGGTCATGATTTGTAGTGATCCGACGGTTATCTCTCTCCTCGGTATTAACGACACTTGATCCAAGGCTTAACACCCGATTGGTCCATGAACTCTATTTAAAGAGCATGGAGGGTCATTTGTAGGTTAACCGTTTATGAGAGAAACATATGTAACTTTTCTTTTATATTAATAAATTCCTTGAAGTGGCCGCGTTGGCTCAGGGCGTGGACTGTTTCCCTCTTTGAGGGTTTTAACCACATGATTATACTAGTGTACTTATTTGTGATCTGGTTGTGAGCGGTGACCTTTGGTTCTTGATCTACGGAAATTACCCTGTAAATTCCTACATTCCAAACTAGAGTATGAGAGAGAGAGAGAGAGCTAGCAACACCAAAAATTCGATTTTCTTCCAATCATTTAGCTTGTCCAAACTCATGGTTCTTTTGACCCTTTCCTTGACTTCACACTTTTTCCTTAAATGCCACATTGAATATCAATTTTTTGTGTGTGAGTGAGTGTGTTGCAAATGAGTTCTATATCCCTATATTTATAGGCTTTTAATGAGCTCGAATTCCTGGGCTTGAGGCTAACTTGATGTGGAGGCTCCATAAATAATGTTTGACTCAATACTTGACCTAATTACATGATTCAAAAGCCCAGTATGGGTCAATTTAAATATTTCATGACTTTATAAACTCATAGTAAATCGTAGAATTCCACAATGGGGACTTTGACCTAAAATAATATAACCCAAGAATGAAACCCATGCTTTAATAGGTCATTTAATAATAATATAAATTTATTTTATTTATTATTTTAACAAGTACATTAAATATTGATTCAAATATAATTTATGAAGACCAAACCTAGTTACTATCTTCAAAAAGATAATTCTCAATCCTTTCAAAAGAATGGAGATCAAGGGAGATCAAATTTTTTTCTAACTGTATGACCTAATTTTTGTCGAATTTACCAAGCAACGACATAAAATTCTTCTAGAGATCATGAGGGAAATCAATCTTTCTCATATTAAAATGGATTGTGTTGTCGCTGCGACAAAAACCCTCCAAAATTTTGCGTAAACTTGAATTTTGGAGCCTTTTGTGAACCTTGTGATCGATCATTCCATAGTCACTTCTTGGTTAGTTGATGTTTTTTAAGCTCCCTTCTTGGATTTGAAGTGTTGAAGCCACTTTCTCACACATGCTTAGCCTATACCAAGTGCATGACCGCATTCTTTTATGGAAGCTTGGACAAGCATAGCACTTTCTTATCAATACTGTGCCTGTACGATTTCCAATCCATGTCGACATTTAGTGCGCATTTAAAACAACAATTTCTCACATTCTAGCTATGTTTATACTTCTATTTCAGTGAGTTTTTCAAACGGTCGCTTTTGCGCACCTTTTCTTTTGCAAGTATAGTTTTCATGTTTATGAATATCGCTTTCACTTGTTTTCCCTTCAATGATTTTTGTTTACATGTTATCTTCACCCTAGCATGTGTTTTTTTCATCGCTGTTATCGAAAGTGTCATTCTGTAATATTTCTAATTAGCCATGAGCTAGTTGGAATATTAAATTTTGTTTTATTGCTTTGTTTTATGAATAAGAGGACAATGGAGGTCCATAATTCTCCTTAATAATGAATAAATCAATGCCAATGTGAAAAGGATAGATTTTGGCAGCTTAATTGAGCACCCTTAAGTGTGAAAAGGGGCTGGAACACCTTGACTGGGTCAACTTTGACCAAATCAACAACGTTGTCATGGAGGAGTGGTCATCAATGAAAGACAACGCAGTTTTAGATGAAGATGCTTTGCATGGAATTAGGGTCATAAATGAATGGGGCTTAGGTTTTTGAAACTCATATCTTATAAAAGGAAGAGGATGGCAGCCATATTGATTATGTTGATGTATATGATATTTCTAAATATATGGTCTATTTAGACATATATCTTTCTCTAGTTGTTTAGCTGAGATTGAGTGTTGTTTAGCACTGGGTGTTCCTGATTGGGAATCCCACCTCTTCCATTGAGAAGCTCTTGGAGGATTCTTGTACTACATTTTCCATTGTCAAGCTTAATGCCAAGCTCCATATTTCATTTACAGAGCAGTTCTTGTTGAGGGCTGAGTTGTCATTAAGGGAATTTTGAGGTCTAACATGGGCCTCCTAAGGAAATAATAAAATAATAGCTAAAGAAATAAAATAATATTTATGAATTTTAAATTCACTTTTTGCACCACAATCCATGTAACCATAGTTAAATTCAATTCAAAAGTTGTATCAAAATAAAATTAATAAAAAAATGGTATTGATGTGACTATAAATAAGAATGAGATTTTTAAGAAAAAGTCATTATCATTGAACAACTAATGCATTTGTCCTATGTACTTAAATAACTTAAAATAAAATATAAATATAAATTTATAAATTATTAATTATTATATGCTATTAATTAAAATTTATATTATTTAAATTGTATAATAACATGTATTTAATATACTATATAAAAATACTATAATATAATAAATGTATAGGGATATGCATTGTTTCTTTCAAGAAATTTGAAATGACAATAATATATTTTTATTCAAAAAGTGTGAAATGAATTTATTATGAGTACTTTACTTTGACTTTAAAAGTGCTTAGAGCACTACCATGGTTAACCATGAGTTTTTATCCACCATTGAGAATGTGACAAGTAAGTATCTTTAACTCAATCAATGCCACCTCAACCATTAGGGATGATGTCATCCCCTAAAATGTGATTGGTTCTCATAAAGTGAATTTTGATTGTACATTTTCCTTAGGAGGCCCATTTTAGACCTCAAAATTCCCCTAATGTTTGCAGGTTGCAGTAGTGGAGACCATCTTTGGGTCATCTCACTACTTATTCTCAGTGGAGAAGGCTTCCTTTCCATTGAGAGGATAGTAAGGAAGGCCCTTGTGCATATTTCCGTATCTTAGCATCAGGCCAACTACTTATTTGCCCCTACAACGCAGTTTATTTCTAGAGCTGTGCTATTTTTGTGGGAGGAGTTGCAGGGTGGTTTGGCACACCATTTTTAGAGAAGGTTTTCTAGAGAAGGGATCAACCCTTGATCTAGAGAGTCTATTGGAGGAGGTTGCATTATTGATCATATCAGATTAGCCACGCTTTCCAAATCTATATTTTGCAGTGGATCTTCAGCCCTAGGGCTTAGATCCCCATCTTGTACATGGTGTTTTGTTGAAAACCCTTAAGGGGTTCTTCAAAGGAGGTTGTATAGTGGTCAGATCTGTATTAGATCTATTTTTTGTGGCCTATATCATCCTTAGATCTATTGTATAACCGTTTTTTGTAGCAGTGCCTTTAAAACAGTGCTATAGCAGACTTCCAGCTCTTTATATATAGTAGTAGCACCTCTTTTGAGGGATTTTTTCCATTGGAGGCTTGTTCTTTCTTATTGTACATCTTATGGCCCATTTATTATGCATATTTTTCTGTTTTTATAGTAAATAAGGTCTCCATATTTGCCTCTTGCTTTCATGTACTATTTTCACTGCTATTTCCATGGTTTTGCACTATATTCCTGCTTTTCCTATTTGAGAATATTACAGTGGTATTGGAGCATAATCTTGGCATAGCCTGTGCATCTTGAAAATCCAATATGTCATCTAAATAAGGAGACCCTCTTACTGATAGAGAGAAGAGGTATCAAAGAAGAAGACACCAGAAGTTTGATTATACAAATGCCAAAGAAGACAAGCGTAAAAGCCCTTTATCTGGAGGAGAAGATGAAGAGAAAGTGTTTCCTAAGATTCTTCTCAAAGCTATGCAAGACATTGTTAGAGAAATAAAGGAGATGAGGATGGATAGATACAAGGAATCCCCTAAAGTTCTTAAACATGGTGAAGGCTCCGAAATTTCTCATCACTGGAGTGATCAACTAGTGCAGCAGCAACAAGTTTCCCAACGCTTTACAATGCCTACATTTTTGGCAGTGGGAAATGAAGGGTTTCAAGAACAATAATCCCTTGAAGACTATTTCATGGAGTATGAGTCCCAAACTCAGAGATTCAAGGACCACTTGAGGTTTTGAGAATTTTTTTCAAATCAAGGACAATAGGAGACCCAAGCATCACAATAGAAGTGGTGGATTCATTCATAATCATGATCTACACCGCATTATGGGCATATTTTTCTTACCCAACTTTGATGGGTCATCTAAATGCACTGCCAAATCATGGGTAGAGAAGCTTGACATCTACTTCTAGTTGAAGAAAGTTCCGGAATGGATGCCATTAAGATAGCAGCGCTGCACCTTGAGGGTGAAGCACATGATTGGTGGTTCCATGGCTTGTCTACATTGGGTCATGCCAATGTGACTGCATATTTAGAGTTCACAAAGATGCTGGTGGAGAGGTTTGATAGAAGAGATCATGAAGCACCATTCATGGGGCTTACAAAGCTTAAACAATCAGGTAATCCAAACTTACATTTCTGAATTTTTAAGACTTTCGGTTATGGTTCATGATTTATCTGCAGCAAGAAGGGTATATATGTTAATTGATGGGTTAGATGAACCTCTTCATGGGTTGTTTAAGTCTACCAAGCCCACTACCCTTCAAGATGCCATTGAAAGGGATAGAGATATTCAAGATGCCTTTCCAAAAGCAAAGGCAACTTTTTAGCATAAGCCTTCTTGTCCATCAAAGAGAAAAGATGATAAGGCTCCTCCTTCAAAGGAGAGCCAAAATAAAACACCTCTTGATGATGATGTCTGAAGATATTTGAGGGGGAGGAAGCTTTTTTTCACATGCCAAGAATCTTGGGCACCCAGACATAGATGTGCAGCAGGAAAGGCACACTGCATAGAGGTCCTCTCAAATGATGAGGAGGAAGAAGAAGATGAACCAAGAAGAGGTGACATCCCTAACACTACAGGAGATGAACCAACACCATCAGGAGATGGGAATGGGGCATTTGCTCCAATTGGAGAGGCTCTTGCATCATTGAGAGGAGTACCTACGTAATTTACCTTGATGGTTCGAGGTTCCATCTCAGATCAGAGGGTTTCTGTTTTGGTTGACAGTGGGGCTACCCACAATTTTATTGATACCAAACTAGTGCAGAGGAGGGCAATACCCACTGATTATTTTGAGGGATTTTCTGTTTTGGTCCTAGGAGTTAGAAATATGCAATGCATGCATTATGTTCCAACCTTATCAGTCACCATGGGAACATATACATTGACTTATCACTTCTTTGTGGTTGACATACCTGACACCAATGTGATATTGGGTGTGCAGTGGTTGATTACTTTGGGGAAAGTCACCATAGATTGGGAGACTTTGCAGATCGAATGGGTGGATAGAAAGAGTGGAAAAACTCAAATGATTAAAGGCATGCACACATATCCCTCACATACAACTTCCACACAGAAATCAGAGATGGATTTTCGTAGTGTAAGTAGGAATCTAACAATCGCATCTATTATGCCTATGAGATTGGTTCATGGGACGTTATTATTTTGGGGAAAACCACCTGGGAGGCCACCTGATCCAGATTTGGTGAGATATGTCTCACATTATGATGCTCCATTCATAGATCCAAGAGGGATGGGAGCATTATAAGGCCAAGATACAGTGCTGAGAGTCTTGGGTAGACTCAAGGGGGAGGGTGACATTATCCCAACATCATCATCACCCACTCTCATTTCAGATTCTGCGTTGTGGGAGGAGAAGCATGGGAAGGATAACAACCTTCCAACATATACCTTTGGCATGGGATATGTCAAGGATAAGGGCATCCATATGACAGATGTTCTTTGTGATAGATCATCAGCGCTGTCACTATCAAATATTGTTCCATATTGGAAATCCAAACTGTTGGTGGATTATTCCAAGGATCTTTTCACATGCATGATACTTGATGGCCAGCTAAATGAAGAGGGCTATTCAGTACAAGAAGAAGTCATATATTATCATGGTAGGATATTCTTATTTAGAGCCTCCAATCTCAAGGAGAAGTTGCTACAAAGGGCTCATGAAGATTTCCTTTTCAGCCATACTTATTCCATGAGAGCCTACAACACTATCATGGAGAGCTACACTTGGGAAGGCTTTGAAGAGGAACTACATCAGTATTTTCAAAGATGCATGAACCATGTGGAGTTGGAAGAGACCCATAACTCTATGGATGAGTTATCATAGCCACATATTTCCTCTTTTGGAATGAGAGGGGATCTATCTATGGACCACTCCATTTGTATGAGCGGAATTTTTGGTAAAGAACATGCTTATGTACATAATGTTTCATTTGATGATTATTTGCATTCCTTTACCATGTATATGCATGCCATAGCTCCAAGGAGGAGAATTATTCCATATAAACATCATGGCCAACTTTGGGTCATAAACATTTCTGAACATGGCCACTCCCTTGGAGGACATAGGGAGATGTTGTATCATTGTGGGTGCACTCCAAAAGCACCAAACATATCTCACACTTTTAGCCATTGTGAGAAGACTTAGGCAAAAAGTAAGTGGTGGGGAAACCACTTACCATACCATTATCTAATGCAGTCAGGACAGTTACTGTGTTGGTTCCACATGTGGGACTATGACCCACCTCCATTTTTACAAATTTGTGTTTGTATGTACTTAGTTTTGATCCCATACATTGATGATGTGCTTATTCTTTTTATGGGAATGTTTGCAAGGAGGATGAGAGAAATGTATGTGCCCTATGGGAGATAGATTCTCCATGTTCATTATGCTACATGTTTCAGAGATAACATTGGGCAAACCATGTTTTTTTCATTGGAACTATTGTCTCCTTGTGGGATGAATTATTTTCATCTCATAAGAACTTTGGACGAGAATTTCATGGAGGGATGGATTGGTAGCCACTTAGCTTATGAGGGAATCTTATCGGATTTTGGTGTCACCAATTGTGGAGGAGAAGAGTTGAAACACTCACCTTGTCAGATGCTTGAGGACAAGCAACATTTGGCAAGGGAGGACTGTAATATTCCCAATTAGCCATGAGTTAGTTGGAATATTAAATTCTGTTTTGTTGCTTTGTTTTATGAATAAGAGGACAATGGAGGTCCATAATTCTCCTTAATAATGAATAAATCAATGCCAATGTGAAAAGGATAGATCTTGGCAGCTTAATTGAGCACCCTTAGGTGTGAAAAGGGGTTGGAACACCTTGACTGGGTCAACTTTGACCAAATCAACAACGTTGTCATGGAGGAGTGGCCATCAATGAAATACAGCGTAGTTTTAGGTGGAGATGCTTTGCATGGAAGTAGGGTCATAAATGAATGGCGCTTAGGGTTTGGAAACTCATATCTTATAAAAGGAAGAGGATGGCAGCCATAATGATTATGTTGATGTATATGATATTTCTGAATATATGGTTTGTTTAGACATATAAATTTCTCTAGTTGTTTAGCTAATATTGAGTGTTGTTTAGCACTGGGTGTTCCTGATTGGGAATCCCACCTCTTCCATTGAGAAGCTCTTGGAGGAGTCTTGTACTACATCTTCCACTATCGACCTTAAGGCCAAGCTCCATCTTTCATTTACAACGCAAATCTTGTTGAGGGTTGAGTTGTTTTGCAAGTTGCAGCAGTGGAGACCATCTTTGGTTCATCTCACTACTTATTCTCAGTGGAGAAGGCTTCCTTTACATTGAGAGGATAGTAAGAAAGGCCCTTGTGCATATTTCCATATCTTAGCATCAAGCCAACTATTTATTTTCCCCTACAATGCAGTTTATTTCCAGATCTGCGCTATTTTTGTGGGAAGAGTTGCAGAGTGGTTTGGCACACCATTTGGAGAGAATGTTCTCTAGAGAAGGGGTCAGTCCTTGATCTAGAGAGTCTATCGAAGGAGGTTACATTATTGATCATATCAGATCAGCCACACTTTAGAGATCTATATTTTGCAGTGGATCTTCAGCCCTAGGGCTTAGATCCCCATCTTGTACATGGTGTTTTGCTGAAAACCCTTAAGGGGTTCTTCAAAGGAGGTTGTATAGTGCCCAAATCTGTATTAGATCTATATTTTGTGGCATATATCACCCTAGATCTATTGTATAACCATTTGATGGATCAGTTCCTTTAAAACAGCGTTGTAGCAGCCTTCCAGCTCTTTATATATAGTAGCAGTACCTCTTTTTAGGTTGTCCATTGGAGGCTTGTTCTTTAATATTGTACATCTTACGGCCCATTTATTATGCATATTTTGATGTTGTTATAGTATAGAAGGTCTCCATATTGGCCTCTTGCTTTCGTGTAATGTTTTCACTGTTATTTCCATGGTTTTTCACTATATTCCTGCTTTTCCCATTTCGTAATATTACACATTTGCACTTTTATCTTCATATAAAAAGTGTCTTCTTCTAGCATGGGAATTTTTTATTATCATGCAAAGTGGAGTTTTGGTTTGTTTCAAGGGGAAATATTTATGATAATGATTTGTTCTAATAATGTAGGCATGTTTCACACTCATTTCCAAAGTTTTATGCAATTTCACACAAGTTTTTTCATTATCATCGCAAAGTCTATCTTCAGTGTCACACTTGTCATAAGTTGTCGCACTAAGGGAAGTATGTGTTCATATGTTCTGGATGATCTACATTGTGTCTCAAAATTTCTAAGTGAGTGATCACAGTCAATTTTTATCACTGTTCACATTGGTTTCACTAATCCCACACTTATCCAAATTTCGCAAAATTCCCAGCAAACTAGCCTCATCCATCCCTACTAAACTACGCATTGCATAGTCTCAGCCCTAAAGCAACAATATTGTCTCTTGGAACTGCGCAATGCAGTCTTTGCCTCACAAAACTACGCATTTTTCAAACCCATTACTAAAGACCAAGCCCTGACTCCCAGAACAGTGCCATATTTCTCTCCAACCCAGCCAGAACTACGTATTGTGTCGTCTCAAGGCTCAGGCCTCATCCGTGAGCCCATGAACTGCGCAATTATGTAATCACCCAGTCTCCTTTGTCTTCTAGAACTGCGCAATTAGTTGAACTAATTTCCAACCCTTCATCCTAGCTCACTGATATCCCAAACTACACATTCTCCCTCAGACCAGCATTAACTTCACATTGCGCAGTCTTAGAGCTCAATATCTACCCCTGATTTCCTGAGGTGCACAACTGCACAATCACTAAGCCTCTTCCCTAGCCTACAATCGGTTCTGTCTAAGTCAACGAATTATCATGCAACATCTTAGAATAGAGGTTTATTGGACTGATCGTGTCTTGTCATGAGTGGATTGTAGATGCAGGAACTCTACCATGCTATGGTAAGATGATGAAAAAGGATATGGATAAGGAGGACATGCTAGATGACTCCTAAGGAGACGAGGAAAAAGGATGATCATTATACAAGAAGACAAAGGAACATTGAATTATGACATAAGAACAAATATTAGGACCCCATGAAGACTCCATTTGATTTACAACCCTTTGAAGGATATATATGAAGAAAAAAACACATCTCTCATGAATTTTAACCATTGACACATCATTATGTATTCAATGTCATGTATTTTGCAAGATAGGCAATATGTCATTTTTTCACATATTGGTTGTCGCATAATGTGTATAAGAATGTTTTGGTAGTTACAATAGGTCATGTTTGTGTATATGAGTTTTTATAACCAAGTAAACATATGTCGCACTCATTCTTAAATTTTTAAGCATTGTCGTACAAGTATCGTCATGGTTGGTGTATCTTAAGTGTCACACTTTTCGTAACTTGTCATAAAGTTGTTGCATGGAGGGAAATGTAGTGTTCATGTTTCATACATGATCTATTTCGTTGTGTCATCAAGTATTCTAAGCGTGTGATCACATTCAAATTCTTATCACTATCCACATCACTCTCACTGATCCCACACTTAGTCATTTCTGAAAAGGATTCCTGAGCAAGCAAACTAGCTTCACCTGACCTCCCTGAACTGCGCACTGTGCAGTTTCAATCCTCTAGTTGTGACCTTGCCTCTTGGAACTGAAAAATGTGCAGTTCTTTCCTCCTAAGATTGTTGCACTGTGTATTTTTTGTTCTTAAGCCCCAACCTTGACTCTAAGAATTACACAATTCCTTCTCCCATCCTAGCCTCAACTGCACACTTCACAATCTCTAGCCTCTGACTCGTCCCTTCAACTCCTGACCTGCACAATTTTGCAGTGGATAAACCTCATCTTCCTCCTAAAACTACACAGTGTTTTCTTCTGGTGCCCATCCCCTCAGCGAATCTTAGTGGCTCCCATAACTGCGCAATTTTCTCCCTCAGCCTATCTTGAACTACACACTACACAATCTCAGGGCTCAAGCCTCACCCCTAACTGCTTGAACTATGAAACTGTTCATTCATTGAGCCCCTTTTCCCATCTTGACACCTCATTTTGTCTCATTCAATGGATCAAAATTCATTATCTTAGACTAGGGGGTTTTCAGATTGATGTTGTCTCGCCATGAGTGAATTGTTGCTCTCATACCATGAAAATATGATGAAGAAGGAGATGAAAAAGGGAAGCATGCTGAAAGACATATTTGTAGTTGAATATGCAAGTTGATCAATCAATGCAAAGAAAAAGGACACAAGTTTGCGACCACAACTCAAGAATTGAGATCATTGAAGATTCCTTATCACCAAGCCATGAGAAGGTGGAAAAGAAAAGCATTCTCAAGCAGACATTAGATACACAGCAACAATAGTGGCTTGACATTGCCACATCATCAACAGTCCAGCAATTCCATGTCATGTCATGTCATGTCATGAGTTTTCATATGACACATCATTATTGTGTATCATGTAAATTGTTATTCAAAATGTATTGTAAAGTGGAAGTCCAAAGGACACACATGGAATATGAAGAGTCATGTAAGTAAAAAATTCATAGGAAGTCAAAAAATCATGAGGGTATTCAAATAGTCACAAGGAGGGTGAAGCATCACCCCTTGGTTATATATACACCCTCATTGTATGAGCAAAGGAATTTTCACCTTGGCTCCTCACGCAAGGCATTAGAGAGATAAGCTAGTTTTTTTGAGGAGAAAAGAGTGAATCCAATGCTCCACAACTGGAGATAGTGGTGTTCCTGGTATACATTTGTCTTGGAAATTTTACTTATTATAAGAATCCCTATGGGATAGCACGTTCTTCATGCATGGATTATGGATATTTGTAATATTATTCTCTGAATGTTTGTAATTCAGGTTTGCTTTATTCTGTGCTAAAGTAGTTGAACTATTTCGGTTATTTTTGTACTTATCATATTGATAATGTGTTGTAATTTATGTTATCGTTGTCGCATCATCATGGAGTATTCCGCTGGATATTATACACTTCCTTATTATATTGGTTCCAATGACCATCGCATGTATTTGGACTATTCTGCTTGATGTTGTATGAACCCTTATTTTTCATGTGTATCTCTACTAGGGTGGTACTACTACCTCTCTCTTAGAGGCTCCCTTTTCCTCCCATCCGCAGTGAAAGAACTTTGACACATATATCATCGAACACTCACCATAAACACCCCCTTGTTTTTTGAAGGCACATTTTCACTCCTCTCTCTTGCTGACAATTAGAGCCAAGGAATATCTTTAAGATACATGGCAATCGGGCGAATATTACGGATGGGGATCCTACTCCAAACGGTGTGGGGTCTAATTAGGACTTCACATCGGGGAGACCCCTCCGTTGATAGATTTCTAGCATCGTCAACAATGTTACTAGAAGGAAGGCCAGACAACAAGTTGAGCCCATTGAGTTTTTTTTTAATATCCTATCATAATCCTGAAGTGTTTTTCTAACCTATCTCCTAGAAAACTTTCAATCTCCGCGGAACTTGTTAATGCCTTGTCTCAGTTCAAGCTTAATGGCAAGGGTGGTATATTTTTATCCAAACACATAAATTATTTTATTGGGTTTTGTAAAAATTTCCAAATCGATGATGAAGATGTTGTGTATTCTATTCACCCTCACTCTCAAAGTTGGTGTTAATAATTGGTGTCATACCTTACAATATATTTCCATTCATTATCTTTGTCATTTTGTTAAGGATCTTCATCAAGCTTTCGATTGGATTGATTACCGAGATGTTCACAAAAGAATCAATCAACTTATAATGGATCCTGATGAATTAGTTGAGGTTTTTGCAAATAGATTCCTTCATTTGTTTTATGAGTTTCCTAAAGAAGATATGGATCAGGATTTTTGTAAGAAAAAGTTTGAAAATTTGGTTCAGATTTATTTGAATTAGTTTGAATCAAAACCTATTGATGTTTTCACTTCCCCAACTCTTGTGAATCATGGGACACCTCTAATTTTAGAGGAGGAACCTAGTATTCCTTTCGTTCATTTTCCTCCTCCTTTTCCAATCTCGATGTGGGTGCCTCCTTGCAATGATTGTAAATTTGGAAAATATGCAAATAAAATTCCTAATCCTTCTTCTCATTCTTCTTCCACTTTTCATGATTCTGATTCAGTGGAGGAAGTTCCACACTGGCTTATGGAGCTTACAGTGAACACTAACTCCTACATTCCACAAGATGATGTTATTGTTCATAATTTGAGTCTCGAATATGATTTGGATTTATGTTATCCCCTATCATCTACATGCCATGACTCTTTGTACCATGATCCACTTGAGAAATATGTTCTACTAACTAGTTTTTCATGCTCTCTTGATTTTTTTGTTGTTGGTTCAAATTACGATAACATATAAGGCATTCAAATAACATAGGTAGGGAGAAAGAAGGAGAATATGCTTTCAATATTTCTTCTATTTTCCAAAATCCTCCATGTGAAGATTATACGCTTCCATTCTTGGCTGATTTTCAATCTGCTAATCTCGGTAGTGAATCAAATGTAATTAATTCTTGTGATCAATATGTAGCCTTGGGAAACAATTATTCCAATGATGATGAATTTATTTATGTATGCAATCACGAATTATTGGTTGCATCAGCTGAACTTTTAGTTTTTCATGAATATTTTACTTTAGATCCATAATTTGATTTGGTCAAAGAAGATGTGCTTATCGAAACTTGCTCTTCATCTCACTCTCCCTTGTTCTCTACCGTCTGTGATGCATCTACTTGTGACAGAGATACTCCGTGTTCTTCATGTTTGTCATTTAATGAGTTAACCTCTCAATTTTCACAAGTTGGTGAGGATATCCATGATGCAAATGAAAACAATCAAATATTTGATTACTCTTCCCAACCCTCATGATATCTTCACTTGAATGAAGAAAACTCTTCAAATTAGCTTGCTCATGAAATTTCCCCAATTCATTCATCTCTAAATTTGCGATTAGAAGAACATTTCAAATTAAGTAATCTGGTTGTTGAAGTCGGAAAATCTGGTAAAGTCAATGACAAATATGGATGCCATCCAATGAGTAGTGGATTTATTGAAACTAGTGGTAGCATCTATCCTCAAAGCATGCATGATCTAGTTCAATATTCAAAATGCGATTTTACAATCCTAGAAAGTTCTGGAACTTGCCAGCGAGTGAAGACACTTCCACTTATGTTGATGGTTATGTCAAGATCTTACGACTCTAATAAGCCCCCCGAACTAATTCAGATATGGTTTGTCCCGTGCAATCCTTCTCTTTGCATTTTTTCACTCAATGAAAATTTATTTTTGAAAAATGTTTGGTATTCCGGGTGTGATCTTTGAAATATTCAAGATTTTACTTCTGACCGGATTCAGGAATTTTTTTCATTTCGTTCATCTTCATGCAAATCTCTTGCATCAAAATCGGTTTTGGAATGTGTATCTCTCATAGAGTCATGAAATTGCGAAGTTGGTCTTTCCAAGGCTTTTCTTTGGTTGAAGGAATCATGCTTATCAAATTCGTTCCTTAATAGTCAACTCCTAGTTCTTCTTTTCAATGTTATATTGCGAATATTTCCCTTCATCACACCTAAAATATTCTTGAGTCTGAATGAATGCATGAGTTATTGTGTGAATCAAATTCTTCTTCGTTCACTGCATCTTGAATGGTTGCATGTGTTTATTATGCTACATCACTTTTAAATTCTTTTGATGATTACGATGCTAGTGTATTGTGTTACAAATTACAAAGAAACAGTTTGTCACATTCATTGCGCGAGAAATATGATTCTATTATTTAAAGCATTTGTGAAACTGTTCAAATTTATTTGACTTTTTTTATTACAAACTGGGAATCTGGTACTTTAATCGTCTCATCTGATCATTATTCTATCTTTAATGAATGTCATTCATTTTATAATTTTCTCACAAGTACATCCAATGATAGTTGTTTTACATCATTCTATCTTTTTGGTTCAACATTTAACTATTCGGATACTTGTCGATCAATTAAGGAATTTTAGCATTCGCTAATGGTTATGTCAGGTCCTCACTATCTCAAAATGACTGCTGAATATGATCAGATATATTTTCCCTCACAAGATTCTCATCATAATTGTTGAGATTCAACAAGATGATGATCCTAGTGAAAATTAAGCTCCTACACTAGGATGGAGCCTTGGGCTATTTTTTGGGTGTAAGTCTATTTTTAGAAGGGATGAGTAAATTCTATTTATAGTGGACGTATATTTATAGATGGTGATAAAATTCTATTTATAGATGACGTTATATTTTTAGATGTATGTGTGAAGTCTATTTAGATCGCATGTCTATTTATAGATGCAAGTCGACTATTATTATCCCTTAATAATAGTTGGACAATAAACATTAATATATTCTCATTGAGAACTTGGAAATAGTTAACTGAAGTGGCAAACCAGTTAGCTATGGGAAATTCGAGTTCAAAGGTTGGTTGGTGGGACATGCAAGTGGACTTAGTTGTAATTGAGTGATTTGAAGTTGTAACAGAGTTGGATGTGTAGTCCTATGAGTTGTAAAGTAGTTTAACTCAGTTGTGCTAGTTGTAAATGAACATAAACTAATGGGAGATCAGTGAATTAATTATTTAATTAATTCACAAGTAGTGGTCTCACATGCAACTGAAGATTTACTATTGTTAACTACATGCATGTCAGATCTAGTGGAGACCCAGTTGAGAGATAGGTGAAAGGGATAGTTTGACTATCAGTTGTGACATTAGTGGGTGCACTCATGCAACCACACACACATTGGAGATGCCAATGAGGATTGCGCAGTCAAGGCAAGAAGGATCTCATTCATTCAGGGATTGTGATCAGCAAGGATTGCGCATTGGAGGCAGGCTGTCAGGAGGCAGTAAATTGGTGCATGTATTTACCAATTTTTGTATGATAGTGTGAGACGATTGTATATTGTATTGAGAGCTCTTGGATTATATTTTTGTATGAAATTGTTTCATGATACATGATATATACATAATATATGATAGTGGGGTTTTTAGCTTTATGCTTTCCCAGTAAAAACATTTGTCTTATGTGTGATTGATCTTTCTTCATGTGTTTTCAATTGGCGATCGTGTTTTAAATTTCCGTAAATATTTTTGTAGAAGTGATTTTGTATTTAACAATGGCATATAATTGTTAGATCAGGAGAATCCAGGAAATACATAATTTTTATTAAAATTTATACATGGTATCGGAGCACAGAAGATTGCAACTTTGAAGTATTAGTTGAGTTTTTTGGTGGAAACAATTCCAATTTGCTGCAAGAATTTATTGGTGCGACAGTTGAGTAAACATCGAAATGGATTTCAATGGCTTGCGGCTAGATTATGCACTCGAGGGCAGCTCGAACTACATTTCCTTGAAGGACAAGATGGAAGCAGTGCTTGAAGATAATGGCTTGAAGGAATTCATCAACAGTGATGTTCCTAAGGCCACTTCGACGGATGCTGCATTACTTGATGCATGGCAAAAGAAAGTAGCAAAGGCAAGAAGGATTTTTTTGGAAGGTGTACGAGACGACATTGTCTCAAGCCTTCATGGGAAAGCCACTCCATATGCTATGTGGAAGGCTTTGACGGATCTTTTCCAAAGAAACAACAACCATAGGAAGTTGGCGCTGAAGGATAAACTTAGAAAGATCAAGATGGAAAAGGGCGACAATATTCCAAAGTATCTCACAAAGTTTGTCCAATGTTGGGATGAACTAGGGAGTGTGGGAATCACTGTTGCTAATGATGATTTAGTGAGCTTGGCTCTCTTGGGACTTCCTAATAGTTGGCAAAATTATGAATACTCTGTCAATGGACGGGAAAAACTGCTGGATTGGGAATGACTATGGTCGGACCTAGTGCAGGAGGAGTTCAGGCGGAACACTAGAGATGGCTCTTCATCAAAGCATGATGATGAAGAGGATTGTGCTTTGGCTGCCAAGGCAAGGAAAGAGAAGGGGAATAAATTCCATTCAAAATCCGATTCTAAAGGCAAGAATTTGGATTTGTCCAAGGTGATGCTTTTTCATTGTCACGAACATGGGCATCTCGCCACTAACTGCCCATAGAAGAAGAAGAACAAGAAAGTTGTTGAAGCTGCAGCTGGTGAGACCCTTGCATCACAATTTAAACTTGATTTCTCTTTGATCGCATGCTTGGTATCAAGTGCAATGGTATCAATGTGGTATCTTGATAGTGGTGCTTCCTTCCACATGATGGGATATAAGGAGCTTTTCAGTGACTTGGAGGAGAAAGATCTCCAAATTCATATAGAGATGGGTGACGATGGATGATACAATGCGACCGGAATTCGTACCATTACCTTTGAGAGGGATTCAGGTAAACCATTTCAATTGAAAGATGTTATGCATGTTCTAGGTCTGAAGAAAAACTTGGTCTCAGTCGCGATGTTGGAGGACAGAGGCTATGGCGTTGTTTTTAGTGATGGAAAAGCTTTCTTGTGACATAAAACAATGAGTCAAGCCAACAGGATAGGGGTTAGAGTTAAGAATATCTACAAGTTGTAGGTATATGGCTACGCTGCCATGATGGGCAAGGCAGAAAAAGTGGTGATCCAGGATGAGGGCGAATTATGGCACAGGCGATTGGGCCATCTTCATCATGGAGCCTTGAAAGTCATGCAAAAAATATATACTGGACTTCCAATGGGAACACTTGCTTAGTTAGATCACTGTAAGGGTTTCACCATGGGGAAGTATGTAAAGTCCACCTTTCATGAAAGGGAGAACCGTGCTTCGGTGATCCTGGAGAGAGTTCACGCAGACATGTGTGGACCATTCTCGGTTGCTTCAACAGCAAAAAACAAGTATTATGTTATTTTTGTTAATGAATTTTCTCATAAATGCTAGATATTCTTCATGCAGAATAAGGATCAAACATTCTCAAAGTTATGTGAGTTTAAGGCATTCATGGAGAAAGAGTCGGGGAAGCAAGTGAAGGCTCTTAGGAGCGATAATGGTAGAGAATACATCTCTAACGAATTCAAAGACTTCTGCAGCAAAGAAGGAATTCGAAGAGAACTCATAGCGCCTCATAACCCACAGCAAAATGGGTTCGCGGAGAGGAAGAACAGAACGATCGTGGGTGCAACACGAACAATGCTTCATGAATAGGGCCTACCAATGCATTTGTGGGTGGAAGCATGCAACACTGCGGTTTATGTGAAAAACCATTGTCCTCATAGAGTACTTGGCATGAGTACACCTAAAGAAGCTTTCACTGGTAAGAAACCAGATGTTTCTCACTTTAATATTTTTTGCTCATCTGTTTATGTACATGTGACCAAGAACGCCAGGAAGAAGTTGGAGCTGACTGCTGAAGTTGGGATATTTGAGGGGTAGACAGAAACACCTCATAATTATCTTGTGTATTTGCCAAACCATAAGATGAATGTTATGCGACGAGATATAAAGTTCGATGAGGGGAAAGCCATGTGGTTGTCGCTTGAGATGGAGCTAGACTTACATGCGGAGGAGGAGTTGTTGGTTCCCAAAGATGAGTCTCTAGATGTGGGTCAGCAACAGGAGGAGGTTCATGGAGTGGAGAAGTCCACTCACACATAGCCAAACATCAGAACTGGCAGAAGGCATACCACAGAAGTTAAGAGGCTGAAACTTGATGTTGCACAGAATGTAGGAGTCCCTACTTCACAATGCAGACAAAGACAATCTCCTTACCAATTTACTGGATACATGGATCTCATGAGCAAATGTATTGTGACTAAGCCATATTCCTTTCAGGAAGTAGTGCAGGAGCCCATATGGGTAGATGCAATGGTGGAGGAGTATGACTCCATTGTCAGAAACAGTTCTTGGGAAATTGTTCCAGGGCCGGTTGATAAATCAGTGGTAGGTTCAAGATTGATCTAAATCATAAAGCAAGTTGTTGATGGGAGTGTTGAGAAATACAAGGTAAGATTTGTGGCCTGGAACTTCTCACAGATCAAGGGGATTGATTATGAAGAAAACTTTGCACATGTCACACGATATTCTTCCATAAGGACCATCCTCGCTCTCTCAGCGTAGATGGGTTGGCAGATTCATCAAATGGATGTGAAGACTGTGTTTCTCAATGGGATCATTGAGGAAGAAGTGTACATTAAGCAACCTGAAGGATTTGAGATCTTCAGCAGCGAGTCACATGTGTTCAAACTCAAAATATTGTTGTATGGGCTGACGCAAGCACCTCGTGCTTGGTACACTCGGATCGATAGCTATTTCACTAGACTTGGCTTCACCAAGAGTGAGGCAGATGCAAACCTATAACAGATTGTGGTGGAGGGTAAGATTTTAATCATTTTTCTTTATGTTAATGATTTAATACTGACTCGTGATGAGCAGTTGATACACTCATGCAAGGAGGACCTTGCAAAGGAGTTCGAGATGAAGGAAATGGGCCTCCTCCAGTATTTCCTTGGATTAGAAATATGGCAGCGAGATGGTGAAATTTTTATGTCTCAACGCAAGTATGCAAGGGAGATACTGGGTAAGTTTCACATGAAGGGCTGCAAAGCCATGGATACTCCTTTTCCAAGAAACTAGAGGAAAGAGGAAGCTACATCTGGAGAGGTAGTGGATTCTACTGTCTATCGACAATTAGTGGGATTGCTAATGTATTTAGTGAATACAAGACCGAGAAGAAGCAGGCGGTGAACCCGTCTTTATAGTCAAGCATGGCTGCTTCACGTTTCCAGTGGAAGGCAGAGGCATGTCCTGAGATACCCGAGGGGCACATCTGAGTATGGCTTTTGGTACAACCACACAGATGAGGTGAAGTTGCATGGCTTCATGGATGTAGATTGGGCGGGGCATCCAACAGACAGAAAGAGCACATCAGGAGGGGTCTTCAGTATCGAATCTACACTTGTTTCTTGGTACAACAGGAAACAGATTTGTGGCACTTAGTTCAAGAGAAGGAATACATGGCAAAGAATCAGTTGCATGTGAAATCTATCTAGATAAAGATCCTGTTGAATATTTGTCTCTCATTTCGATCCTATAGTGATTCATTGTGATAATTATTGTATTAAACCCAGATTAACTGTGCATTAATGATGATCTAAGCATTTTGATATCTAGCATCATCCCATCGAGATTGTGTCAGGTAAATAGCAGTGAAGATGATGTTAGAGTTTATATTCCTACGGAAGATCGTGATGCAGATATTGATACAAGGCCACTGTGAGCAAATTCGAATACCATAGAGACAAGATCTGGGTGAAGGATAATCCCTTTCTTGTTGAGTATACAGATTCAACAAGAAAAAGATGATGACTCAGTGGTAGCAGCACTTAGCACTATGATATGCACCATGCCTTGAATTTTATGATCTAGATCAAGAGGATCATCATGAATTTTATGATCTAATCATTGAATGGTTAGAAAAATATTACTTGACAATCTCTGTAACAAATAACAAGTTTCGATCTTCCCTCACGCTTGCTAAGGAGTTCGGTGTAGATGGAGACACATCCATGAGAAGCTTCCAAGGTTTTTTGAAAGATAGTATTCATCGAAAAGATAAGAATGTGAATTGGATGAAAGTATTGGTTGTGACACACCTTTTTTCCCACAGGAAAGACCTTCCTTTTGTTGTGAAAATTATTCAAGCTCTCATATTTTCTCTTGCACATTACTTTAGATATGTTTTAATCGATCATATATTTGTGATTGCAGGTCAGGAACGATTACGGTGGATACATTGGAAATTCCATTATACGTGACCCCGACCTTCTAGCTGGTTATGTTAGGAGTAGGTATAGGTGCATTGTACTTTACCTGCACATCCATCCTGCATTCATTCCCTATGGTATGTCTTGTGTTTTCTAGTTTTGGTTTCACATTATGTTTTTATTTAGCCATTTTCTCTCTTTTCTTCTGGTTTTTTTCCTATTTGTATGTTGTATTTCCTTTCGTTTTGTGAAACTGTTCATCAAGATGCTCTTTCGGCTCAAAGGGAATGTGGAAAAATATAGGAATTTGTGACACCAAAACATTTGGCTAACTCTTTGTCACTTTTCCTTATTTGGGTTGCATCTTTGGGTCGATGATTTTCTAATGGAAAATATGATCCTTGCATTAATAAATCCTTGTGTCGAACCATGACCTCCATGTATATTCTGGAAACCTTATATCTGCACTCGTTTTTTATCTTTCAGTGTTTTCAAGTTGATCCAATCAAGTAGGGAAGGACGAGGGGAAAATATAAATGAGAAAACCAATATTAGAGGTCTTATATATGCTTCACTAAGGGACAACCTCTCTTGCTCTCAATAAGTTTGGATCCTTCTTCCACCTATGAAATATATAGGTTTCGATGCATAGTCCTAAATAAATAAATAAATAGAGGTGAAAGAAAAGAAAGGCTTCCTGCATAGAGAGGTGACGTAAGCAACTTCATTGGGGTACTATACATGCTCGCTCACAGCGGAGTAATGTTTGTGTTCCTGAAGTGACTATGTCGGGATAATGTCCAGGCCTGCTAGTAGCAAAGAAACACCAGAGATGAAAAAATATACTCTAAAAATCTAAATCTCATGAACTTCATTACCCTATCCTGATTCGAAACACTGTGTGATCGTTGATCTTATGTTTGTGTTCAATCGAGTAAAGGAATGAAGGGGACTATTTTTATGCACAGGGTAAGTGGGGAAGCAATGGTAATCTCAATGATGAATCAATACTTCTCAATAACTAAACCTTGCACGAAATAATTGACCAAGGTAGAGGAGCTATAGTTCTACCAGTGTGTCGCCAAGGGTTGTCGTTGCGACAAACACCCTCCAAAATTTTGTGTACACTAGAATTTTGGAGCCTTTTGTGGATCTTGCGATCAGTCGTTCCATAGTCTCTTCTTGTTCAATTGATCCTTTTCTAGCTCCCCTCTTGGATTTCAAGTTTTGAAGTCACTTGCTCACACATTGTTGGAACAGGGTCTCCTAGCCTCATTTTTGTCCAATTTTGTAATATTTTTCTCTGATACCAAGATAAAATATAATATAAGCTAAATGGCTCTCCAGGTGAGAACCTGGAGAGTGTACAAACACTCACACAATCTATATCCAATACATTTGAGGATGGGTGCACCGCTGCTCTAGTACACCTACGTCTAAACTAATCGACAACCAAAAAACTAAAACACAATATATTTTAATTTCCCTCAGCCGAGGAGGGGCCGAGGTCCAGGCCCAAACGAGCTCTGATACCACATGTAGAAAATGAAATTAACTCAGACAGATTACAGAAAACACACATAATGAACCAGACACAAAATATTGGCGGAAAAGAGGCTTCAGCCTCATGGTATTCTCATCATTCTCTCTTATCAAAAGAATTTAGTATGTTGCTAATGTCCACAGTGGCATTGCAAATCTATCTCTCAAAATGCTCAGTCTTAGCAATGGAACCATTTGTTGGCTTGAGGAGTCTTGACCCAGGTTTGGAGGTGAAGGTTTGCCAACAAACCCCTATACTACTGGCGCTTTCGACCATGACATGCTTGCACAGGCCAATGTCTCACCCGAAGTAGTATGGGAGGTGATGGAACCAAGGAATCAGGAAACAATACAATGCACTCTTTTCACAAGAGTCTGTTGCACTCTACCAACTGTCTCACATTGATCCGAACAAAATCGACCAACACTTAGCCTGCCTTGCTCACACAATCCCTAGGCAATTAATCCCTATTAAATAGGATAATTAGCCTTCCTTGACTGCGTAATACATCATGGGAAATCTTGTGGCTATATAACTGCATTTGGGCAGTTTGCTAAAAATACAACTGATAGTTAACATCCCTTTAACCTTTGTCTCAACTGAGTCTTCATAAGAACTGACATGCATGCAACTATTAATAGTAAATCATCAGTCACTTGACAGATCACTTCATGTGAATTAAATATGATTTAATTCACTTGACCTCTCACTAGTTCAACAATCAGTTACAACTAGTTAGACTGACTTTAACTCACTTAATTGATTTAACTGATTTCTCATGCATTAAACTAATACACTAACTGCAACTTGGACTCTAAAACAAATAGAAACACTCTACATGCCTCACCAACCACCCTCAACTCGAATTTCATGAGCTAGCTAAGTCTATCACACTCAGTTAACTATTACAAGTGATTATGAGATAAGATTACAATTTATTGTCCATTAATTAAGGGAAAATTAAATTAGACACATTTCCAATTTATTTAATAAATTGGCTTGCGCACTAATGTATCTCTAGGACCCATCACTATGTGACCTGTGATCCCACACTAGTGTGGGTGTTTTCATGTTGTTTTTGGATGCCAATTTCAATGTTTCTTGTTGCAAATTTCAACATTTCACATTCACAATGCAATAGAATACAAGCTAGTACATTTGTTTGTATATCTTAATGACAAGAAATTAAGGGAGGCACTTCCACTCTACACCCAACCATAGGCCAACTACACTATGATATTTCTTTCAATTGTCCACCCTTGAGCCAGATTCATAGTCTAAGGATTAAGTGATCAAAGGAAATTAAAATTGATTCCAATCAATAGATCACAAAGGAATCCAGAGACTACCTCAACTCCATCCACTTGGTTCAGGGTTGTATCCTCCAGTGTCTTCACCTGTTCACCCAGGAACTGAAAGCACATTGATGTCCATCTAATAATCTTGAAGATATCAAAAACAACAAATATTTCCCTCTACAAACCGGGGATCCAAAGAACCTTGTGTTCCACCTCCTCCACCTCGTAGGATTCCAAAAGGCATAGTGCCTACACATGTTCTTCCTCTTCGACCACGCTTCCATATTTCTCTTGCTCTAGCACCATTTCTTATTCCATCATTCTCCTTCTAATCCGCAAATTCACTTGCAATTCCCTATATGTTGAACCTCGCATACAACACCTACAACACACTACTCATGTATGTGAAATTTTCCAATCTCCACCACACTTGATCTCTGTGTGTCATTCACTCTCTTACACTCAAATGATTAATGTGTCCTAATTTTCTGTAGGCTACTCCTTTTTCCCCCACCAAGCCCCTCGTGGCCCTTACACTTTGACCTCACAACGCATCCCACCAGGAAAGAAAAAATGGGTATGGGTTTTCCCTCTATTTAGGAATCCCATACTCGACCTCCCTGCCTACCATGTAAGCCATTAAAACCCAGTCAAAAAGTTGGTGGCCATTAAATGAACATCCTTAAATTAACCAATTCCCAAGAAACTCTTGCTTAAAACTTTGAATCCATTTCCACTCCTCACAACCAGTGATTGTGTTTACATTTCCACAATATTTACATGAATTACAATTCGCAATGATAAATACAAGGGGGGTTACCAAAAAGGGTTGTTACAGACCCCACCCCCTTAGTGGAACACCATCCTCGGTGTTCTATACCCTAACGCAATTTCAACCAAGCTCAATGTCGAGCACAATGTTTCACAATGCTCTTTACCAAACACCAAACTCAATATTATTTTATATTGAATATAAGGTTCATAGTTAGCTTTATATACGCAAATATTTACATTCATTTACATTTATATTTACATTTTCTTATCCAACAAAAAAAACTGGGTATGATACCTTCATCTATTAAATAATCTCCCAAGTGCTTTTGCTTGGTCTAGAGTTCCTCCATTGCACATTGAGCTACTTGATTAATCGATTCCGGAGCGTGATCTTCCTCTGATCCAAAATGCACAATGGATCTAAATAGAATTATCCCTCGTAATCCACTTGTATCACAGACCAATCAACAACATTATTAGCATCATGTACATAATTTTTAAGTAAATATATATGGAAAACAACATGAGCCTTAATTGTGAATGCTATGGCCAATTTGTAGGCCACAAGCCCCACTCTTTCTAAAATATGAAATGGTTCATAAAACTATGGTGCACAATTGGCACAAGAACCAATCCTAAAGGAAATTTTACTTGGTCTAATGTAGAGGTAAAAATGCTCCCCCACTTGGAATTCCTTATGCATCCTCTGCTAATATACATATTTATTTTTCCTATCTTGAGAAATTTTCAATTTATTCCTGATATAATTATTTTTTTCCCAGAAAAAAATATAAATATAAATATAAATAAATAAATAACAATAATAATAATAATAATAATAAAATAAAATTACATCTTATATTCCACAACATTCCTTATGAAAACATCACCCACATCCAAGAGGGGCCTGCTGAGAGAACTGCCCAGATCGGGACAACATCCAAATATACCCATTGCCTATGAACCACCACAATAATAGTGTATCATCAAGCCATGGTGAGCACAAGAGAACCACATAGTAACATGCCAAATAACAGGGCCTCCATATTGGAGAAACACCCCATAGTCACATCAAAAATAAAAAATAAAAACATGTCGCCCATAAGGGAAAACAACCAGAGAAAAGCAGAGTATAGCAGTGTTTACCATGTCATAATAGTAGCAGAAATTAAAACTAAAGCAGAAAGAATTACATCGAGTTCATAGTATGTAAAAAATATACAAAATATCTGAGAGATATAGCATTTCTGGAGTAAAAATAAACAACACATAAAGTCGGAAGAAAAACCGGTCAATATGGCCTGGTGCCCGACATACGGAAAACCGAGCCGTTCTTCTCCTCTGTTTTCCACGAGCCCTGAACTTATCGAAGACCGTCTTTAGACAAATGGTCAGCATCCCCATTCCATTCCCTGTAAATATGGCAAACCAAAATCAATATAAAATGTATTTTGAGAGCCTGAATCTCTTCAAGAATTGGAAGTAACAAAATGTTTTGACATCTCTGGGAGTTGTTAAACCAATTTATGGCATTCTAGCAGTCCCCAAATATTTGAATTGAAACAATTCCCACATGAATAAGCTAGCAGATAAGGAGTTTTAATGTTTGAAGTTTAACAAAATTGTTTATGCCTTCTCCAAGGCCCACAGAGGCATCCAAAGAAGCATTTTGACTTTTATAGATAATCATACTAGCCCCACAAGCACCATGATTTTCCGCAGCACTGTCGAAATAGGCCCATGAGATCTCATGATCAATTTCTTAAATCCTAACGATCCTTAGGGTTTTTGATGATATGGAGGAGGGGATGGAAGATAAGATAACTGCACATTTTGTTGCCACTAAAGAGGGAGAAGAGGAAACATCCATAAAAATGCCTTTATTTCTTGCCAGCCAGATACCCCATGAAATTATGAGTGGGAGGCACCTGTAATATTGGTATTTTTAGCAATCCCACCAATATTTCCAAGCCTCGCTACAATTATCACCTCTCCAAACATCCTTAATGTTGCAGAGCATTAGAGTATAATCCCAAACTTTTTTAGAGAAATTACATCAGAGGAAAATATGTTCAATTTTTTCCTCAACAGATTTGCATAAACATCACCATCCTGGCTCGCACAGAAACCTCCTTTAAAGGATATCCCATGTTGGGACCTTCCTCATCATGATGCAGCAGAAAAAAAGTTGATTTTTCCGGACCTATCAATTTCCATAGTGTCTTAAACCACCATTCATGATTCCCTCTTTATTTATTTTTCATTATGTACCCATATCCTTCTTTGGGGGAGTAGACACTCGATTTTGAGTGTACCAAGCATAGAGAATCTGGGAAGTCTTTTAGACGAACTCTAGATTGGCCAAGTTCATGAATGTATCCCTGCCATTCCTACTCCCACTGAGGTCAAGCCTAAGATCCTCCGTATTCAGCCAAGCTTGAGCCCAGAAAGTAGTGCCTTCCGGCTTATCAATTTGATTCAGAGTGAAGATCCCCCCATGACGAAGAGTCTCCAACAACCCTTCAGGAAGAATGTGTCTGTTCTTACACCCCACCCAAGGATCCAAACCTATCCTTCACCGCTCGCCATTACCAATTCTCCAAGCCAGACCTTTCTCCACCAGACCAAGTGCTAGCAAGGTAGCCTTCCAAATCATGGAGACTTTGTTAGTGTCTTTTTCTAGAAGTATAATCCAATCATCCACATGAGTAGGGTCAATATATTTTCTTTTTACCACCGACGTCCAGAGGTTGTTTTCTGTTAAGATTCGCTAACCCGATTTTTCCACCAGAGATGTAGCAAAATTCTTGAGGTGTTTAATACCCCAGCCATCCCACTCATTAGGTTTTGCAATTTTTTCCCATTCCACCCATGGGAGAGTTGTCTTTTCCTCCTTCCCAGACCATAAGAAGTTGTTGTAGATACTTCTAATTTTGTTAATAATTCCTACAGGGACCCAGGCCAGGGCAATCCAGTAGATTGGGCTTTCCATTAAGACTGATTTTATAAGGACAGTTCTCCCTTATCTTAACAGCCACTTGTGACTCCATATATTAATCATTTTTTTCTATTTTTGATACTAACCAGTACCAGTCTTGTTTATAGTAGGAATTTAGCTTAAGATAGTGCCCCAGATATTTGATGCTTGATCCCAACGTTTATGGTTAAAAGGAAGCAAATTATAGGTCCAAGCCACCTCAGCCTCTGAGATGCCATCATGAGTGAGAGTTGACTTCTGATTGTTGATATTCATCTCGGTTTCTTTCATAAAAAGATCCAGAATAATTTTCAATTTTTGTATTTCCAAACGATTCCCGTTATTGAACAAGAGAATGTCATCCACGAATGAGAGGTGAGATATATAAATTTTTGTAGCCACTTTGATGCCACAGAAATCCCTACCTCTCCTTTCCTGATGAATTAATTGACTTAAACCATCAGCAGCCAGAAGAAACAACAGCGGGGAAAGGGGGCATCCTTGTCTCAGCCCTCTCTGATTTTGGAAAAAAGGGGATGCATCCCCATTAATAGGAACAACAAAAGACACAATAGAAATACAGCTCATAATCCAATTGATGAACTCAATTTTGAATCCTAGGTGAGTTAGTAGGAGCCTTAAATAGAGCCAATTGATTGGGTCATATGCCTTTGATAGGTAAATCTTCACAAGCATGCATTTCTTCCTTGACACTTCTATATTGTGCAGGGTCTCCTAAGCCACACTTATGGCCTCATGAATCTTCCTGCCATCCATGAAACAAAACTGTTCTTTAGAAATGAAATGATACAGGTGGATATCGATGGCCACCCACCTATTCCATTTGGACCCGCACCATCAATTCTTGCATCTTTTCACTTTTAGCACAACTTACTATTTTTAGCAGGTTTTCGGGTCCTGCACTCCCGGAGCCGTTTTGGGGCCTTAATGATCCAGATGGACATTGGTGGCCACCCACCTATTTGATTTGAACCCCCACCATCAGTGCTTTCAGTTTTTAAGTTGCAGCGCAACTTACTATTTTTAGTAGTTTTTCAGGTCTTGAACTTCCAGAGTCGTTTTGAGGCCCTAAACAACGTTTTTTGGGCATCGTTTTTCTGGCGAATATGATTATGTTCCAAAATCAATATTCGCAACAATAGTTTTAGTCCTCGGATAGATCTTTATAACGATGTATCATATGCGCCAAACGGAGATCATATGCTGAAGTTACGTCCTCGGGAAGTTGAAACACCAATTTACCCAAACGGGGCCCATAGTTTTGGCGCTTCATCTCCTAAAGTTAGGTTTTTGGACTTTTACAGTTCTCCATTGTTTCTCAATAATAAATAGGCCCTCGAGCATCATTGTAACACAGTTCAGAGGTCTGTAGCCGCCACATCTCTTCTCAGAGATTCGCTACCAGCATCCTAGCTAGTTTATTTCCGTTATGTTTGTAAGCATATTTATGTTATTTGATATTAATGAAATGAAGCATTATTTCCACTGCATCTCTATTTTTATGGGTATATGTGTATTTTTTTGTGTTCCTGCATAAAATCCGGATCATGGAATAAGATAAAATAGGCTTTAACCTGTTAGAAATAGTTTTTGCAATGACTTTGTAAATACAATTACATAGAGAGCTAGACCTAAAGTCATCAAAATTGGTGGGGGGGTCCTGTTTTGGAATAAGTGCCAGGAAGGTCATTTTGAGGGCACCATTGATGTTCCGTAAAGAGAGAGATTCATCCACCACATTTGTAATGGATTCCCCCATCAGATCAAAAAAATGTTGAAAGAATTCCACCATCCACCCATCAGGTCCCAGACTTCTATCTTTTTACATAGCTTTCAAGATAAGCTCAACCTATCTTTTCTCCACAGGGGCCAAAAGAAGATTATTTTCCTCCACATCAGCATAACGAGGAAAGAGTTGGATTACTTGAATAATTTCCCCAATCGAGACCCCTCCCTGGTTCCCATAAATATTCTTGAAGTGTATTTTCCCAAATTTTGATAGGTCTTGAAAATATTTAGCCATTCATCCCTCAGTATTTTCAAGCTCCCATATGGTGTTTGAGTTCTTTCGACCCTTGGCATAATTATGGAAAAAATTGGTGTTCTCAGCTCCAACGGATAACAATATAGCATGAATTTTTAACCTCCATTGTTCTTCCTTGTCACTGTGGATTTTCCTTCTCCTGAGTTCCAACTCCTTTATTCTACCTCTCGACGCTTCATCCAGGTAACCCTCAACACCATTACTATTCATCTGTTCAAGGGCCTCAGAAATATCCCGAAGAGCTTGGGATCTTTATTTTATTTTTCATTTGCCTAGATAATGATATCCTTCTTTATGTTTTTCATATTATTTACAAAATTTTGGGCATAGGTACCACCCTAGATCTCAGGAAAAGGCCTCCATGTATCAACAACCAACTTTTGGTATTCCTCCTCTTTTAGCCATCCAACATTGAACTTAAAAGGAGAACCTGGATTTTTTTTTCGACCCAACCAAATCCAGTAGGATCGGGCTATGGTCCGATTCTCCCCCTGTGCCAACCCACTAACGAAAGCCAGTCGCCTAAATGGAAAATTCATCAGTAAGAATGAATCGATCCATCCTCTTTGTGACGCATGCCTCCCCCACACGATTGTTCCCTTAGGTAGGGGTGACCTTAATAATATTTGAATCAATTAGGTTTCCATCCCTCGACTTTTTCAAGAAAAATTCTACTAGTGGGTCAGCCCTAGCATTCGAACCCCAAGCCTCAGACCTTCCCAAAGAGAAATTTAAATCACCCCCCACAATAAAATTCAGTCCAGTCATGTAAGATTGGCTAGGAGGGTGTTCCAGAAACCCACTATGTCAGAGCATGGCCCATAGACATTAACTATAGTGAAATTAATACCAAGTTCCATCGAGGACACCTCCACCCCAATCAGGAGCTCAGAGGTCCAAGAGTTATTTAGTTTAACAGTACCATTCTTTAACCCCATAGCCAGGCCTCCAGACTGACCCCTTACATCAGAGGTGAAAAAATACCTCCTAGGGGAGGAAATATGAAAGTAAATTTGTAACTTGAACTAATGATCCCAGAGTCTCTTGCAACATCAAGATACCTGGTTTGTAGGAGTGAATAAGGTCTTTGAGAGCTAGTTGTTTAGGTGTTTTAGGGCTAGTTGAAATATAACAGAATCATTTGGTCACAAGGTTCGAGGAAACCACTCCTCTAAGTGACCCTTTGAGGGAGAGTTTTCTGCCATCCACTATGTCGATTATAGCTTTTAACTGAGATTTTGAGAGATCTGATTTCCTCCCCCTGTTTCTTCTTACTTTTTCAATTGGGGGCACTTTCCCTAACCCTCCAAACATCTCATTTTCCATCATCTTCTTGTATCTAGGTCTCATGTTATATGGGACAGTGTTGATAAAATGTTTAGGGATAGTAGTTATAATATTGCACATAGCCAAAGATAGGTTGCTAACACATAGAGAAGAATTTGGTTCCAACCTGGAGGGATCAGGCATCCTCATGCAATTTAATAAAGATCAAAAGAGTTTAAAGTAGGAGAGGAGGGACAGGGAGTAGTACCAGCTAAATCCAATGTTGGATCAGTAGGGGGAGGCACCATCTGTTCCTGGCTGGGTTCCATCACAGCATCCAGCTCCTCAACTCTACCTTGTGTGTCTAGAGCATCCATGGGGGTCACCTCAACTGTCTGTCGTAAAATATCCTCCCCACCCAATTCCCGCTTGCCATCCATATCCTCCTGAGGCTTGCCCTCTCGCCTAAGTCTTGGGCCATTATTGGAGCCACTTTTATGACATCTATTTTATTAAAACCAAGAGGGAAGTCCTGGGCCAAGTGTCCCAGCTTATGACATTTGTGACAACGAAATGGCAAATGTTCATAATCAATCAGCTACTATAATGCATGACATTCCATATTTAGATCTATTTTCACAATCAGCCCCTCCCTTAGGGCTAATTTGACCAATATGCGAGCAGTATTTCTGGAGCAGGTTTCTAAGAATTCCATATAAGCCTCCGGGAAGGTACCCAAGCTATTCCCAATTTCCTGAAATACATCCACAGTCTAGAAATGAGGAGGGAGCGTCGGAAGCCTAACCCACACAGGTATTTCATGCACCCTTTCTCTGTTCAAATCGAATAACAGATTCCATCTCTTGAAAAGTATCAAGGCAATACCAAACCCCCACTGTCTCTCCAAAACCCATTCCAAAGTAGATGGGTTATTAAAAATTACCATAAACCACCTTTTAGACAAGGTGATGACCTCCACATATCTGTCTAGTACCTCAACCCAACTCCTCTCTATCCAATCTGGAATGTATTCCACAGAGGAAAAAATTCCCCTCGCTCTTCCTACCAGGATCGATTCTGAAGCTGTCATCACACTGTCAAAATGTAGATCAACCCCGAAGACCAAATTGGGAAATTTTGTACATTCCTTTATGACTTTACCCTTCTTTCTTTTTACTCCCACTTGTCTATCATGTTTCACTGAAACCCTTAAGGATTTTTCCTTTCCTCCAGATACCTCCCCATATTTTAGATTATCAGAAGATTTTTTAGCCTCCCACGGACCACCTTCAGCCCCTACCAGCCTCAGGATTTGTACCAAAGCCCCTGATGTTGGGTCCGCACTTCCCACTACCCAAATTATCAGACCTCCTTCTGCAAAAATTTACCCTTCCCTTTCTCTGAAAGCCCCCGGTTGGCCTAAGATACCACCACTCATCCCCCATAAGTGAAGCTTCTGAATCCTCCCTGAGTTCCCCAGCCTATGAATTTTAACCCAGGGGTGTATTTCTCGTTTATACCCACCGGAAGAAAATAGCCATCTCCCGCACATGAGACTAGGCTCTTTGTGCCATCATGCCATGTCGCCCCCCCTTCCCTTGCCGCATATTCATTCAAGACCCTGACACATATTCCAGCACTAAACCCCACCTTCCCTTCACCTCCAACCCCATAAACTATGTCCTCTAGACCACTGAAATGGAACAACATAGGGCAAACAGAGAGTTTTGAGGAGCCTTTCCTTTCCACTGAAGTCAAGAATGGGTTATCCCTTTCCACCCTTGTCCCTATCGAAACCGGAGAAATACCTGACCCTAGTCGGTCAGTGACCCGTGGGGATATGGTTTTGAGGTCAACACCCTTTAGTGAAACAAACCCCTCCACAAGACTCCACTTCATCTTCTCATCCCCTACCCTCTCAGCGTGTGACAATGGCAGAAGGGAAACCTTAGCCAGGTTTTGTTTAGTTGGTTCTAACCCCCAAACTGACAGGATGTTTGTTATGAATTTAAGTTCATAACCATTAAAAATATTAAATTATTCTTTAATTAGTTTAATTATTAATGTAATTAGTTAGTTAAGTAATTATTTAGTAAAAATGAAGGTACATTAGTCCCCAAGGGACATGTCTCTTTGATTGGGCGTGGCCAGTCAACTCCTATTTAAGGAGCACCGCCTCAGCCTTGTAATCATCAATTCAATTCATATCAATAAATATTTATCTATTTTATCGCTTATCGAGCATTTGAGAATTATTGAGCCTGAGCGTACAAGTTATTTGCTCCAGTTTGTATCAGAGAAATCATTCACTAGACAAGGTCCACACTTATGGTTCGATGGCCCTATCGACCTCCTCACTCTAATGTTCCACGATCACTCACATCCACCACCACTCACTGCGGAAGTATTTTGTTCCGATCCCTCAACCACAACGTTCAGAAAATAGGCCCATTGTCGGTTGTGCAATAAACTGTTGATTTGTTGTGTAATAAACGGTCTGGACTCCACGGTGCCGCTGGCAGTCCTGGTTGTGAATGTTTGGGGTTGCTGTCAGATTTGGGTAGTGCGGTCAAACGTGGCTCATATCACTCCAGTGAACAAACGTGACTTTACCCCTGAATCGATGTTTGTCAACAGAGGGGTGACGATTAATATTAAAGCAAACAGATCTCTTTTTTTAAATCGAATGGGTGACGATTACTATTAAAGCAAACAGCTCTTTCTTTTTTAAAGCAGCCGGGTTTTTTTTACGGGTGATCGATAATTATAATCATAGGTTATATTAAAGCAGATGGGTCTCTCTTTTTTTAAGAGGACGGGTTTTTTGTGACAGGTTGATTGATATATATATATATATATAATTAAAAAAAAAAGGGTCTTCTAAGAAGAAAAGGAATAAAATTACGAACTCCAATAACAACGATGATTTTAAAAAAATCCAAGAAGAACTCAGTAAGATTAATGACCGCATTAATAATGTTGAAAAGTCAGTAAATGATCAAGAAAAAAAGGCCAAGGATATTTCATATTTAAAAGACATCATGAGCCAATATTTGGGGAAGGCTAATCCACCATCACCGACACAAATCCCTAAGTCCCCAGAAGACAAAATTCTCTAGATCACGACTTTCTAAGAAATCTACAAATGCGAATACCACAAGTGCATTTTAAAGGTGCTCAATACTATAATAGGTCCCTAGAAAGGAACCCCTTTAAAATTAAAAATGAACTACCTAAATATGATGGCAAGGACCGTAATGGCGCCATCATTTGGGTAAACAAAATGAACGTCATTTTTCTAGCAAACCCGTCGTTAGGTTCGCGAGAAAACTTTGTAACAGCATCCAACTACCTAGAAGGAGAAGCATATGACTAGTTTATGTGGTGGTCCTCTAAATGTAGTGGCCTTTCGTTCAACTGGGAAAATTTTAAGAATTCTCTTTTGAAAAGGTCTCATGACGAGGAAGAGGATGATGTATACGAAAGATTTTTTCACCTCAAACAAAAAGGATCGGTGAGTGAATACACTCACGAATGGGAAGTATTAGCAGTAAGGAAAAGAGGGTTTTCAGACAAAGAATTATTAAAAATGTATCGTTGTGGCCTCAAGGAATACATTCGGGAAGAATTAAAATTATATAAACCCAACACCATTGAGGAGGCCAAACATGCAACCATAATTGTCGAATGAAAATATAAACTTCATAGAAATCCATATGCCAATAATGAGAAGGCAAGTAGTTACGCCAAGGGGAAGTCAAGTAGACCATCCGCAGAAAAATCGAGAAAATAAGTTCCCCCACCAATGCGCAGCGAAGGAAAACAACCATCTAATGTTAAAAGAAAATAAGAGAGGAAATGTTGGAAGTGTGGAGACAAATATTTCGCAGGACACAAATGTACAACCCAAAAACTTTATAACTGTGAAGCAGAACAAGACTAATATTGCGAAAATACTAAACATTTTTTCTTATCCTGTAGCAGACTTAAAATTAATGGTAGCGGATGGGAAATGAATAGATGGAGTAGGCAAGTTCCAGAAGGTCAAGTTGCAAATAAGTGAATATGAGATAGAATCTAGTTTTTATATAGTTCCCCTAGGAGGAGTAGATGTCGTTTTAGGGGTACAATGGTTGTGAACACTAGGTACGTATTCATCAAATCATATAAAGCAATCCATTAAGTTTAAAATGGATGGAAGTAAATACATTTTTTTGGGGTTCCATGCCCCACCTACTAAAGTTAACTTTGCTCAAAAAATGAAAAAAATCATTTTCAAAGGAGCTCCAACATTTTTGGCACAAAGTCAACAATTGGAGCTATTATCGACAGAAGGGAACCCACAATCAACGGAAATTTCATCCTTGATCCAGAAATACGAGACGGTTTTCCAAGACCTACCGATGGAGTTACCCCCTGAAAGGAATATCAAACACATTATCGAAGTTAAACTAGACTCCACACCAGTAAATGCTAAACCATATCGTTACCCACATCATCACAAAAAAAAGATAGAACGATTGATACAAGACTTGTTGGAGCATGGGATCATTACAAAGAGTAGAATCCCATACGTTGCACCCATGGTACTAGTTAGGAAGAAATATGGATTTTTCTGACTATGTATATACTACAGAGGAATGAATAAGATCACTATTAAACATAAGTTTCTGATCCCATTCATTGATGAGATGTTGGATGAGCTACACGGTGCAGAATATTTTTCAAAATTAGATTTAAGATCAAGATATTACCAAATACGGGTAAGATTAGAAGACGCCGAGAAAATAAGCTTCTGAACCCGGGAAGGGAATTATGAATTCAAAGTTATGTCATTTGGACTAACGAACACACCAGCCACCTTCCAAGCTACCATGAATGCTCTCTTCCACCCATACTTGTGGAAGTTTGTATTAGTCTTCTTTGACAATATCCTTGTTTATAGTAAGACATGGAAGGAACATCTCAAACATTTGGAGGCAGTGCTATTTGTTTTAGAAAAGAATCAATTTTATGCCAAGTTGTCAAAATGCACCTTTGGGCAGATAGAAGTCGAATACCTTGGACACGTTATATCCAGAGAAGGAGTCAAAGTAGACCCCAACAAAATTAAAGCAATCAGAGAATGGCCCAGACCCAAGAACGTATCTAAGCTAAGAGGGTTTCTATATCTAACCGGTTATTACAGACAGTTTATTAAAAACTATGCACATTTGACAGCCCCCTAACCAATTTATTAAAGAATAATTATTTTCAGTGGGACAATCAAGCACACAAGTGTTTCGAGAAACTAATGGAAGTGATGTCAACCACACCAGTACTAGCAACTCCTGACTTCTCCAAACCATTTGTACGTAATTGAATGTGATGCTTCAGGATTTGGAATTGGAGCTGTATTAATGTAGGATAACCGCCCTATAGCATTTGAAATTCGGAAAGTTAGTAAATGAGAAGGGTTAATATCAACATACCAAAAAGAAATGCTCGCCATCATACATGCATTAACAAAGTGGCACCAATACTTGCTTGGAAGTAAATTATCAATCCGAACTGACCACAACAGTCTTCAATTCTTACTTCAGCAAAAGACTTTATCAACAGAGCAACAGAAGTGGATGGAGAAGATGTCAGCCTTTGATTTAGAGGTATTACACAAAAAAGGGAAGGAAAACGTCGTCACAGATGCACTTTCACGTAAAGACGACGACAATGCAACATGTGTCGCCATGATCTTTGTTCAAGATTGGTTGGATGAAATACGAACTGAATATGCCAAGGATGAAGATTGTGTCTCCATGATTAAGAATATCAGTCAATATGTCAATTTCGAATGGAAGGATGACATATTATGGTATAAGAATATAATTTACCTAACACCAGCATCCAAATTTAAGTTGAAAATCCTAAAGGAATTTCACAATTCACTTGCAGTTGGACATGTTGGATTCTACAAGACTTACTACAACATTCGACAATTGTTCTATTGGAAGGGCATGAGCAAGGATATTCAGAAGTATGTTGTGGAATATGACATTTTCCAAAGAAATAAAAGTGAAAACATTCCAACACCAGGTTTGTTACACCCCTTACATATACCAGATCGGAAATGGGAAGAGATTTCAATGGATTTTATTTAAGGATTATCTGTATCTGACGGCAAGGATAAGATATTTGTCGTAGTCGACAGGCTCACAAAGTATCCTGTAATTTGCTAACATACATCAGAATCTTAATTCCAGAAATTTCCTTAGGATCTTGATCTTCAATGCAAATTGAGAATGCTTCAAATATGTATAAGTGGTCTTCAAACTGCCTTTGATCATGACCTTAGCTCTGATACCATGTTGAGAAATCCAAAGAGGTGGAAATTAAATAATTTCTCTTATTATGACATTATCTTGTGATGTTTTCGTTATTATTATTAGTTATTTCGATTTATATTTTCTTATCATCAAGACTAATGCCAAGAAACAAATAGAAGAGGACACAAGATGTAGGCACACATCTAGGGAAAAACCCCACTCTTTGGGAAAACCCAATCAAAATAATTCCTTCAGTAGATTCAAGATGAGATGACCAAGACCCTTACAACCTAGACTAGAGACTCCCTCCATCAAGTCGTCCTTATTTGTTCTTCTTCAGTTCTATGGGTAATATATTCCATTCTTCAATGTGTACTTGACAAATTCCAGTATGATACAATATTTGTTCTTCTAATGACTTCCTTTCATTGTCATTATCACCGTGCTAGCATTGAATACTTTTTAATGTGTCAACATCGATACCTCATCACTGTAAGAGCACTGAGACCTCATCTCTGCTATAACTCTGAGACCTCATCTCTACTATAACACCGAGACCTTATTTTTGCTATAACACCGAGACCTAATCACTGCAATAGCATCGAGTCCTCATCTCTGCAATAGCACCGTGATCTAAGCTTTGTGGTAGCACTGAGTCCACGCATTTGCCACTGTAGAGGCATCGAAACCTTACTACTGAAGTAGCACCGAATCTTTCTTCCTGTGGTAGCATCAAACTGTAATGGTACTGAAGATGTGGGACCTTCTTGGTGTGATGGCACCGAACGCATATCATTATAATGGCACCGAAATTTCTTCACTGTAATGTCCGGACTTCTTTTCTGAGATGATCCGATCTTATCCATCAAAATACTTTTCTCTGAAATTTCCATCCAAACTTGTCTCTGTAATTGACCTGAAATTTTGTGGTATTGTAACGTGAAAACCCTAGCTTTGCATATATAGTAGTTCATCTATCCTTACTGAGCCGACATGAAATCTTGAAGAGGTGTGTCTTTGTTTTAGTCTGACATGAGTATATTGAGGGAAGTCGACTTGAAGACAATGATGAAGAGGTTGACTTGATGACTTGGATGAAGAGGCAAACTTGATGGAGGAGTCTTTGACCAAATAGTAAATGACTTTGACAACAACCTAAAGCCTAAAATGGATCTTAACCTATAATTGACCCAAGCATGAAACCCATGCTTTAAAAAGTCAATAAAAAATATTTTTGCCTTTGTTTTGACAAATATATATTACATTTGACTCAAGTACAAATTATGAAGACTGAACCTAGTTACATTCTTCAACAAGTTCTTTGTAGGATAACGTCTCTTTGTAGGAGATACCTCACCACTCGATCAGAGGGTCGTTTCTTGTACTGAAAAATATGTGTATGTACTCATTATTCAGTTGTTGTGCTTAATAAAGCGGCCTCATCATCATTGGAGCAGGGCCCAAAGACGTAGCCCAAGATGGGTGAACTCTATTATCATCTGGTTGTATTGATGTTTCTTTTCTTTGCTCTTATTTTTCCATAGTTTGGATTTTAGTAGCACATGTTTCATTTATATTGTGTTATTCATTTAATTTACTTGTTCATACTTAGACACATACAAACGAAAAAAAATTTTAAGACCCATTATTTTATATCTTGCAAAGTGTTAATTCGATCATATTTTTTTATCATGTATACAAACAAGAAGAAGAATGGCTAACACACCAAAAATAAGTGATTTTTCTCTGTTATCCCAAATAGAATGAAATTATTTCAGAAAGGATCCACATTGGGAAAAGGAAATGGAAGAGGAAATGAATGAAATTAAAAAGAATGTAACATGGGAACTAGTACCTTGTCCAAAAGATAAAAATGTCATAGGAACTAAGTGGGTTTTCAAGAACAAAATGAATGAAGATGGACAAGTCATCAGAAACAAGGCAATATTGGTGTGCAAGGGGTATACTCAAATTGAAGGAATTGACTTTGAAGGGACTTTCTCTCTTGTTGCCAGGCAAGATTCTATAAGGATGTTTTTAGCATTTTCTTGTTCAAAAGGCTTAAAAGTATATCATATGGATGTGAAGTTGGCCTTTATAAATGGAAATTTGAAAGAAGAAGTATACATGGACCAACCAGAAGGGTTTGACTTGTCAGAAAATAAAGACTTTGTATGCAAATTGAAGAAGGCCTTGTATGTATTAAAACAAGCTCCAAGAACTTGGTATGCTAGACTTGATTAGTATCTTCAACAACACGGGTTCAAGAAAGGAGTTACAGGAAGCAGCATTTACATAAATATGGACAAAGACGATCTACTAATGACACTAGGATGTGTGGATGATCTGAGTTTTGCCAACAACAATGACGAAATGAGTCAAAAATTTGCTCAATAGAAGTCAAAAGAATTTGAAATGACAATGATTGGAGAGTTGTCTTTCTTTCTTGGAATTCAAGTATCTCAAACCAATGTTGGAATTTTCATATCACAAACAAAGTACCTAAAGGAAATGATTAAGAGGTTTAGAATGGAAGAATGTGTTGTGGTAAGGACACCTATGACTATAGGTTGTAAGTTGAGCAAGGATGGTGATCTTTTATATCTTACAGTTTCACGACTAGACATCACGATGTTGTAAAGTGTAACTAGGTTCTATCTTCATAATGACATGTAATTATGATTTTATGTAAGAAGAGACAAAGAAAAATAAAATGAATTTGTATTACTTGCATCATGGGTTCCATGAGCAAGAGATTTTATTTTTAGGTCAAAGACTCTCATTTTAGAGTCTCTAGGATTTTGTCATCTTGTCATAAAAATAATAGTCATTATCATGTAAATGAAGCCATGTTACACTTGTAAAAAGGCACATTTGTCTATGTAAAAGTATTCCTCCAAGACCTTGTCACTAGGCCTCTCTAAGTCGGCCTAAATATAATAAGGATCCTCCATGAAGAAGTCGTCTCTCTTCCAATGATCATGTCAGCCTCCAAGACTAGAAGACGACCTATATAAGTAACATAACTCAACCTCATTTTAGGGCATCGAATTCGGTTAAGGATTTCATATTAGTGCGATTTTAAGGGACTGAAAGGAGTATGAATAATGAGGCATATCAAAAAAGGTATAAGGTCTATGTAATTCTATCTTGGGTCTATATATATCTCATATATCTTAGAAAAAGGTTGAAGCTTGTTGCAAGACATAAAAGACTTCGGTCCTAACTATAACATGACATGTAAATGATGCATAAAGGTGACCAAGAAGAGGTATATAAGGAGTCGAGGAAGAGATTGAAGGAAGCCAAGAAGAATCATTATATCTAAGGTTGATGAAGTAAAGAGTCTGAGTTTCTCTATTCAAAGGTGCAGTGCAGAAAAAGGAGGATCGAACGAGAAGCCGAGAAGCGCTGCAAAGGCTAGTGACAAGGGTCTTGGGAGGATGCGTGTTTCAAGGGTCTTTTTCATGGTCTTGGTCCTCATTAAATGAAGCTCTATAAGAAAAAAAAATTATCGGGTTTTTCCTCTCAAAGAGTGAGAGGTTTTGGCCCTGACTTACAAGCCTACATACTATGTCTCTTGTGTATTTGATAATTGACTTGATGAGAAGAACATAATAATAATCAGTCAAAGACAAGATCTAATTAAGCATAAATAAAATCACAAGTAATTATCAAGAAGAGAAATCTCCTAAAATCCCTTGATTTCTCAACATGGTATCAGAGCTTAGGTGTTGAAGTCAAGAAAGGGAATTCTAGTAAGAAGACACTCAAGAATCAAGTTTTAAGGAAGACATCAAAGATCATCATACAATAATTTTGCAAAGAAGTTGATGAAACCCTCAATTCATCTCAAGAGACCTCAAAGATCCTTCTTAAATTGAAGGACCTATACATCAAGTTCCTTCCTAGAAAAGAAAGATCAAGGGAGTGACCATTATCTTCAAATGTTCTAAGGAAATATCTCAATTATTGAAGGAAAGTCACCATTTTAAAGACATCATTAAGAACATTTATCATCAAAGGTATAAGGTGATCTACCTCCTTATACCACTCTTGAAGGAAACTATTTTCATCAAGGAGTCTTTCTACTATCTATATCATCATAAAATTCAAGGAGCAAGAAAGTAGAGAAAGAAGCATATACACAAGTAATTATATTTATGACTTCATCTGAATCTTTCAAAATGTCTTTTTGCAAGGAAAGAAACAAATTGGTTTGGGCTTCAAACTTTCTTGCATGGAAGAAAAGGACAAATCTGAATCTTATTGAGAATGAAGGCATGGATCATATCAAAGGGTCAGCAACTCTACCTTAAAAAGAATATTCTCAAGCACATACTAAATACATGAAGGGATAAGTAAGAGCCCAGAGGATTCTTATAGAATCCATAAAAAACTCTCTCATCCCATATGTATCAAAACTAGAAACTGCAAAAGAAATATGTGACAAATTGGTATAGTTGTTCTCTATGAGTATTGCAGGAGAAGTAATCTCACTTAGGCAAGAATTATACAAGCTAAAGTTCTCAAGAGAAGAAGGAAAAATTCATATTTCATGAAGATCTCTGAAACACGAGATCAACTACAAGAACTAGGAGAAGTTATGTCTGATAAATAAATGACCACAATGGTACTGAATGCTCTGCAAGACGGATGGGGAAACTTCTCTTCAAGTATATATGGGAAGAAAGAAGCCACACCATTCCAATATCTATGGTATCTATCTAAGATAGAAGAAACCAGGTTGATATGGGATCAAATGAACAAAATCAAGCCTATGCTTCCATGACAAGGAGAAAGGGAAGATTTGGTAAATTTGATCCTCAAAAGAAAAGGAGGAAAATGGATAAGGTAAGATGCCATGGATGTCACGAACTTGAGCACTATAAAAGAATTTGCCCTAAATTGAATAAGGACAAGGAAAAATGGAGGAAGCCCATATTGTTGGAAAAATGGAAGAACCTGAGACAAAGAAGCCTAAAAAATAAGGAGAGATATCTACTACAATAGAGATAATCTTCTTCACTATAAAGTATTTGTCTGTTGTAAAATTATAAGATAGGAAGCATTTTATATTAGATATATGCATCATATTAAAATTGGCATCATGATAGAAGCATTGAAATAAGAGCACTTATCATAGGAGGATGTCTGGAACAAAATATATGACAATCATGCTATGAAGTATGTAGCTCTTGAAACCTCACTTAAAATGACATTCATGAAAGAAACGGTAGTCATCTAGGTCAAGGCTCATCATTCATTAATCAATATGGAAACATATGCTAATAAGAATATGAACGATTTTCTAATGAAATCCTCATCGGATTTACTGTTTTAGAAAGGAAGTAAATGTTTCATCTAGAATTCTAACTTGTATAATTCAAGGGATTAGGATATGATGAAGTAGGTCAATGGAATGAATCTCTTTCATTCAAATGAAAATTTCTACAAGAAAGTCTAGATGATCGCAAAAGAAGGGAAGAGGTATATATATGCTTACACTGGATATTATGTAGTCATGTCATATGGTTGCAAATATTATACTTCTATCTTTAGAAGTATGATCAAAGGAAAAAGATATCCTCCTCTGAAAGAATGCAAGAAGGCATAAGATCACACTAGATGAAATAAACATAATATCTAATCATATGGAGTATGAAGTGGTTGACTACAATCAAGGAACTATGATTGGAAACTCTTGGGAATGGAATAAAATGTGTGATGAAAGGAAGAGATCATAAGATATGCAACCATGGTAAAGGCAATCAACATCCAAGAAGACCAAGAAAACTTGACTAGGAAATCTCCCGAAAAGATATGAATATTACGATGGAAGTCTGAAAAAGATGGAGACCCTTGACAATGAATATCTTTGGGAGATGTGTCAACATGTATGAAAGATATTGATACCTACAGGAAGATGTCATGATGAAATACCATCACAAAGGTAATTTTGATTAAGTGTTCATTTTATATTAAAATATTTGGATGAGCTTATGCAGGGCTGCCAAAGGGAAGTGTATGTCTTCCACCGTTAATAACCATGTGGTAGGATGAAAGATCCTTGAAAGAAATATGGTATGAGGATAGCAGCATGACATGAAGCTAGGCTAGATGAAAATATTGATGGATCACTCTCTGATGAAAAGGAATGATGGCATGACTCATTGATAAAAGTGATGGATGGTTTGTGCCCTATGAAGAGGTCCCAACAGATGAAGACTCCAAAACAAATAAGAAATTCATAACAACAAAGGAAGGAGTTGTTCAGAGCAGCTGGTTGTCCCATTATTTCCACCTAAGAAATTTTTGTAGGTCCCTGATTAAGAGGGAGCCTGAAAACAAGTTTCTTACTTGGTAAAAACTTGGAAATTCCTAAGCCAAGAGGGAGCTTATGTACATTCCCTGTATAGGAATGAGTACATTCCTTTATTGGAATATGTCCTCTATAATTAAGAGGGGGGGATAGACACATCATTATGGTCTTCACCTAGGAAGACGGGATGGAGGATTGGGTAAACATCTGGCATCTGATACTCTTTGAGGATGTAGTAGGGCATCCAAGATAAGAGGAGTCCTGGAAGGACCAATATTCTTTGAGCACTGGGAATCCAAGATAAGATAGTCGTAGAAGGACTGATATTCTCTGAGGACTAGGAATCCAAGATAAGAATAGTCCTTAAAATACTCTAAGAGAACCTCGATGGGGTATGTTCCAAGAGAGACAATGATGAAGGTGTCTATTAATCATTGGTCTCTCCAGCATTGGGCTCAAGATATCATGGAGGGATGGAGTTGTTAGTCAAGGCCTTTCTATGTGACAACGTTGGTTTTTATGATGCTATATAGATGGGTTACCAATCTTATTCTTCTTATGAGATTCTTCAGATTGAGAATGACCAAGTATCCCTAGTTAAGAGGGAGTGTTGAAAAGTGTAACAAGGTTCGGTCTTCATAATGACATGTAATTATGATTTTATGTAAGAAGATACAAAGAAAAATAAAATGAATCTGTTGCATTACTTGCATCATGGGTTTCATGAAAGAGATTTTATTTTTAGGTCAAAGACGCTCATTCTGGAGTCTCTAGGATTTTGTCATCTTGTCATAAAAATAATAGAGTCATTATCATGTAATTGAAGTCATGTTACACTTGTAAAAAGGCACATTTGTCTATGTAAAAGTAATCCTCCAAGACCTTGTCACTAGGCCTCTCCAAGTCGTCCTAGATATAATAAGGATCCTCCATGAATAATTTGGCTCTCCTCCAATGATCATGTCAACCTCCAAGACTAAAAGACAACCTATATAGGTAGCATAACTCGGGCTCATTTCAGAGCATCGAATTCGGTCAAGGATTTCATATAAGTGCGAAGTTAAGGGACTAAAAGGAGTATGAAGAAGGAGGCATATCAACGAAGGGATAAGGTCTATGTAATTTTTTCTTGGGTCTATATATATCTCGCATATCTCATAAAAAGGTCGAACCCTGTTGCAGCACATAAAAGACTTCGATTATGCCTATAACGTGACATGTAAAGGATGCAGAAAGGTGACTGAGAAGAGATATATAGGGAGTCGAGGGAGAGATTGAAGAAAGTCAAGAATAAGCACTCAATCTAAGGTTGTTAAAGTATAGAGACCGAGTTTCTCTAGTCGAATGTGCAGTGCAGAAAAAGAAGGATCAAAGGAGAAGCCGAGAAGAGCTGCAAAGGCTAGTGACAAGGGTCTTGGGAGGATGCTTGCGTCAAGTGTCTTTGTCTTGGTCTTGGTACTCGTCAATTGAAGATCTATAAGAATAATTTATGATCGGGTTTTTCCTCTCAAAGAGTGAGAGGTTTTGGCCCTGGATTACAAGGCTACATACTGTATCTCTTGTGTATTTGATAATTGACTTGATGAAAAGAAAATAATAATAATCAATCAAAGACGAGATCTAATTAAGCATAAAGAAAATCACAAGTAATTATCAAGAATAGAAATCTCCTAAAAGCCCTTGATTTCGCAACACATGCAGGAAGTAGGTATGGTGGAAAGGTTCCATTCAACCCCTAACGAATCACACATTCTAGTTGTAAAAAGAACTCTCAGATATCTAAAAGGCACTGTTGATTTTGGACTATGGTACCCTAAGAGAACAAATATTACCTTCACAACATATACCAATGCAGACTGGGCTAGAAGCATTAATGATCGAAAGAGCACTAGAGGGAATGTATTCTTCTTAGGAGACTATCTTGTATCTTGGCTAAGCAAGAAACAAACATATATATCTCTTTCCATAGTTGAAGCCGAGTATATAACAGTGGGAGATTTTTGTACACAAATCCTATGGATGAAGGAAGCATTGAAGGATGTCAAAATAGAACCAAATTAGCCTATCACTACCTATTACGATAACAGTGCAATCAATGTCCCCAAAAATACAGTCATGCATTTAAAAAAAACATATTCCAATCAAGTACCACTTTCTCTGAGAACAAGTTGTAGAACAAAACATCAAAATGGAATATCTCAACACTAAGGAATAGATTGCAGACATCTTCAAAAAACCCCTACCTCGAGAAGCATTTGAATATATTTTTCAAAATATGGGGGTCATCTCTCTTGCATCCCAGTAGAGCATCCCTTACATATAGATGTCGAAGGGGGAGAACATCAAGTTAGGGGGAGCAATGAAGTCAGGAAGAGCAGTTGTATGTTAAGGGGAGCAGTTATCAAAGTTGTCATCAATAGCAAAGGGGGAGATTTTTGGAAGAATTAATTGTTATTGATGTCAAAGGTATGTTCAGCTGAAGAAGAGATTAGCATAGGCTTAAATATCTCTTTTATCCCTTTCCAAGGAGCTATTACACGCCTCCTAACTCCTCTCCATTGAGGAGAAATGAATTTTCAAAGTCAAGAACCACTTGTTTTGACCCCTGTGCAAGTCAACCCTACTTAGGACAAGTCGACCTTGATTGAAGTGACTTAACTAGTATAAATAAGAAATTTGTCTCCCTCATTTGACCACCAATTCGGTCAAGCAGAATAAAAGACAAGTGTGGATCTTAGGAAGGAAAGAAAAAAGTTCATATCTCATGAACCTTGAAGTGAATTGAAGAAGAAAGTCTTGGTTTATATCTCTATTTTGGGTAAGGCTATTGGAATTTTTTTTTCTTTTAACGGATTCTGGAACAAAAGTTGAGCAATCACTGGAGAAAATCTCGACCACCTTATAACACTAATGTCGTCCTTCAACTCTAGCACAAGAACTCGACCCTTTTTAGCACTGATTTTGGACATGTACCAGTGGAAATTCAAGCATGTAATTCGGCCTTCTAAGTCATATTTAGAAATGCAACTACGACACATCTTAGGCATATTCGAACCTACAACACAAGCACATCTGAGGTAGTCTCGGACTTGCAACTAGGGCACACTTGAGGTTTGATTCAAACCTGTAATTCAACCTCTTGGAGACAGATTTTTAGGCCACCTTAATCCATGTTTTTGACCCTCTTTTGCCTCAAATTCTAGGCATACTTCAGTGACATTTTTTGTGCATACTTGAAGATTTCTGGAGCAGACTTAAGGCATTTTTTAACAGACCTTCGAAAGCCTCTTGGAGCAAACTTGGAGAGATTTTGAAGACATTCCTTGAGAAGACTTGGAGACATTACTTTAGCAAACTTGAAGACACCTTTTTGAAGCAGACTTTGGACCAAGATCTTGAAGAAATACTAATTCACCCACCCCCTCACTTGGTATTTCCAATAGAGTCAAGGTTGACTTGTAATGGAGTCCGATTTTAAAATTGTGATTTGAGAAGCACTAAAGAGGGGTATCATCAAGGGAAAGTGGGAAGCGGTGAAGGGTTCCCTTTTTTGTGTTTTGCAAGCTCCTAGTGGTCATAATTGGTTGTGTGAATAACCCAAACCCAATGCTTGAGAGGCAGAACTTTTGTTTCCTATAAGTGAAGGAGAATGGCCTTCATACTCCACACCTTGAATTGAACATTTGTTGAAATTCCTTGAGTAAAGCATCCTTCAATCATTGGATCTTACTCAAGGGTGGCAAACTACAAGAAACTTGCAATATAGTTGTCCTACAATTGAGTGGAGAGTGGTTGTCCCTTCTTTAGTTCCAACAAATTCAAGTGGGGCAAATAAGTGTATTTCTTTCCATGTAAATAAAAAGAAAATGATGATTAATGTTTCATATTTTAATGCCATGTTGGTGCATTGTGTATGTATGCAATGGTAGATTGAAAGTTGTTGCAATGTCATATTGAATATGAATGAGAAGCAAGCTAAGTGTAATGTTCATTCTACTTGATATGCATTCCTTTTATGAATAAGAATGTAGCATGCAATAGAGGCCTCTCACTTCTGTTAATTGTGACCTTTCATATGGAAAGGTTAGCTTTGGTTGCAATGGTTATATACAAATATAAATATATTTCTTGTTTTATAAAAGCGATCATGTTGAGTCATTGTGTAGACCATGATGGTGGAGAGAAACATGTATAATGATGGTAGCTTAAGGTTCAATCTGTCTATGGAGATAAGCTAGCATGTGGGTCTCCATGTAGTATAAGCAATTGGGATGAGGGGGCTTGGAGTTGCCTAGTTAAAGGTAGATAATCATTTTGGCTTTGGAAGGGGATGAAGAGCTTGGAGATATCGGAAGTAATCGAGCAGATATTCTTTGTGTTTTATTTGAAATTTGGAGATCAAGAAGTCCTTACCCTATCCCCTAGTCACAAGATTCACATAATATTGTAATCATATTATGTATAATGCTAAGAGGAGCCATCTCGAAAGGTGGCTAGGGCTTTAAAAGAACCAAGTAATGACTTTTCAGCTCCATAGGGATTTTTTTTATGGGGCTAGTTAAGGGTTATCCTTCATCTGAACTCACAACATTAATTTACTTTGAAATATGATGATGATCACTAGAACCAATAATAGAGAAAAAATCTATGCTTTGTTGGTTTTTTTGAAAATCACTACACATCAAGCAATAAATAATTTGCAAGTGTTGGGTGACATTGATGGATAGGCAATTAGCAAATGTCAAATCACAATCCTGGCACCAAGAACTCTAATGGATAAGTTCTAGAGGTCTAGAGGTCAAAAAATCAATTTTTTTCATGTCGTTTTCATAATTTGATAGTGCAAGAATTTAGAGAAGTCCTCTTTGTTGACTCTTGCAAATCTTGTGAATGATTTACTTGTTATGGATTAAAGTAGTGAATATTGATGGTGTTTCTTCAAGTTTCATTTTTTTTATTACATGTGTTATATTGAGGGAAAGTCTTAGAGACTTATATTGTCCACTGGATAACTATGATAAGTAGGTGTGGGCATAATAGAGACAATTTTTTTATTTTAGACTTGGACTACAAGGCTATGATGATATATATGCATGAAATATCTAATACAAAGGATTTATCCTGAAAAAATAATAATAATAATATATAAATACTATTAACTTCATCCACATAAATTTGCAAAGATCAATCATTGACAAAAAAATATGCATAACCTTGTGGAAGAAATTTTGAACAAATATTTGAGATTTCTTGTATGCCAAACTCTTTGGAGATTGTTTCAACACAATAGTGAACATTGGAGGTGTGGGCTATTTTGAAGCCCCCAACTCACTATTAGGAAAGGCCAAAATCTAACGACAAACCTAAATGCAAATCATGGACTTAGTGGATCTAAAGCATGCAAATATCTAAGATGCAATAGGAGACAACCTAACTCAAAAGGTTATTACAAAATAATTATAAATATTTTAGAACCCATCCAAATCTAACGTAAATATATGTTTATATTCATGGGAGAAGTGATTTTAACATATGACCAAATATCTCTAAAATTTAAGTTTATTGTTGAAATTATTGATTCTTCCTATTTACTTAAACACTTTGTGATGATTCTGTAACCAATTCATTATGCAACATACACGCCATATATGGACGAGTAGGGGACTATTTAATAGACCATAGGCGTCATATATGCAAACCTCTGAAAATTAAGATTATTTTTTAAATTAGGGGGATAGTTTTCCCCTCTCAATTTAACAAATCCTATGCTAAAATGATGCATATACGAGTGGTATAACGGCTAGAACACCCAGAAACTTCCTACCACTAGCTTATAAAAAGTTCTTATAATGCAAACTCATATACATAGAGGAGAATGTTTCATTTAGCTTGATATTCATTCGATGCTGACATTTTCTATAAACATTCATTGCTTGCTGAGATTTTGTTTATTTGGGAAATCTGCAATCATCATTGTATGTAACATTAAATGGTCGTAGTGACCTAGAGCATGTTATAAATGAACCACTCCTGCAGAAGAAAACAGGTCAAAGCACATTTGTTGGTGTGCACTTTGGGGAAAGGACAAGCCTTGCATGCGAAATCATAACCAATACGCACTTTAACGTTCAAAACAATGACTTTGCACCATACACATTATTAATCCAATCCTTACCTAAAAGGGAAAAGGAAGTTGCATATTCATAATTGAATTAACATATATAAATTAATATAATTTTCAGTCCAAATTATTATGGAATTTAACTCAGTGAAATACATGCCATCCAATGAGTAATAAAATAACATGGCAATCATGCTGTATATAGTAAATCAGGCAAGAAAATATCCAATATGCAACATCCAAAAATACATTGTTATCACTACATATCTCAATTTGTGGATAGGTAAATCACTTTAGCATCCAACAACTTCTTGTTCTCTTCTGCTTTCATAAAAGGTTGTCAGACTAGTTTCCGATCTTCTCCTGCTTTTATAAGGGGTTCTCGGACTAGTATACAGTCTAGATGTAGCTCAATCTCAGCTCTCCATACTTTTTCTAAATTCCTTTCATCAAGATAGTTTAAGGCAAAAGACCTAGACAAATTCTTCAAGTATTACTACTTCAACAAATGTACGATCATCCCAATAGTTGCTTATTTAAAACATTCTTTAGGGTTTATTATAATGGTTTCAAATCTAGATGTAGCTCAATTTTCAGCTCCATACTTTTTCCTTCTGAATGTTTTTCAGATCATCCAAGTATAAGAAAATACATCCACAAATTCTAGAAGATTGTTACTACTTTTAACAATTGTACAATCATCCCGACAATAGCTCATTTCAACATACTTTGCTTCAGAACCCTCGGGTGCAGTGTTGATCGTCATTCAAGCTTTATACCTTGAATAATCTGTAGAAAACCTGTGTTTCGACTCTTCTGTCACCAACTTGTTCTTTGTTATACCAGTGAGGGAGATTGCTTGATTCTCCCACTTGTTATTTCTCCTGATATATCAGAGATACTAAAGTTTACTCCTGATCTTGGAGTAAGTTCTCCATCTTCTCTAGTACCCTCTACAAAAACCCACATATATTAAAAGAAGATATAATCTCATCTTGATATATGGATGATTATGGCATCCTTTTCGGATTGGTTTGGATATAAATCAGAATCACTACAACTATGCTAGATCTTCTTTTTATGTGGGTTTTCTTCACTCCATAAGGTTTTTGATAATTAGTTTCACTAAACTTTTTCTTCTGGATGCATTCAGTATAAACAATTGCTTCAATGCTTAAATACAAACTACCTCCTCAAATGTCATTAAACCTTTAACAAAAGATATGAGATAATAAATTAGAAATAAGTCCGAGAAAACATAGGCAATCAATCACCTACAGGAGACTTTACACGTTAAGCTTCCCAGCAATAGTCAAACAGCCTCAGGCTTCCCGCCAAATACAGTTGTGAAACTCCATACAATTTCATTGGTTTCTTCAAGTACAGAGGTTGTCCCCATTAGGAAACACCAATTTTTTGTCATCTCGGGTGCCCCCCTTGAACAAGATTTAATATGTGGAATATACAAATGATACATAAGAAAGACGATTTGGAGGGGGGTGTATCCCATTTGCCAGTTTGGCAACTACCTTTTTTCTATCAGAAAAATGCTGCTCTCAAGAGCATCGGTTTCTATGTTACAATCTCCCCAACTTTCAAATGAAGCTAGTAGCCTATAATTCGATCATTTTGGGCAGAAGAATCAAATGCCCACTCATTTATCACAAATTTATTATTCCATGCAGAGTAGAAATTCAATAAACCAACAATGTTACATGCTGCAAGAATAGCAGCATTAAAAAATTATACCACCAGCTTTAATCTCAATTTTAAATTATAAGAAACTCAATATACCCAACTGAAGCCATGCAAATTATCTATCTTAGGGTTAGGACAAGCGTAGCAAAGAGTAATCCTACATTATCTTATTTGAATGCAGAAGAGTCAAAAGCAGGAATGCAAAATATCCTACTATCCAGTATCTTCAGGTTCCACTGCCATTGAAGGCAGCTCCCAATGACGAGCCTGGCCACTCTCTTCCCCATCCCAATCGCGCCTTTTCTTCTTGCTTTCACCATGCCTGGATCTTCGAGGAGCTTGATCCTCACTTTCACTGTCCTCATCATTAGTGATAGCATAATGATTATTTCCAAATCCATCTTGATGTTGATGTCTTGATGTCTCAGCTTCTAATGCTTGCTCGGCAGTGTGCATCTGCTGGGCCTTTGAACTTATCCTTTGATCTGTACCCAATGGTCTGTCAGTACTATGCTCATTTTTGCGCCTTTTTTGATCTTTCCGTCCCCTACCACCATTCCCAGCTTGTGGGGGGCGAAAGGGCATACCTGATGATCTATTTGGACGTCCAAGAGATCCTAACCCACCCATATAGCGCATTCTTCCAGCTCCCATCATTGCATTTGGACCATTACCCCCTAAACTTCCACCTTGAACCATCATTCTCGGCCCACCATGGGGATATAATCCATTAGATGGGGGAGGTCGGCCATGGAAAACCATTCCAGGATTTGAACCAGGCCCATCTATTGGTACAAAATTCATTCCAGAAGACAGGCCAAGATTTGAGAACTCGGGACCACTAAATCTTGGGCCTGGATGACCATAAGAGGGAAACCCTTGACTTGGACCAGCTGGTGCATTGAACATATCTGGCATAGCAAATCCTTCTCCAGTTCCCATCCCGAACTTATCAAAGCCATAGCCATCACCACCAACCATAACTGGATGGAAACCCATGGGCTTTGATCCAGCCAATCCCATACCAGGCCTTACCATTGGCCCATGTGGAGGCCACATTGTTCCTCTTCCACGACCTCTGCCTTGATTTGCACCAAGAGAATGACTTGAACTTTCTTCTTCCTCACTCTCATCATCGTCTTGTTCATCATCATTATCTTCAAAAGGTACAATGTTTGGATCCTCATTCTCATGGGAATTCACACCTTGGGTTTTTTCTTCTTTGCGTTTGGATTCAACAGCACATGCCGTGGCCTGAAAAATAACACCATATTATCGAAGTTTCAAACAAAGAAACTACTCTATCTACGCTAGGTTTTCATTACAAACACAATTGAGATGTTCTCTTTCCCCTCCCTCCTCCCAACAACCAAACCAAAAAAAAACACTAAGTGATCCAAGCAAAGGTTGGGCAAATAACCCTTTCACCAGTTCTGAAAGACATCATAATATCTAATATCATATATGCGCCAATCAAAAGAGAAAATTTCCAAATGTGCATTAACAGTAAAGATAAAGAGTTTGTGTTAAATGACAATCAAAAGAAGATAACCATTTGGCTATTCTTCTAAATCAAAAGGTATACATGTACCACACAAACATACCATAAGTTCACTGTCTGGCTCCAAATAGAGCAGAGAAGCTAGCTGCTCCCCAATGGAATGCTCTAGTTCTTGACAATCTCGGCTGATCTGCATCATAATAAATGCAATCCCCATATAAGATAGTTCACAGAGGCAAATGATTTTAGGCATAAACTAATGATAACTATAAGCAATAAATCCTCTCAGGATCTTAGTTCTTAAAAGTGAACTACTCATGAAGCAGACAGTGGAGTATAAAATATTTTATTTGGTGTCTAACTTACAATTCATCAAAAATGCAAGAAAATGCAAACCACAGAAGCTACTGGAGGAAATAAATTAGCCAAGCACATTCAGATTGGTACTCCGTAGTTTCTCATTTTACACAGATTCTAGACATGTTTTTTCTGTGATAGCAGAGTTATACAAGGAAAGAAGCTAAAACTAATTATTACCAATATCATCTTAAAATGCAATATGCAGGACCGATGTTTCAAAGTTCTCAGTTCCAAACCAAGAAGCAAATCTTCCATAGCACCAAATGTTTGCGTAGTTATTTGTAGCTAAAACGCCACTATGATAGGCATGAAAGTACTTTATTTGTCATTTTATATCTGGGCTTATGGTTTAGACTCTAGAGTTCAGGGAAGTTTAGGGTCCATTTAAGTTCAGGCATTAATTTCTAACTTACATGCAAAATGCTGACGGCTGAGGGCTCTAACCAAAGCACAAAATACTTATTTCGATTTACTTAGACGATTTACTTATTGCTCGGTTACAGCTCAAGGACTTGGGGACTTGTTCAGTCTTGAGCTATAGACTACTGGACAAACAATAGAATACACCACATCTACAAAGTGAATCTAGATATCTTAAAAAAATCCTACACAAGGCTTTTCTGCCAAGCTCCTGGAGAAAAAAATAATAGCAAGGATGAATTGCTAACCTGTCAAAAAGCATAAATGAAAAGATTAATGCAGAGGAAAAAGTTAGACTAGGTTGAAATTTTAGATAGACAACTGGTATGTGTCACTAATGTCCAAAGAAGAGAAATTGTTCAGGAAATGTACTCAAGTGAAAGAAATTAAATGTTGAACAAAGCATGTAGAAACTAAAAACCAGAGTTGCCTCTACATAAAACATAGATCCTATTTTCCTGTCGTGAATCATGATCCCAATTATTAGCTCCAGCTCATTTCTCTGAGTGTAAGGTCAAAAACAGATTGAATATCAGGTGATGCTCCAGTTGATAACACTCCAATGGAGTGAAACAATGATGAAGACTAATGGATTAAATTGACACTAAAAACAACAATTGAGATGTTTCAATTTCAAGTAAGCTTCAAATGCTCAAATAGGATTTGAATTGGCACTAAAGACATTCAATTATGATGTTACAAAACCTAATAAATCTTCAAATGGTCAAATAAAATGTTTAGCTTCCAACGTATGGATCCTTAATTGTCTGATCTCAAAAGATAAGATTTGGATCACTCTCAGCCCTCAGTGCTCAATCAATCCAATCTAGCTTGAATCAAGATTACTAGAAAATTAATTTTGGCAAAATAGTTGCTTGCTCCCACAGACGAGAAACATTCTCACTACAGAACACAGCAGCATGCTTTGTGTTGATTTTATAGCATCGGGAAGTGTTCCAAGTCTCAAATTTGGTGGAGAGGATTGGACAACAGTTATCCAGAGAACCCAGAAATTGTTTGTGGAAATTCCATTCGGATCTTACTTTATTAAAATAATTAATTATTTTAATGTAGACCCTAAGTCTAAACTTAGGTAAATTAAATAACTAAAGGGTAACAATAAAGCAAAGTGTGAATCTTCTAGAAAACGGAGATCAAGTCATCTTTTAATCTGAGCCATTGATTAAAGATATAATCTTGGCCGTTGATTCATCAGCGAGAGGATTATAAGAAGAGGCTTGAGGGTCATTTGCAAATCAAGCTGGACACATTCTCAGTACCCGAAGAAAATCGATTCTGAAGTGAGAATTCGATTGCAGTGGGTGAGTTTGTAGAGGCGAGATTGCAGAGGCAGAAGGATAAGGGAGAAGTCAGCTGACAGAGAAGCAGAAGGCAGAAGGGTGAAGGGAAGGCAGTGTTGAGCAGCAGCATCAAGCCCTCCACGCAGAATTACGCAGTCCAGGGAGGGACTGCGCAGAGCAACTACGCAGGATGACGTGGAGGGTGTAGAAGGCCACCCCGAGAGTCGGGAATACTTCCGGAAGTCCGAAAAATTCATGCCAGGTGTATGCTATTTTATTTTGCTCACCAAGACTTCTGTAAAAGATCTTTTCATTGTTAAAGATAAATACAAACCCTCATCTGCTGCACCAGTTTTCCCACATTGGGTTTTTCCAGGGACAATTGTCCAAAAATAACTATGTTCATATGGTTGTTTCTATTGTGCTACATGTGTTATTTATGTTCTTCTGCTTTTGATTAGAGTGAAGTACTGCAGCTGTATTTATTTCAAAATTTACTGAAGCATCTGCAAATAACTTATCTAATAAGTAGGCAAGATAAATCAATCACTGCAGTAATAATTTTCAGATTTGAAAATTTCACATGGTATCAGAGCAAAAGTAAAGACAGAAAGGGAGGATCTGTTATGGACCAAAGATCCGCCATTCGGAAGGGTTCATGCGAAGGACTCACGCAATCCTCCAGAGTGTAAAAATTTCTGAATCTTAATTCTTATGCAGAAATTATTTTTGTTAATCCGGTTAAGCTTCTCCTACTTATACAAGTTATCAACTGAATAAATTCAAGTTAACATCAAAGCAAAACACATAACAGATCTCTACCAATTCAGATCTAGAATAAGCACATGCACACATAGACAAAGTGACACAATTATTTATGGACAAACTGTCCCCAAAAAAACCCAATGTGGGAAAACTGGTCTTTGGCTGCTAGAGGGCTCTATTATTAAGAATATTTCTGAATACACAACTCTGGGTTCCAGATCTGGAAAACCCTATAGAGAAAACTCTAGATCTGTAGCACCTGGCTGATCTAAGACCAACAATACTGACTGATTCACACCCTCAAACGAGATTTACAGAACTCAGCCAGATCTAGGCCTGGAAACCCCAGATCTGCCCCTGAAAGACATTGCGTCAACCTCTGAAGGCCTCCAAATGCTCAGCGCTGTCACTAGAAGGGACTGCGTTACCCCAGACTGGGTGACGCAGTCATTACGCTACCCCTAAGGGTCTCTGCGTAACCCCTGAAGGGTTTCATGAAAATCACGCTATCCTTGTTGTTGTTGTTGTTGCTACTATCGTCTGTTATACTTTGCGCCATCTATTTCTTGTAATTATTATATCGTCTGTTATTCTTGCCATCTGTTGTTGTTGTTGTTATGCGTCTATTCTTTGTTATTCGTCATTGTTGTTGTTGTTGTCTATTTCTTATTGTTCTTGCCTTTCTCTGCGTTGTCCTTGCTGATCTCTTCTTTGCTTCTTGTGTATTCTAGACCACGAGATCAGATCATCCCCTTGGTCGAAATTCCCCTCTCTGCAACTGAAAAACTTCTGATAATTCTTAGCAACCCTACCCTAGAATCTCAGCTTAGTTTTAGTGCTCTGCCTCTATGTGTCTTACAAATGACCCCAAGCCTTTCCTTTATACTTTTCTCATTGACAAATCAACGGCCAAAATTAAATCTTTAATCAATGGCTAAGATTAAAAGAAAGCTTGATCCGTGTGACTTAAGACAATTTCATCACATGTTTAATTAAATTCACTTTAATTATTTTATTTTCTAAGTTTTAACTTAGGAAATACATTAAAATAATTAATTAATTTAATATCTCCTAAACCAGATGAAATTTCCCAAATCCATTTCTGGGTCTTGTGGATCAGGTGAACTCTAGTCCTTCCTCAAAATTTGGGACCTAGAGCACAACTGATGCTACCCCAAATACACAAAATCTCAACACAGAGCACTCAGAAATGCAGAGTTAACATGACATGATAGTGTTGGCATCCAGACAAGAGGAGGATCTCGCTTGTGTGTCAAGCACGGCTCTTCCACGTGTTTGGTATATTGACAGTGGAGCATCTACTCATATGACGGGGGTTCGAGAATGTTTTTCAAGCTACGAAGAAGAACAGATGAATTTCCATATTACTATAGGAAACAAGGTCAACTGTACCCCCGTTGGAAGAGGTACCATAATATTTCAGACAGAAGCTGGCAACAAGATTTGGGCCACAAACGTTCTGCGTGTACCAGGGTTGGGAATGAATTTGCTCTCAGTATCTCAACTTCAGAACAAGGGTTATGACGTATACGTTATTGGAAACAAAGTTTATGTCAAACATCCTAGCTGGAGCAAGAAGACACAAATCGGAGTAACGAGTCATAAAATATATAAGCTCCAACTTGAATCCCTTGTGGCTCTGATTGGCATTACAGACGAAAAAGATCTGAATGAAGTGTGGCACAGAAGGATGGATTATCTACATCATGGAGCCTTGAAGATTCTCAAGAAGACTATCATAGGAGCTCCTGAACTCAACACAACGAGAGATGAAGTCTGCAGGGGATGCGTACTAAGGAAGTATGCTAAAGTAGCATTTCCAAGAAGCAGCAGCAGGGCCAAGAGCATATTGGAGTTGATACACTCAGATATTGGAGGTCCAATGTCCACAACCACTCTCAGTGGTGCAAAGTATTTTGCTACCTTTATTGATGATCATTCTAGAAAGACTTGGATTTATTTTCTCAAAACCAAAGATGAAGTCTTTGAATGTTTCAAAGAATTCAAAGCTTTGTAGAAAATTCAACAAAGAAGATCAAGAAGTTGCGGTCAAATACTGGTGGAGAGTATATCGATAAAGACTTCACCAATTTCTGCGTAAAGGAAGGCATCAAGAGAGAATGGACAACTCCATACAATCTAGAGCAGATTGGAGTTGCAAAAAGGAAGAACCAGACTATTGTAGAGGCTGCGAGGGCAATGCTATATGACCAAGATATGCCCAAATTTTTTGGGGCAAAAGCCTGCAATACAACGGTGTATGTGCAAAACAGAGTACCCCATAGAGCATTGGGGAAAGTAACTCCTGAGAGTGTGCTTACAGGTAGCAAGCCAGAGGTGAACCATATTAGGATATTTGGCAACTTGGTGTATTGCCACGTTCCAGATGAGAAGAGGAAGAAGTTGGATCAGACTGCAGAAAAGTGTTATCTTGTGGGCTATAGTGAAAATGCTAAGGCATATCGCATCTATATTCCAGAAAACAGGAAAATTGTAGTAAGGTGGGACGTGAAATTCATGGAGGAGAGAGCCTTCAGGAAATCCCGAGAAATGGCTATAGATACATAGATTGAGGAGGATCCACTAATACAACCTCAACAGCCTACAGAGGAAGGATCAACTATCAAGTGCCTCTCCATGGCACAAGGATTCTGAGGAATCTCCATCATGACAAACGATGTCTGGGAAGTAGTCCCTAGACCACAGGACAGATCAGTTGTAGGATCAAGGTGGATCTACAAGAACAATTATGCTGCAGATGAAAGCATAGAGAAGTTCAAGGCTAGATTTGTCGTTAAGGGGTATGCACAAAAGGAAGGGATCGATTATGAGGAAACTTTCGCCCTGTAGCTCGCTACACTTCTATCAAATCCGTCATCTCCGTAGCAGCGCAGATGGGATGGGAGATTCACCAAATGGATGTCAAGACAGCGTTCTTGAACGAGGTGATAGAGGAGGAAGTGTACATAGAACAGCCAGAGGGCTTTGAGACACATGAGCAGAAAACTCATGTTTGCAGGCTTAAGAAAGCCCTGTACAATCTAAAACAAGCCCCCAGAGCATGGTATGGGCGAATTGAGAGTTATTTGCAGAAGATGGCTTTCGTCAAGAGTGACGCAGATCCCAATCTCTACTACTTGAGAGTAGGGGATGAGTCGTTAATCCTGGTATTATATGTAGATGATTTGTTTCTTACTGGATCATCTAAGCTCATCAAGGACTGCAAAAGGAATCTGGCTACGGAATTCGACATGAAGGATCTAGGGAAGATGCACTATTTTCTTGGTTTGGAGGTCTGGCAACAAAAGGGAGAAAACTTCTTGGGGCAAGGAAGATACACTACATAAATCTTGAAGAGATTTCAGATGGAAAACTGTAGACCCATGGCCACACCAATGATTACAAACTAGAAGAAGATAGACACTACAGAGGATGATGAGGTTGATCCCACCTTGTACAGGCAGCTCATCGAATCATTGATGTATTTGGTCAATACTAGACGAGACATCTGTTATTCAGTGAATACCCTCAGTCAGTTCATGATGGAACCAAGGAGGGCTCACTGGGTAGCAACCAAACATGTTCTCAGATATCTAAAGGGGACAGTCGAGTATGGATTGAAGTACACCAAGGGCAATGAGGTCAAGTTGAGTGAGTTTACAGATGCAGATTGGGCTGGAAGCATAGTGGATTGGAAGAGTACAAATGGGTATTGTTTCAATCTCGGATCAGGAATGACCTCCTGGTGCAGTAGGAAACATAAGTCAGTCGCACTTAGTTCAGCTAAGGCAGAGTATATGGCGACAAGCACAACTTCGTGCGAGGCCATATTGCTTCGTAAATTACTTTTGAACCTACTCAAGAAGAGGATGGAACCGACTGGGATTATGTGTGATAATCAGAGTTGCATCAAGCTCTCTGAGAATCCTTTGTTACATGACCAGTCGAAACACATTAACATTCGGTGCCACTTCAACAGGGACTATGTCCAACGGGGAGCAGTGCAATTGAGGTACACTCCTATAAGGGAACAGGTGGCAGATATCCTCACCAAGACTCTGAGTAAGATTAAGTTCACTTACTTCAGAGAGAAGACGGGGATGGTAGAGAACCCCTTCCATTAGAGGAACGGGTGATCTACAAAGACAAAGGGAGCTACAGTACGGATGAGGCAATGGCAGAGATAGTGTCACAGGCAGCAGTACAGAGGGCAGCAACGCAAAGATGAGGGACAATAGCTAGGACATCATCAACGCAGCAGATGTTCTAGAATCAGAGCAATACAGTGGTATCTTGCTTGAACACTTTCCTCGCTAAGAGGGAGTGTTGATTTTATAGCATCGGGAAGTGTTCCAAGTCTCAAATTTGGTGGAGAGGCTAAGACAGTAGTTATCCAGAGAACCCGGAAATCGTTTGCGGAAATTCAACTCGGATCTTGCTTTATTAAAATAATTAATTATTTTAATGTAGACCCTAAGTCTAAACTTAGGTAAATTAAATAATTAAAGGGTATTAATAAAGCAAAGTGTGAATCTTCTAGAAAATGAAGATCAAGTCATCTTTTAATCTGAGCCATTGATTAAAGATATAATCTTGGTCGTTGATTCATCAGCGAGAGGATTATAAGAAGAGGCTTGAAGGTCATTTGGAAATTAAGTCGGGCACATTCTCAGTACCCGAAGGAAATCTATTATGAAGTAAGAGAATTCGATTTCAATGGGTGAGTTTGTGGAGGCGAGATTGCAGAGGCAGGAGGGAGAAGTCAGCTGACAGTGAAGCAGAAGGCAGAAGGGTGAAGGGAAGGCAGTGTTGAGCAGCAGCATCAAGCCCTCCACGCAGAATTACGCAGTCCAAGGAGGGACTGTGCAGAGCAGCTACGCAGGATGAAGGGTGTAGAAGGCCACCCCGAGAGTCGAGAATACTTCTGGAGTGTCCGAAAAAATCATGCTAGGTGTATGCTATTTTATTTTGCTCACCAAGACTTCTGTAAAGATCTTTTCATTGCTGAAGATAAATACAAACCCTCATTTGTTGCACTGATTTCCCACATTGGGTTTTTCCAGGGAGAATTGTCCAAAAATAATTGTGTTCATATGGTTGTTTCTATTGTGCTATAGGTGCTATTTATGTTCTTCCGCTTTTGATTAGAGTGAAGTGAGTGGTCATCACTGCCTAGATCCCCTGCTCCAACTCAATAGTGTGCTTGAACCCTCAGTCTCGTGGTCGCCCCAGTGGTCTGTCCCCAAAGACTTTGGGGTAGCAGTCCAATATAGACTGCACATCGGGGTGTCTACACTACCCTGTGACTCCTACCTCTGAAATACACAGCTCCATTGCCCACTCTATGTCCCCATTTCGAAAATCTGCCTCCATCCGATGTGTCGTGACTGTCTGGAGTGGATATGTGTGCATGCCTTTGATCATCTGGCACTTCTCGCTCTTCTTGTTTGTCCACTCCATCTCCAATTTCTTGCAATTTGTAGTGACTTTTCCCAGCGTAATCAGCCACTGCACACCCAATATCACATTGGTGTCTGGGATGTCAACTACAAAAAAATGATCTGTCACTGTATGTGTTCCCATGGTTACCGCTAATGTTGGGACATATCTCATGCACTGCATGGTCCTAGCACCTGGAACCAATACAGAGAAACCATCAAAACTCTCAGTTGGTATGCCCCTCCTCTGCACTAGTTGAGTATCGATGAAATTATGTGTCGCCCCATTGTCCACCAATACCATAACACGTTGTCCTTGGACCATGCCTCGAACTCTCAGTGTCAAATACTTGGGAACTCCTCGCAAGGATGCAAGGAATCCTCCTGTTGGTGCAAATGCTCCTCCTCCTACTGGTGGTGGTGGTGGTGGATCTCCTCCTGGTGCATTAGCATTGGCATCTCCTTCCAACTCCTCATATACCTCTTCTTCTCCCTCACTATCGGAGAAGACCTTCTTCTCCCTCACTATCGGAGAAGACCTCAATGTAGTGTGCCTTCCCCACGGCACAATGATGACTAGGCGCCCATGGCTCCTGGGAAGTGAAGCATAGCTTTCTTCGTCTCAAATCCCTCCAGGTATCATCATCCAAAGCCCCTCGGCCCTAGTTCCCCTTCGGGGGTGGAACCCTCATGTCTTTCCCCCTCAGCTGAAATGTTGGTTTTTGGGGAAATGCAGCTCTCGTCCTTGGCAAGGCATCCTGTAGATCCCTGGACCTCCCAACTGTGTCTTGAAGTGTAGCCGGTCTAGTGAATCTGACTAGCCCACACAGAGGCTCTGCCAATCTGTCGATAAACATATACACCCTCCTGGCCACGGACAGATCTGGAACCATCACTGAGAGCTTCAGGAACTTGGAGAGACAAGTCTCTGGGTGCCCTATCTATTTGAGCTTGGCCAGCTCGACAAAATGTTCTTATGGGTCCTTCCGGTCAAACCTCTCCACTAGACTACGGGTGAACTCTACATACGCAATCACCTCTGCGTGACCCAATGTGATCGTCCCATGGAACCACCAATCATGAGCTTCCCCTTCAAGGTGCAGCACTGCTACCTTGATGTCCTCTACCTCCGACTCAATTCTTATAAACCTGTTGATCTAACAACATATCCATAAAACACCGATCATTGGATGCAAAGAGTAAGGCCCAAAGCTCTAAAATAAAACAAGCATTCCTTCAGAGTCATTACTCAAGCAACAACACAACAGAACACCCTATCAGAGGATATAACTGTATCAAAAACGACCATCAGAGATAAAATTGCAATGTGGGCATCAACAAACAACATAGAATACTAAGCTATCATAAAGATAAGTAGGCATTTTTGCAGAAAAGAACGTGTTTAAATTGACCTAAGAAAATGGTTGTAGGTCAAATAGAAGAAATATATAAACAATTAGTAATTACCCTTAATCTTGTTGATATATGAGACTCTGCTCATGCAATGACCAATAGCAAGAGAAATTGGGATACATGTAAAATTAAAGAATATTATTTTGAGGAATTGTTAGCATATCAAACAGAGCTTTAGTAAAATACAGAGCACCTCTGAAGAATAAGTCAATTCCAATAACCACTGAATAGTGCCACTAATAATTAAAAACCAGAAGCTAAAGTCAAGGATACTATGCAGCATTTCGAAACACTGGGTAGAAAAATTTACAACATATTGGTATATTATGTTGTGAGCTAATATTACAGTTGTTCTAGGGAAAAGATTCACGGAGCGATCGCGTTGCTGCCTGCGCATCTTGATCCGGGCCGCGTTCTTGCTAGGGTTTGCGCCCATGGAGGGGCTGGGCTCTCCCCAGGGGCCTCGTCCCCCTCCGCCGCCCTCTTCTGCTGAGGCTTTCGATCGCTTATTGGCAGGGCTTCCTAAGAAGAAGAATGTTGAAGCTGCGAAATTTGTTAAGAAAATTGATGAAATACCTGAGATCTCTCTTCCAGCAAAGACTCTGATTCAGGTTGCTTTATCACTGGCTGAACGAGCTCTCATAGGCCAGTTCACAGGGCTTTGGCCATCTCCCAAAACCACTGAGAGCTGGGTCAACAGAAACTGGGCGCCTCTGATCAAAGAAAGCGTTACTTCTTATTTTTTGGGGAGAGGTTACTTTCTCTTCGAGTTCACTTCAAAAGATGACAAAGATCTGATCTTCCAGAACGACCCCTACTTCATGGGCCCCAGGGTTTGTATCTAAATAAGTGGACTCTAGACTTCGATCCTGTTGTGGATGTGCCCAAAGCAGTCCCGGTGTGGGTTAGACTCCCAAATCTGCCAGTTCACTGCTAGAATTGGGATTCTCTGATGCATATTGGAAATGCCCTTGGGAAGTTCATCGATCGAGCAAACAACAAGGACCAGTATGACTGTGCTAGGATCTGCGTGGAAGTAGATCTGGAGGTTGGGCTACCAGAGGCCATCAAAATCAAAGTCGGAAGCTGGACGCATGTGCAGAAACTGGACTATGAGCAACTGCCCTTCAAATGCCGGAAATGCCATGTCTATGGCCACTTCGCCAGAGGCTGTCCATCCAACAATGAGGTTGTGCAAGGGAAGGAGGACGGATGGAATCAAGTCAAGCGCTCCAAAACCTCCCATAAGGCTCAAAAGCCGGGAGGCCCTAGTGGCAAAGGTCCCCAACAGGCCTCTTCTCAGCAGATCCCGTCTAAGTCCGCTCCTGAAAACAAGTTCGAACTCCTAAGCTCGCACCAAGAGGACACCCAGGAGGTGGAGGTTCAAAAGACAGCATCCTCGGACAAAGGGACTCCCTCCATGTCTTCCAAAGACGCAAGTGTTGCAGAAAGCTCAAAAGGAATACCTGTTGATGTCGAGGAAGAGGACCAGGAGTCGGAAGATTCGGAGGAGGAAGGAGAAATAGGCGACTCTCAGGCCTCTGTTAGGAGATCCACAAGAGGTCGCAAAACAGATCGGGAGAAAAGAGAGCAGGAAACGTACAAGGATAAGTTACAGGGCAGCCAACCAACTCTGGAGAAGCTACTAGCAAAAAAGCCGAAGATGGTGAGAAACCAGCCCCAAGGCTCCAAGGGAGCCCAGCAGAACAAAGGTAAATAATGAAAATAGTCTCCTGGAATTGTAGGGGTATGGGGAGCAAGATCAAGGAAGAGGCAACAAGAAACTTAATAAGAATAGAAGCCCCGGACATATTCCTTATCCAGGAGACTAAGATGGAGGAAGCAGACTTCCTCCAAACAAGTAAAAGAATCTGGAGTAAAAGCAAAGCAAAAGTTGTCTCAGCCCGAGGAGCCTCTGGAGGGTTAGGCACTCTTTGGAATGATAGCAAGATCTCGGTAATTTCTGAAATTTCAAACACTCACTGGCTGCTCCTAAAAATGCAGAATCTTGTCACTAAAGAATATTTTTGTCTCTTTAATGTATATGTACCGGTCAATGCTGGAGAAAAAAAGGCCTGTTGGGACTCTATAAGAAGCCAGGCAGAATCAGGGAACCTTGACAACATCATTATTGCAGGTGACCTCAATCTCACATTGCATTCCTCTGAAAAGAGAGGAGGCTGCATTGTGTGAGATCCGGCGAGGGAATGGGTTGAGGATCATCTGCAAGATTGGGATTTGCTGGACATCAAGCCCTCTTCAGGTAAGTTCACTTGGTCAAACAAAAGAGTAGGCCCTGGTCACATAGCAGCAAGACTGGATAGATTTTTTGTACAAAGTTCCTTTCTGTTGCTTGGTTTAGATGCTAGTATGCAAATCCTTCCTTGCAGCATATCTGATCATAATCCTATCAAGCTTGATCTCCGGGCTCACCCCGACCTCGACCCCATTCCCTTCAGATTTAGCCCCCTCTGGGTCAAGGAATCCAATTTCATGCAGATTGTCAAAGAAAGTTGGTCTCAGCCAGTCAATGGATCACCCTTCTTCGTGTGGGAAGAAAAGCTCAGAAGAACGAAAGCTGCCTTAAAATGCTGGGCCAAAACTCTTTCTAACCCAGCAGCTGAAAGGAAAAATCTCCAAAGTCAACTGGAAGCACACCACTTGCTTTCGGAAGAGGCATATGTAACTAGAGAAATCCTCGATAAGGAGATTCAACTCCAACAGCACTTCCACAAAGCCTGCCTGGCAGAAGAAGAGTTTTGGAGGATTAAGTCTCGTTGCCTATGGCTTAAAGCAGGAGACAGAAATTTCTCTTTCTTTCACAAGCAAACTCAAGCCATAAAATGCTTCAACACCATATCTGAGATTAAGGATGACAATTCCAATCATAAAGATTTTGCAAGCATTAAACGAGCAGCTTTTCTTCACTTCCAGAAGTTGTACAGTGAGGATGCGAATCTGATTCAAAATTCTGATCTTCTGGACTGGGTCCCCCCTTCAATCTCTGCTGAGATGAACCATCTTCTAGAAGATAAAGTCACCAAGACTGAGGTCAAGAATGCTCTCTTTGCCATGGATCCTGACAAAGCGCCAGGACCGGATGGATTCACCGCCAGATTTCTGCAATCCTGTTGGCACATTGTGGAAAAAGATCTCTACAAAATGGTTCAAAAATCCCAAGACTGTCAGAAATTAGGAGGTAGCACAAACTCTGCGTTCCTTGCTCTCATCCCCAAGGAGAAAGGCGCCAATTCCTTCAACAGATTTCGTCCCATCTCTCTCTGTAATATTGGTTATAAGTTGATCGCCAAAGTAATAGCAAATAGGCTGAAATATCTTCTCCCCACAATCATTCCTGAAAATCAAGGGGGCTTTATTCACAGTAGACAGCTAGTGGACAATTTCATTTTGGTTCAAGAGGAAATTCTCTCAAGCCAGCAGCGTAAGGAAAGAGGTATGGTTGTCAAACTGGACTTAGCTAATGCCTTCGATCGAGTCAGGCATTGTTTCCTTTTGAATGTTCTGAAAAAATTTGGATTTGGGGAGAACTTTATAAATTGGATTCGGGCCTGTATCTCAGAGCCTTGGATTGCTCCCCTTGTCAATGGCAGAGCAGCGGAATTCTTCAAAGCCACAAGAGGACTAAGACAGGGCTGCCCTCTTTCTCCCCTTCTGTTTGTCCTCCAGGCCTCCGTTATCAGTTTCTATCTAAACAAGAAAATGCAAGAGCAGGAGATCACAGGGCTTTGCATTGCCAGAGGAGTTAAAAGCATCAACCACGCCCTCTTCGCCGATGATACTTTGTTGCTGGGGGCTGCAACACTACATTCAGCCAACAACTTTAAAGAAGCTATAGATGAATATTGTATGGTGTCGGGAAGTAGCCTCAACAAGGGGAAATGCCATATTTACAGTTGGAATACTCCTCCCAGCTTGCTCAGCTCCATTGCAAGGTGTTTTGGCTTTGCAGCCTCTCCAGCTTGGACTTCTTTCAAATACCTTGGGCTTCCTATCTTCCTCAAGAGGGCCTATAGTAAGGATTGGCTCCCCCAAGTGGAAAAATTTAAAAATAAGCTCCAGGCTTGGGGGCTCACCTGGCTCAATATTGCGGGCAAGTCTGTCCTCATCAAAGCTGTCCTATGCAGTCTTCCCCTATTTCAGTTCTCTGTTCTACTGGCCCCAATTGGCATCCTACAGAAAATGGAACAGCATATTCGAAACTTCTTTTGGAAGGGGGGCAAACATAATGAGAGGAAATTCCCTCTGGTTAACTGGGAGACTGTCTCCAAACCGCTGAGGGAGGGGGGACTAAACTTCAAGAATCTCTCTCTTCAGAACATAGCCATGGGAGCCAAGCTGCTCTGGAGAATCATTGCGCCCAAGCCTTGTTGGGCCCAATTAGCACTCTGGAAGAAATATTTTAAAGGCAAGAGACTCAGATGTCTAGATGGTCCTCTCCCCCAAGGCATCTCTCCCCTTGCTAGACTCTGCTCTGCCCCCCTGATCAGCTCCAATGCCTATTGGATTCCTAGTAACGATAAGAAGATAAACATCTGGACAGATCGTATTCTGGGTCGTGATCCAATTGGTGACTGTTCCTCTTTGAACGCGATTCGTTGCTGGTTGACTTCTGCTGGGAAAACTACGCTGTGGGATATCTCCACGTGGGATGGGACGCAATGGGCAGGCTGGAATTTCTTTGACATGCCTCCGGAGCTCCTTCAGGATTGCAATTGTCTTCGCTCCATGTTGAACGGTATTGCCCCCATTCATCTGCGCAGAAGAGATTCGCGTGGCTGGGGTTTACTGGCTGCAGGTTACACGGTAGCCCAAGGCTACGCAAAGCTCACCTTGAGGCCTCACGTCCCCCCAGACCCTGCCCCTTGGACTGCGATCTGGCGTCTACACTCTCTGCCTAAAATCGACATGTTCTGTTGGCTTCTTTGCCACAAGAAAATTCTTACAGATGACAAACTGCAGAAACGAGGTTTCCATGGTCCGTCCAGGTGCTCATTGTGCAGAGAAAATGTGGAATGTGCCACACATTTGATCTTGAATTGTAAATTCACTGTGTAGGTTTGGAGCGAGCTGATGGATTACTGGAACCCCAATTTTGTCCTTCCCTCCTCTATTCCTAATCTTTTTGCAAATTGGCAGAACAGTTACCCCGGTCCTCCACCCAAAAACAAAGTGATAAAAAAGGCGTGGTCTGCCCTCCCCAAAATCCACTGTTGGCAGATCTGGCTTGAGCGAAACAGCATAATCTTTAGAGATACTAAGCATGATGTCAAGGTGGTGGCGGCCAAGATAAAATTCCAGTTAAAGGAGAGCTTGGATAATCAAAAAGATGCCTCAAATCTCACTCAATTAGATTCAGTCTGGGGTACCTCCCTAAACCTGCAATTTCTTCAAGCCACCAGCAACATTTCCCCCATTGAAGATTGGCAAATAAGGGGGAAGAACAATGTTGAGTTTCAAGAATGGATCTCCATGCAACAGGTGCACTCTTTCTTCTTTGATGGGGCATCAAAGGGTAACCCAGGAAGGGCTGGAGCAGGAGGTATTGTAAAAAATACTGAAGGTGTTTTGATCCACAGCTTTGCATGGGGTCTGGGGATCAACTCCAGCATTCAAGCAGAGGCACTGGCCCTCCTTCAAGGCCTTAAATCGCTCTTGAATCTAGAAATCAAGGAGGTTAATGTTTTTGGGGATTCCCAAGTGATAATCAAAATTATGGTGACAAACTCCTCCCCCCGGGATCTTAGATTGGCAAGGCTGATATCTAGAATCAGAACTTTGGGGAAATTGTTTAAAAAGTTGAGCTACTATCATGTGTTGAGAGACAACAACAAAGAAGCAGACCTTGAAGCAAATAAAGCTGTCCTCATCTCTGCTGGAGCAATAATTCGAGACGAGGACGAAACATGGGATCCAATTCCATAATCTGCCAGCTTAAATGTTTTACTGCTTGCTATTGAATCAGTTTGTTTGTATTTTTAAGCTAGGGGAAATCACAAAAATAGAGTGCATAACTGTAGTCAAAAAGAGCTGGAAGCTGTCCACAAGTCTCATAGCATTTCTGGCTATTGAAACTTCCTGGGCCCTTCTCCCTCTCATTGTAACCCGAAATCTGGCATTTAGACCCAGCAGTTAATATATCTCATAACCGTTTCTGTAAAAAAAAAAAAAAATTAAAAACCATTTTGATAAAACATGTCCAAGTAAGGTAAGTAGCAAATACCTTCACAGGTAAATTTTCATTGTATGGATTCCTCAAATGCCGTGTCTTTTGAAATGTCAACTCACAAAGCTGCAAAAATAGTCAAAGTCATTAAAGTCAGTATTGGTGACATTTATATGCATATATAGTCAGGTAAATATAAGATTAATATTGGGGGTGGGGGAACAAAATAGCGACTTTAAAACATTGAAAGCTATTTTTACTGAAAACAAGTGACTGGAAAGAGCAGAAATCCCTACACCAAATATGCATCCACCCATATATAGAAAAAGCTACATACTGAAACATTCTCTGCATATTGATCAGTTACTGACCTCCTATTCTTTTTTCTTATACAGTATACTTGTAGGAACTCACGTAGAAGACATTATCTTCTCTCAATTAAGATGCCACATGGGTATATGCTATATACAGTTAATGTTATAGGCCATACTTTTCTTCTGATAATGTCTATATTTTTGTGTTCACACATTGAAACAGCAACAAAAAGACAGTAAATAAACATATTTGTGTTCATAGATTGGAAATTTAGGCTATAAAATAGTGAAGCACTTGAAACTTAGAAAGTAAACATTCTATCAAATTTGACCAAAAATAGCCCAATTACAATTAAGCATTTTAGCATGTAGTCACAGAAGGGTGAATAAAAGTGACTTCTTAAGGGAGAAAAAGATTTCCCTTAAGTTCTATTAACTCAAATCTAATAATAATTTGAATGTACCAATCGTTAACATATATTAACATTCCGTAGGATAGCCAGTCACTAAGATCCCTGACTTAATATCACAATGAACGTATGAACGAACCAGCAAAATGTCCCACATGTCATGCACTGGAGTTATCCAGAATACGGAAGTCGATGCAAATATTCACTCATACTTCATAAAAAGATTCATTTCCAAGAATTCCACTATACTTCCACCTTTTTCTCCCATGGGGCTGTGTATCGAAACCAAAAGCAAAGCATTTGAAATAAAAAGATTCATTTCCAAGAATTGCAATATACTTCCACCTTTTTCTCCCTTGGGGCTGTGTATCTAAACCAAAAGCAAAGCATTTGAAATAACCAAATTGTGCACACACACTCTCACTACCTACAATCAGGTCCAGTATGCACCCCTTTTGTTGCGCAGTGGGCATTACCTTCAACCACTTAAGACTAAAGTTTCGACCATAATGTGCAGTCCCATGTGCATACTTCCACCCGCCTCCACCGACAAATCCACCAATTTTAGACATCATCTTTGCACAACCCTGCTTAGCATTCAAACAGATCAACATCAAGTATAGTTAACAGATCTTTTAATTAGATACAATAGCTGCATTTTCTAGCTATTGTATCAAAAGCACAAACATGGACAGTAATATACGAGCTAAAATGATTTCCTTGCCATTCTGTCCTAGCAGTATAAAAACAATAGAATATCGGTCCTTCAAACTTTTACCCAGCATAATGTGTAAAAATGACAACTGTAGTAAGCCAATTTATTAATATTGGCATCAATCTTTAATTACCTGAAAATGGCGGGTCCTGTTGATTGAGAATATAAGAATTACATTATCACATGAATCAAAAGCTTCATTCAGTTTTGCCTCATTATTTCGTTGAGTTGCCCACATTCCTTGTTGTACAGAGAGTTCCAAATTTTCTCTATTGCTGCTCTTCACAATAAAGTACCTAAAGTTCCTCACATGTTGACGTTGAATTTAGTTAATATTCAATTAATCTCATGCATCTATCATCAATAACATGTACAGAACTCGATAATCCAAAGACATACAAGTATTTCAAAACAACGGACTGCACTGCACTACTACTACGATGTTCTTGCATGCGTAACAATCTTTTAAAGATCAACTAGATTATAGAAAAGTCGTTTTGTATCCACAAAATTGGTTTCAAGACAATATCGCGCACTCTCCTCTGTATGGAATTTTATGCTTGTAAAAGATATTTATTATTCAACAATCATACCACAACTCATTCAGCCAAAGTGACACCTGAAGATTTATCTTCCACACTTAAGATATCCAGGTCAGATTAACTACGATGGATAAACAATACAGGAAACCATGCAGAGAGATTTCAGCTTTCGGAACATTGTTTACAGAAGAAAAATAAATATTAGAATTTTCACATAAGACGTAGCAGTTTAGACTTTAATGTCTTTTGGAATACAGAACTCTTAGTGCTTGAGGGATCTAGCACGAGATTTGTCTCCTTAATAACCACACTTCTATTGCAGTTCACATGCTTTAGATTTGCTGGTCCTTGTTTGCATTCAGATCTCAGTCGATAGTGTGTTCTTTCCAGCCAGCTAGGCAGGCACTTCATAATGGCTGATACACTAGATGATGCCCAAAACTCTGCAGCATCTTTAGAGAAGAATGGCACTCGAGGAATCCTGTCCCAAAGGGTTTTGTACAAGGTAATGATCATGTTCCTCCTCCTGATGACCTGCACAAATTCCTGTGGAGGAATATAAGCCTGTTTTCTTTGACTTCTGTGGTCATGCCCTGATCAACTACTTCATGGGTCATATCCTGTCTGACATCATGATTGGAGTTTGCAATTGGTAATCCTGGGAAACTTACAGTTGGCACATTATGAACATGCTGGAATAATCAACGGTTTTTTATTGTTTTGGTTTAAGGAGTCCTTGAGCTCTTTGGCCATCATGCAGCATGGACCAGGGTGTTTCATAATACTTTGGTGGTTTTCTCTCACAGGATTGATAACTTTTCTGCAAAGGTTTCAGCCTCTCTACATTTCACCGCTTGGGTGGAATCCCATGCTTACAAGTCCAATACTAGGCATCCTAAGACATGCTTTCTTGGTCCCTAGGAAAATTTATTTGCTGTGAACAGGGTCTTCGAAGCCCACCCCAACAACAGAATTTGTGTCCAGGACCCAGCATAACATTTCAGGTCACCTCAAAGAATCCATTGATATTTAGGTTGAATGTAGATTATAAAATTATTCACCATCCTATGCATGAAACCAGCCTAGATCCATCTTCATTCTGGATCTATCAAGCGCTGAGAGGAATCAAATCTCTCGAGGTGCAAACCTCTTTTTTGAGTGCAAAACCTGATGAAAGGTTTGCACCTCGAGAGATTTGATCCCTCTGGGCGCTTGATAGATCCAGAGTTAAGATGGATCTAGACTGGTTTAATTATTGATAATTATTAATTATTAATTATTATTTTTTTATTTTTTATATTTATTTTTATGTAATTTGAATGAATCAGAATGTTTTAATTAATAATTATAATAATTATTTATTTTATTTTATAATTTTAATTTAATTTATTTTTATTTTTATGTAATTTGACCAAGCCAAAATGTTTACATAACATAACAAAATATATTCCATACTGGGCTGGAGAGTGTCTCTTGGTGCAATTAACATTGTCAATCCTTGCTCGTGTTGTCTAAGTATGGACTAGCGTATGATGGATTGTTTTCTCATGGTTAAAGTCAGCCTACTTTACCATGGATGTGTGGTCTAGTGGCAAGTACATGGTAATCAAACTTGCAATAACATTGATAGGGTCCAAAACCCCCCAAGTGGTGTTTATGTCGCCAACTGCAAGTCCAAGGTAATTTTGACAGCAAAAGAATTACCCTCATAGTGCGGCCACTTGGCCAAAGGACAGTTATAAGTTAACTATAAACAGCATTTCCACAAGAAGAAGAAAAATCAGCCTACACGTCCGGAGCTTCATGCTCCTGTTGATGTTTGTAGCTTAAGCAGATACTTCTGCACAGGCCTAAGTGTCTAGGGATGCAAAAGTTGCTTAATGCACCCTTGACCTTAGCAATCACTATAGTGATTAAAGTAATTTCATTTTATAAAACAAAAGTGAGTTAATCTAATGAGACGCAAAGGTTTTGCATTAGTGAAGTAGATGACCTTTGGGAGATTGCAGATGCAGAGATCCAATCACCAATGGATCCAACATAGTTGCCAACCCACGAAGAGGATGGTGGAGCTCAGTGTGTCAACATGGATGCCATGAAGGATCCCTCACTTGGAAGAAAAGAAAACCAGGGAGATGTACAAAGCTCTAGTTTGACATATTCCAGAGCAACAATATGAACAAGGAAATGATCTTGATAAACAAGCTCAGATCCATCCAGATGTCAAAAATTTGATAATGTTACCACTTACTCCACAAGCATCACCCAGGCACATGATCAGATCGCGACCACTAGGGAGAAGGTGGACGATCTAGAGCTCGCAAATGTGACATTGAATGGTCTTCCCATGTCATGGGAACCATTTGTCAAAGGAATAAGCACCCAGGAGCATCTTCCCAATTGGGAGACTTCAGGATGATTGCATCCAGGAAGAGACTTGGGAGCAGTCTAAAATCGGCAAGCAAGGAAGACGAAGAGAAGAACCTGGCCTTGGCCAGTATGGCAAAGAATGGCAACGGAAAGGGTTCCAAAGGTAACAGTGAGCGGGCAACTTCTCAGACAAGGAAGGAGGACTTGAGTAAGATCAAGCGCTTTAGTTGCCACAAGATTGAGCATTGTGCATCACAGTGTCTAAGGAGGAAGGGAAAGTTGCAACAGGAAACAACATCAGTAGAGGTTCAACTTGGTGAGTTTGTAGCGAAGTTTGAGGACTTCTCATTTGTCTCTTGTCTATCTACAAGCACCAAAACTAGGAGTGCTTGGTACCTAGATAGTGGTGCATCACGACATATGACAAAGGCATGGGAGCTATTTAACAATCTAACAAAGAGTAACTTAGATTTACATGTGGAGCTTGGTAATGACGCCATGTATGCAGTGAAGAGGTTTGGAACTGTTAAGTTTTAATTAGAGTCAAGAGAGACGTTGGGAGCCAAGGACGTGTTAATCATACCAGGACTAAAGAAGAACTTGCTCTCAATATCAGTCATGGAGGATAGAGGGTTTGAGGTCAATACAAGGACGAGCAGGTGCACATTCATCCAAAGGAGTCTAGCCCATCCATGGCAATGGATATCAAAGTTAGAGAAAGCAGCCCAAACAAACTACTAGCTATTGGGGTGAAAGAGAGCAGCTTATACAAGTTGAAAAGAAAACATATTCAAACATTAAGAGATGCTCAAGAGCATGTGGAGGCTACTAGGAGCACACTCAAAGAGCGCATGCCTTTGAAGGACTTTGAGTCAGGATCAGAGGGACAGCTAGTTTCAAGGGGCTCTTCATGAAGCGCCTCCCTTGCTAAGAGGATGTGTTGATGTTTGTAGCTCAGGTAGGTACTTCAGCAAAAGCCTAAGTGTCTAGGCATGAGAAAGTCACCTAATACACCCTTAACCTTAGCAATTACTTTAGAGATTAAAGTAATTTCATTTTATAAGACAAAAGTGAGTTAATCTAATGAGATGCGAAGGTTTTTATATTAGTGAATTAGACGAATATCAATTGTCGATCTCAAATGAGGTGATATCTAATCTCACCCATCAATCACTTTGGAGATTAGGGTTGTGGATTCGGTCATAATTCAAGCTTACAAAAGAAAGGCTAGGCCAAGGGAGAAGACACACAAGACATCTTGAGCACAAGACATAGTGAGAGTGAGATCTCAGTGTTTGGGTGGAGACGGACTTACATTCAAGTGTGTCAAGTCTGGGGAAGGTGCAAGGAGCAGCAAGGGAGATCCAAAGTAGCTAAGAGATAGACCAAAGGTCAGATCTAGGGTGGGACCAACTGGATTAGATCTAGGGTATTCTTATTATTGTAATTTCCTCACAAGGCCATTTTTCTAGTAAGGGAGCACAAGTAGGCTCTAATTTATTAATGAAAAATTGTTTGAATGGGTAAAAAAAATTGTGTGCATGTGTGATTGAGCTTCGTTGTCTAATTTGCTTCTGCTATTTAATTTTTGTTAATATCTCAGTTGTGCTTTTATTCAATAGATCGACAATCTACTAGGTAGTAAATAGCCAGGGTGTTGGGTTCAAGAAAAGTTTAATAGCTCCAACCTCTTGGTGCTAAAAGCTAGTCAAGATGGTTCGAGTCTAGACCACAAAAATAGGGCATGGCTCTAACATCAACAAACAACCTCAATCTCAAATTGTCTGTCAATCCATTACACCCTCATTGAGCACTAAAAGCCTCTCTGAGACTTTCATTGTTGACCTAAAGTGTGTGCCCTCTAGTTCTCAGAACTCTCGACCTTGTAATAATGTTCATGGGTTGGAATCGAGAATGTTCATCGTCACTTCTACTACACTCACTTGTGAAGGCACAAAACTAAGAAGGAAAGACACCTCCAAAAATCCCAAGAAGGCAAAGCAAATCATTTCCATCAATTCTAAATCTTGTACACCATTTCCAATCAATTTGGGGCATTGAACAAACATGATGGGATGGATAGTGTATATGCAGTGTAAGATGGGTTTGGTCGTTGGTGTTTCCCTCAACCCTACAAAATAAAAGTTTTCTCATGGAATTGTGAGATCTCTAAAACAATTGTGTAAGGTATTGAAGGATTTGGATGTGAGAGGTCTACAGCATGTTAAGATTACTAGTTTTTTGCTCAAAGTTTTGTTGAATTTCACAAGGTCAAGTTCATTAGCTTGCATTTCATCTCACAAGGAAAGAAAAGGCGGTGTATGTTATCACCTTCACTTGGGACTTGTATACAAAATGGGGCATTGACTCAACCCAAAGAATGCTCAAGATTTTGTAGCAGCGGAATTCGTGGATTTGGTTTCTGTAGCAACAAAACTTGTAGGGTTGTTGACTTAATAGCAAAATGGCTTTTAATTATAGAAATACACAAGAGGTATTTATAATAATAAATATTTTATTGATATGATATGAATAAGATGATTGAATGATTACAATGAGGGCCTGCTTTTATACCTATGCAGGTGACCTTTCATGAACAGGCATGTCTTTTAGACATGCCTTTTCAACTAACTAATGACTACTTAACATAATCCTAATTGATTTATTAGTAATTACATTTATTTGTATTTATTTTATTAATGACTATATTTATTACATTAGTTATGAATTAGGTTCATAACATTGCCTTCTTCTCGAAAAGCTTTGTCCTCAAAGCTTAATTTTTCGACAATTTCCTTTACTTGAGATTATCTGCTAGACATGTCATTCAATGGTACCTTCCTTGTAGAATTCACTTGTACTCTGTCTTTAAATCCCCTTTTCCTTTTTCTTTCGTCTTTTTTTTTAATTTATAATAATTATTATTACTATTACTTAAATAATAATAATAATTATTTTTTTTTAATATATATTTTATATAATTATAAATTATATAATTTATGAATTATATAAAAATTTTAATTATATTATAATTAACTCTATGGAGATTCACAACGTCCAATAGCTTTTCACGGTAGCTTTTCACGGTGTTTAACTGTGTATCGATTTTTGAAGAATTAAAAACAAATTATCTACTCGGTTGTCGCTCGGCTTCTAAGAATCTTTCAACCGCAATCTATTGTCGAATAGCCTATATTGCTTGTTCATTCCCACGCTTGCCTTGTCTGCAACCCACTCATATCACGTAGTGTGTTTTATTACATCTTCCAGATCAACATGACACAGAACAACTCGAAGCTTGAAGCCCTTTTGTAACTCTCGAATTCGATAATAAATGTAATCTGGATGAAGTAAATCGCAGCGCAAACTTAAATATAACGCACATGCGTTTTGCCCAAGAAAATAATCTGGTACAATGTCTCCAAATGTCCACCGAACATTTCGTATATGTTTAAGAATTGGGTTTCCTTGTTGTCTGTGGCTGACAATAATCGCATTGCTATTGTTAAACAGTGTACCGAATCAAAATACCTCTTTTCTGTTGACCGAGGTATGTTGTTGACGGAATGTCAGTATGATACACTGCCTGGACACAAATACGTTGATGCCAGAACCCAGCCCGAGCAATTGTGAATACGTGGCAAAGCTCAACGGACGGAAGCTGATGACTTTGCGATCACATGATTCGGGAAGCAGGAGTTTCATGCGCTGGTGGTGCAGCTGTCTTCCGCCGCTGCCATGAAGTTTCTCAGGATGTCCCGAACTGTCATCCCTCCGAGCAACATGAATTTCTGTTATAATAACAGTATAAGCAGGAAGATTTACTCCCCTGGAATAGACACCACAGAATCTACAGTGATGCCTTGGACACATGATTGGGTGAAATCGCGAATTACACAACATGCAAGCAGAAGTTGCGCTGTCAACTATCCATTTTATAGGTTCAGCATCCAAAATATCCATTGCAGTACTAAAGATTGTATCTGAAAGTGCTTCAGCCATCTCTTTCCAAGCATGCTCTAATGTACCTCTTGCCATAAGACGATTTGGAACAGAAAGTTTGGCTCCTACAAAAGAACTACCAACCTTTCTGGGAATCACTGCCAGCATCTCACTCACAATAGTCCACATAGTCAATTCCTAATCTTCATGTTGCCATCCAAAGTCGTCCTTAGGAAAATACCCCCCAGCAACACACAAACCTCTGTTCCATTCTTCATGATCACTTGCTGACATTGGAGGAATAGAGACAGGTATCCAGGGGCCAGTTTCCTCCAAGAGTGTCAAATCATAGTAAAAATATTTTTGTCCTGAATTCTGATATATCTGTGAACCGGTTTCTTTTTGTTCACATAAGTTAGCATTTCGAGCGGTGTTAATATCTTTCCTCACAACATCTGTATCCATGGATGTCTCACGATCAGTTTTTGTGTCAACAGGATCAGTTTTTGTGTCAACAGAAGATACTGACTGAGAGTTATCTACAATTTCCTTTGGAGCCAAGCTCTGTCCAGGTACTTTCCCAGCATGTTTGGAGGTTTGATTCAGAGGGTCGGGAAGTGAAAATGCACCCTCCTTGGCTTCGAAACCTTTTATAGCATTTTCTTTCTTAGCCTTCTTCAGGGAATAGTTCACCTGTAAAATACCCTCGGCTTCCTTCTCTTGGTTATGAAAAGCCTTCCCTCTATGTTGGATATCTTCCTCCTCGCCTATTTCATTCTTTGACAGTTTCATAGAAGAATGACTTTGTTCTGCCACTTCCACATCTTGACGCCCATCGTTAAAAGGCTTACTCTGGGAAAGAAGCCCATTTTTTTCTAGTGCACCTGACTCACCATGAAAATCTTCTACTACTTTTGATGGCTCTGCTGTCATTGGCTCACTTCTTTCAGATAAACAACTGAACTGGTCAATCTCTTCATTAACGGAGGTCCAATGTTTTCCACGTGCAACTGCTGGAGATGGGAATAAAAATCTGTTTGTCGGAGAAATAAGAGGAGACAAAAACCTGCTTGATTTCTGAGAACTAAACGGAGACGAGACTCTATTTGCCCCATGAGGAGGAATGAGAACTGAAGAAGTGTGTCTCAGCTCCCTAGATGCTTCTGGTTTCTTTGTTGAGACGACAGGAGATGTAAAAGTAATGCTCTAGTTTTTAAGGAAATTTGAAGAGCATGCAATTTGATTTAGATTTGCTGAACTCTTAATATCTGGAATCCGTGGTTGCAAATCACCTAGTTTAGCTGAACCATTTGTTGTATTTTCCATGAGAGTATGACCTCTATCGTGCTTGTGATCATCAAGGTCTCGAGGTAAGGAAAATTTGTAATTACAAGTCTTCATCCAATTTAATGGGTTGTCATGTGCAAGGTCAACAGACAGTTTAATTCCATTCTCACACTCTACAAAAAACTGAGCAGAGCTCCCAGAAGTCTTGGCCGTAAAATTATTGACTGGACATTTTTTGAATCTTGCATGTCCACTGTAAACTCTATCGCTTTGCCCAGCATCATCAACTATTGTTTCTTCTGCCAACAAAAACATTCCGTCACTGTTGCAAATATTGCTCGGGTTCTTCTTCTCAGCTTCATCACTGCCATAATTTTGCAGTGCTCGATGATTTAGACAAATGGAAGAATTAGCTTTTGTATCCAGTGCCAAAGAAGCTGCTTTATATCTTGTGGCATTACCAATAAAGGCACATTTATGTCCTGCGAAATATTTATCTCCACATTTCCAACATTTTTCTTCCTTTTTTCCTTTATTACGCATTGGTGGGGGAATGTATTTACTTGAATTTTCCATGGTATAACTAACTTCCTTCTCATTATTACAGCATTTTTTATCTTTTTGTTTCTCATGTTTTTCTTCTCTTATGGATTACTGCAGAAATTTTTTTATAACCGTTTGTGACTTCTGCACATGATTTTTCTAATTGTTGAAGCTTTTCTTGAATTTTTCTAATCTGCTCAATTTTTTTGGGATCTTCACGTAATGGCACCTTATACGGTAAACAATGTTCCCGGGCTCGTACACTACGCTCATAGGCTTGTAAGACGATATTATGTGCCATGGCTCTGATATGGCTCTGATACCACTGTAGCAGCGGAATTCGTGGATTTGGTTTCTGTAGCAACAAAACTTGTAGGGTTGTTGACTTAATAGCAAAATGGCTTTTAATTATAGAAATACACAAGAGGTATTTATAATAATAAATATTTTATTGATATGATATGAATAAGATGATTGAATGATTACAATGAGGCCCTACTTTTATACCTATGCAGGTGACCTTTCATGAACAGGCATGTCTTTTAGACATGCCTTTTCAGCTAACTAATGACTACTTAACATAATCCTAATTGATTATTTAGTAATTACATTTATTTGTATTTATTCTATTAATGACTATATTTATTACATTAGTTATGAATTAGGTTCATAACAGATTTTTCTTTATCTAAATGGTCATTCTCTAAATATCACTAAAATTTATGCATCAAATGATGGCATTTAGAGGGTAGCCTTTACGCACTACGTGATGAAAAAACTGCTAAATGCCACTTGAACGGAGTAAGGGACCTTTAACAAGGATGCCCTAGAAGATAAAGAGTGTCCGCTCCCTTTTTATTGGAGCCTTAGAGGAAGGGAGACATGGTTCAATCTTCATTCTAGTGTTGGTTTGTATGGACTACATGTATATAGACAACATGTCCCTTGTGGGGTACCCAATCTCAATGCAAACAAGCAGGCGATGGAATCCTAAAACATCATCAGATTATGCCTTCCAAGTAAAACCTTTTTGCATTCGAAAACACTAGCCTATTTTCTTTGTTCTTTTCTGTGGGGAGAGGGGGCGCTAAAATCCATGCATGCCCAACTCTCATTACCTTTGAATGTGCATCTTTAAATAATCCAAGTTGTTTGCATTGTATTCAACAAATTCAAAACTTAATTCGTCATCCTTGCAACTAAGAATAATGGATCAGTGATGGAATAATGTCATTGCTACAAACACCCCGTTCCTAAGATGATTTTGAAGGGAAATTGTTCCTATTAAAAAGGAGCACAATAGGGCAAGCATTTGCAACTTAATACCTTTGATGATGATGTGTAAGGTTGTGCAACCAAGCTGCATCATAGTCTAAAGATAGTTAAGATGAGGAAAGCCAAAGCAGTTCAAATCAAAGCTCGCCTCCACTAGATTTTTACAAGTTTACAAGATGCCTAAGTAACAAGCCACTACGTGTGACCAATCATCAACCATCAATGAGTTGTACATAGTATCCAATATAGCAAGTGAAAATACCCCTATCCCTGATAACATCTTTTGTGATTTCAATAAAGCCACTTGGGATTCCATGGACCCTAATCTCCTACAAATATATTGAGGAGCCATTAAAACCAATTCATTAGTTAAGAATCAAGATTATTAATAGAAAAAATATCAAAAAAATCCTAAAGTTGGAGATCCTCAATTGATTAATAGTTGCACACTTGCAAGTTGATAACTTTGTTCAAGGTATCTAGCAATACTTTAATTAAAGCTCCAGCACTCAATGGAGAGGGGTGGGGAGTCTTTGTAGTCATAGAATCTATTTCAATGCATATATAAGTGTTGATTCACAAACACATGATACATTCGATGGAGGTGGCAAGGAAGGCCAAGCAAGCAAGCATACTCGCCCCACAACCAATCAACCATTATGTTAGTAGGACACACCACTGCCTTATGGTTGTTCCTATTGTCATAAGGATCATGGTATGTTGGGATTCACATGTTGTCGCAAACCAACCCTCAACTAATGTGACATAACACAAGAGAGGAGAGGATATTTTATAGTCCTAGAAGTTATTCAAAGACACCACAAGATAAGCGTATCCCATTGTTGTTTCACAAACATTCACCCACATAACACATCCAACAAAGAAGGGAAAGGCCAATGCAAGCACGCATAATCACTCCACAACCAATCAACCATTATGTTAATAATAGACACCACTCACTTGTTGTTGCCCCCATTGGCATAATCACCATGGTATGTTGGGACTCACATATGTTGTCTTGGCCTAGTCCTCACAACGAATGTGGGATAACACATGAGAGGAGATTTTACATTTGTTGAAGCCATTCCAAGATGCCACAAGATAAGGGTATCCAACTGTTGTTTCACACACATGCATCCACACAATACATCCCATAGTGAAGAGGAAGCACTAGGAATCAAGCATACTTCCACCACAACTGATTAACCATTGTGTCATTAGGAGACACCACTCCCTTGTGGTTATCCCCATTCGCATAACGACCATGGTATGTTAGGAATTACATGTTGCAGACCATCCCTCACAACCAATATTGTATAAGACGCAAGACGTGAGGAGATTTTATGGTCATGGAAGCTAATCTAAGGTGTCGCATATCTAAGCGTTATTTCACACATGCATCAACACAACACATCTCACAGAGGAGGGGAAGCTTGAGCAAGCAAGCATACTCACCCCATAATTAATCAACCATTATGTTAGTAGGAAACACAACTCAAAGAGAAATATCTCCTCCCCATAATCATTTGGCAAAAACCATACACAAGATTCAATAAAGGTTGATATATATCTTAAATAATCTTATTACAATCGAGGGAAAGTTCGAGATGGACTTTCTACATTAGCTTTAACATGTCTAACGATAGATTTTCAAAAGTTCTATGACCAAATGGACTATCCCTCTTCTTTGGGTCACAAAACAATGTTTGTTATATCCTCGATGTGCCTTTAAAATTTATGGAATCAAATCCAATTACACTGAGCTCCTCACATCTATTTACTAAGGCCATCCCCATTTGTGTGCACTTTTTCGTGATGGTAATTGAAGCTCTTGACTGTCTCCTTCAAATAAGTGTCACGCTAGGGTAATTTGAGGATATTCATCTACTAGAGCATGAGGACTTTTAATGATCAATGGGCATATTGTTAATAATTCTTTTATCATCATCACCATTAAATGCTTGGATATGTTTTTCCTAGCCTCCAACTCTATCAAATGCCATCACCAATATCCATTACTCGAGTGGCTAGTGACTTTAAGCAGGTTTCGGTTTGCTTTATATCCCTCTCTAAGGAGTTGTAGTAAATCATGGAAAAATCTAATATAAAGTAGTTTAGTGGATATTGGACCCTTATCTTACCCAATGTGCTAGATAATCTATATTAAGGTGCTTACTGCAACCCACGTTTACTAATCATCATGTTGGGCATACTGCATATGCAAGCATCAAGAAGTTTCCTCAACCTTCCTCTAGGAAAAACTAAGAAAGAAGGTGAAGATTCCATAGGATTGATTGGACTGTCTATTTCATTCTGAAGCATCAATGAGGTTTGGGGATTATTGAACAACATAAACAGAGCCTTGTCTATTGAGAAATCCAAAGTGTGGCAAGTTAATCGATTTCACTTATAATGACATTATCTTGTGTTGTTTCATTCTTATTACTCTTTCTTTCTATTTATATTTTCTTATCATCAAGAATAATGCCAAACAACAAATAAAAGAGGACGTGAGAAGTAGGCACACAGCCAGGAAAAGCCCCACTCTAGGGCGAAACCCGGTTAAAAATTCTTCCTTTAGTAGATTAAGAACAAGATGAGATGACCAAGACTCTCACAACCTAACCTACAGACTTCCTCCATCAAGTCAACTTTGTCAAGCTTTGATCATTTCTTAATGGTAACATACTTCAGTTCAGTGGCACCCAAATCATACTCACGGTTCTATATCATCCTTAATATACTTCGATCCTCAGTTACGGCCTCGTCCTTGATCCAGTAGTAGTCTTTATCATACCTCCTGGGGTCATAGATCTCCACAGGCAACTGCACCGAGTTCCTTGTAGATCTTTTTCATTGCACTTATATCAGTTTTTTGATAACATAGTATTCAGCCCATATTACATAAACATAACAATGCTTTGACCATATATCACTTAGCCTAAATTCTCCTTTATGACATGACTATGACTATGATTTACACCGAACTTCACACTGAACTTGCTTCTGAGATCACACAAATTTATCACTGAAGTTGATCCGAATTTTGTCTCCTTGTAGTACGTCGAAACCATGTTACTTGATTTCATTGAAACCTTCTCTATAATTTGAGTGAAGTATCATCTCTTCTTGACTGTGATTTTACAGTCCCTCACTCTCTGAATTAGATCCAAACTTGTCACCTTGAGATTTTACACCGACTTGTAATCCGCATTCATCACTCTGAAACTGATCCAAACTTGTTCACTATGTTTTATGCGAAGACCTCATGCTTATATATATAGCTATTTCTTCTTAAATAAGACGACAAGAGTCCTTGAAGAGAAGTGTCTCCATTTAAAGGTTAGGTTGACTTGTAGGGCGACTAGATGAGGTGGCTGACTTGATGATGATTTATTTGACAGCAAGGAGACTTTGATGGAGGAGTCTTTGACCATACAAAATTTGACTTTGACTTAAATAAACAATCCTAAAGCCTACAATGGAGGCTTGACCTAAGAAAATTGACCCAAGCATTAAACTAATGCTTTAACAAGTCAATTCAATTAATAATAAAATTAATTTTGCTTTCTTTTGACAAATATATTACATTTTGACTCAAGTACAATTATGAAGACCGAACCTAGTTACATTCTTCAACACTCCCTCTTAACTAGGGAGGTATTCATATAACTATAGAGGTACATGGAAGATCTCAAAACACATAAGCTACGAAGAAGTTTAGGCATCGCAATGCCATGGACTAGATTCCTAACCAGGGCAATCTATCCGAGTGGGACTAAGATGGGCTAAGGCTTTCAGCCTCTCTAGATACCATCAAGCTTACTTGCTAACCATCAACCTAGGGATCCAGGTGTGTATCCGAGGTCAGAGCTCTATGACCAACACCACCCTCTCTACTTTGAGACCTAGACATCAACACAAAGTGTCGACCAAATGTCCTCCCAGGGAATGCTTCACTGACAAAGCCTCAGCAACAAATCTTTTCGGATCAAACTGGTCGGTAAACAGCATGCTATCAAAACTTCGAGAGATTTACATCTACAAACACAACCCCAATCAATAATATACTTTCAAATGTACATAATCAAATACAAAACTTCGTGATCGTCCAGACAACTAGATGTTGCTCTCAACTTATCATAGTAGGACTATCAATCGAATCTTTGACAAACAATTCATCAATCATACATTTTCCTTTCCTACTTCACATTTAGTAACATATCCATCAAAACGCATTCTCCAGTCAAAACTATGTTATGCCCTCCCTCTCAACCAGGGAAATTTCTTCTATACAAGCTCCCTCTGAATCTAGGGAGATTAGCTTCTTCTTATGACATTGGAGAATCTTCCATGGCTTCCATCCTTCTCATCATGCTTATCATATCAATTTCTCTTACAGACATCTTCACCATTTTTAAGTCGATTTACCTGCACAATTTAGATAGCAAGTACAACTAAATCTATAGAAGCATGAAGTTAGCCATAACAAAATCTAATCATGGAAGCATTAGAATTTACAATCATAATCAACAAGAGACTATACTTAAATATTTCAATTTCATGTCCAGGTTTTTTTACAAACCCTAAATCACATCAATATCTCAATTAAGACATCAATCTCATTATATCTAGGGCCTTAACATTATTCTCAACAAGATGACAAGTTCTTTCATATAGAAAACCCTAGAAACAATCCAAACAAGCAATGTATATAACAACTTTCAGAATTCATATGTTAGACTACTCGCTAGGATTTCATACAGATCCTAGATATCCAAAATCAATCGTAGCTTAATCAACAACATGAATAGCTTCTACTAGGGTTTGATGTAAACCCTAGATCTTCCATCTACAAATTCTCAACAATCATTATATAGATTCATAGATTCCAGATTGTTAAACATACTAGAGAATTTAGCAACTACTAGAGTTTAGCTGCAAAACCTTAGATTTCCCAAACAACATCATCCTAGAATATTAAACTCAGAAAAGGGCTTAGATTAAACCCTAAGACTTATGACCGTCAATAATTGGGTCAACACACATATCTAGGAATTCATTATCATGCATAAACACATCATATGTCAGACAATACATTAGACATATATCGACCTAGGCCAGGTTAGGGTTTTAACCAAACGGACACATACCTAGGGTCTCATTCCTAGAACCTTACTTTAAATACATCACAAGGGTTTGGCTTATAGACCCAACCAAACACTAAACATTTAGGGTTTCATAACATAGCAAAGCAAACCCTACTATACCAAAACTTCAAAGGTTTGGGATCTTAGACAATATCATTCAACCCTAACAAGTTAGGGTTTTCATGATCATACCAAAAACCCAAACATGACATCATCATCAAAAACTTCAAATAGCATTTTTCAATAACCCTAAGCAAGCTAGGGTTTCGCACATTATCATTAGCATACTCGTAAGTTATGGTTTTCAAGAGAACCTATCTAGGGTTCTATAAGAACAATCAAGGATATGAGAGTAGATTTATCAAATCATGAATCACCCTAAACAAGAATTTTTATGATTCAATACAACAAGATATAACAATGTTAGTAATGTAACACAAATTTCAAAATACGATGAAGGTACTTTTTATATTAAGAGAATTTTATAAGGTGTACAGTCTAAGACATACATGGAGATGTTCCTTGACAAACCTTGTAAGGATTCCTTGAAGTGTTCTCTTTATATTAAGTCGGGATCTTTTATACATATAATTGATACTTTCAAGCAAAACATGTGGTACCAAAAACATGATTTAATTCCTCAAGTTAGATCTTCTACGTAACCACAGAGGATGGAATCCTATGAAAAGTTATTCCTTCTTTCAATCAATATTATGAATTTTGCTTGAAATCCTATAATACTTGTAAACCCTAGAAGATAAGGATTAAGGTTCTATTGTGAGATTTTTATATGTTATCTGGGGGTTAGAATCTTTATCCTTGACTAGGTATGAACCATTTAAAATTAGATATATTGAAAATCTCAAAGCTTATGATTATACGTACCTTGTGATTACATCCCTCTGATTTGATAGCTCATTAGACTTGTTGCATGTGCATCTTATTAAGTGACAATACTTACTTGATTTCCTTGAGCTAGTACCTTGTACTCGGACTAGTGCTCATAATAGTGCTGAGAATTTGTAGACCAGACTTGGATCAACTTATATAAGTAATTTGTACTTCAAACCGTTCTTTGTAGTATGCCAGCGTTCTTCACACTTCGGTCATGAGATCCTAATTATACTTTGAAGCGGCTTTCTTATATTATAGTTTTGTGATATCCCTTTCTTATTTCGATCACACTTCAGTTAGTCTTGGTGCTTTATTTATATGCAATGTTATCAGAACCGAACCGGTTCTGAAAAACCGGCCGGTCCGACCGGTTTGGAGGCAAAACCGGTCCGAACCGGCCCTCCGAACCGGAAATGACCGGTTTGGTACTGAACCGGCCGGTTCCGTCACTGAACCGGCCGGTTCCGTACCGGTCCGGTTCGGACCGGTTCAGAGACCGGTTCCACCAGTTCACAAGCCTGGGCACTAAAAAAAAAATTTTTTTTTTCTTAATTTTTTTTTAATTTTTTAAATTTTTTTTCTAAATTATTATTTTTCCTAGTTAATAACGCTACCCTGGCCCCCCCTAAAGCTACTTAAACACCCCCACCCCCTCTGTTTCCCTCACACTATTCATGGTAATGTTAAATTCTTAAAGTAAAAGTGACATTCTCCTTAATCTTCATTTTCATCCTTTTACTTAAATTTTTAACATTACCATGAAATGACTCAGGATGTTTGAGAGTGGTTCCGACCTCATTGGATTTCATATGGAAAAAGTAGAATTTTAGATCTCATTCAAAATCCAGCAGACTTATCAGTTTTTCAGGATTTCAGGATTGGGTTATTGCAATGTTTCCATCAAATTTTGTCATGTATTAGGGTATGGAACTTGTATTTAATCAAGAGCACCAATCCCTTTATGTACCTTGATGTTAGTGACATTGGTTGTCAAACTCCTCTATCATGACCCTACTAAAAATGTACCCATCACTCAAACAAAACCTTGACTATCGAAGATGATAGATAAATCTATGTTTAAATCAATGAATTAACTATGAATTTGTGTAAAAAATATCTAATTTTTAATATATATATATATATATATATATTTTAATAAAATAATATATAACGTATCGTATCCCAGAAGTATCATGTTCCGGGGTCACCGTACCCGTATTCGATTCTTCGAATCCCCGTATCCCCGTATCAGGTGACTTAGGGATTCTGATGATGATTGATGATTTGATCATATGTAGCTTGTAGTATTGTAGGCTATAGTATAATACTATGATCTAACATGTTATTTTGGACTATAAAGACCTTTTAGAGCCTGTTTCTTGATGTTTGTTACATTTTTTGTTCAGCGATGTTTTGCACTAAGTGCTATTTTGGCTATCTGCACCTATATAATGAAAACTTTTTCATATTTGTGTTTAAATGGTTTGGATTAATATGGATGTACATGAATATATCTGGTTTTTCTTTAAAATATAAATATTTTATGTGTTTTTGGTAAACCGGTTTTTTTTTCCGGTTTTTTTCCGGTTCCGGTCCGGTTCCGACCGGTTCCCGGTCCACAAGGTTTTTCGGTTCGATAACCGGTTCGGTTCCGATAACATTGTTTATATGGTGGAAGCGTAGATATGACTTGTTCCCTTATCACTGTGGTGGCAATATAGAAAAGGTTTTACACTATGATTCTCTGACAGCTTGATATTATAGTTATATAATCCCTCTATTTGAATAGTCTTCTCTATGAGATATCAAACTTGACCTCTGAGATATATCGAATTCTTTTCTAATTGCACTGAACTTGTTTTCTGAAGTTACAATGAACTTGTATCACTAAAATTGCACTAAACATGGATCTCTACAATTGTACCGAACTTATATCAACAGCACCGAGATTGTATCTCTCTGAATTTGATCTCAGACAATGACATTACGCAAAATCTTCTTGCCAATAAGGTGATCTTCTTTTACCATAGCTCTGATACCATGTTGATAAATCCAAAGTGTCGCAAATTAATCGATTTCTCTTATAATGACATTATCTTGTGATGTTTCATTCTTATTGTTCTTTCTTTTCGATTTATCTTTACTTACCATCAAGAATAATTCCAAACAACAAATAAAAGAGGAAACGAGATGTAGGCACACAGCCAAGGCAAAACCCCTCTAGGAGAAAACCCGGTCAAAAATTCTTCCTTCAGTATATTAAGAACAAGATGAGACGAAAAATACTCTCACAACCTAACCTTGAGCCTTCCTCCATCAAGTCAACTTTGTCAGGCTTTGATCATTTCTTAATGCTGACAAACTTCAGTTCAGTGGCACCCAAATCATACTCACGAGTTTTATACCATCCTTAATATACTTTGATCCTCAGTTATGGCCTCGTCCTTGGTCCTGTAGTAGTCCTTATCATACCTCTTGGAGTCATAGATCTCCAAAGGAAACTGCACCGAGTTCCTTATAGAAATTTTTCTTTGCACTTATATCAGTTTTGTGATAACATAGTATTCAGTTCATAAACATAACAATGCTTTGACCATATATCATTGAGCCTGAATTCTCCTTTATGACATGACTGTGACTGTGATTTACACCAAACTTCACACTGAACTTGCTTCTAAGATTACACAAATTCACCACTTAAGTTGATCTTAATTTTGTCTCCTTATAGTATGCTGAAACCATGTCACTTGATTTCACTGAAACCTTCTCTGTAATTTGAGTGAAGTATCATCTCTTCTGAACTGTGATTTTACCAACCCTCACTCTCTGAATTAGAATCGAACTTGTCACCTTGAGATTCTGCACCAACTTGTAATCCGCATTCATCACTCTGAAACTGATTCGAACTTGTTCACTATGTTTTATGTGAAGAACTCATGCTTAAATATATAGTTGTTTCTTCTTGAAATAGGCCGGCATGATTCCTTGAAGAGAAGTGTCCCCATTTAAAGGTTAGGTTGACTAGATGAGGACATTGACTTGATGATGATTTATTTGACAGCAAGGAGGCTTTGATGGAGGAGTCTTTCACCATACAAACTTTGACTTTGACTTAAATAAACAATCCTAAAGCCTACAATGGAGGCTTGACCTAAGACAATTGACCCAAGTATGAAACCCATGCTTTAACAAGTCAATTCAATTAATAAAAAAATTCTTTTTGCTTTCTTTTGACAAATATATTACATTTTGACTAAAGTACAATTATGAAGACCGAACCTAGTTACATTCTTCAACATTGTCTTATGTGCTAAATGGATCATCAAAACCCCAAAAGGGGTCAAATCCTAGAAATTCTTACTTGATTTAACCTCGGAAAGGGGAAAAACTCTTCCATTAGAAGATGCTTAAGGAAAGAAAAGTTGGAGAGGCCTTGGTCTTCAAACCCTCCTCAACTATCCACAACCCACTCAAGAGTCAAGATTGATTGCTTATTACCAAAATCATTCGGAAGACTTATGAACTTGTCAAATATTTCCTTTATTATAAAGAACTTTAGAAACAACCATTTTGTAAATGTTCACCCGCTCTTCTAGCGGCATGTAATTTTAGTGATTTCTAAACTGCCATGGATATTCCACTAGATAGTTCATCTCAACACATCTAATAAAAATAGGCCAAAATCTTGCTATGGGGGTTAATTATTGTTTTTTTTTCTTATCCATGTAATAGATAAAATGTAGAAAATAGAGAATAAAATAAAATCACACACCAACCACGATGAACACAAAATATGTTCTAGGAAATCCTTACGGGAGAAAAGCCAGATGGAAGGTGAGGTCGTTTTGCTCTCCCTTTCTCTAGAATGGAGATAATGCAAGTACAAAGAAGGCACTCTCTATGGAGTACATGTGGCCTTCTAGGTTGCTACAGAAAACTAAACCCCCTTTGTTATGCTCTCCCAACCCACCCCTAGGTTTCTCTACTCATCTATGGAAATAGATACAATTGAATAGAATATAACCCCTTTTCCTCCTAGCGGCCTAATTATAACATAGCCTAATAGCCAACTAGGGGTTAGGTTTGACTTCTTAAACTCTCAACTAGAGTTACAAATTTGACACTTCTAGGTCATCTTCATAGTCCCCACATGGCTATCCCCTCTGTTAGAAATCCACACTCCCTTGGTTTGGGCTATGCCTTAGCTAGGAAACATAAGCACATTGAAAATGCCTAACTTAAAAAAAATTGTATAGTGGAAATTACACCAACAATTAGATCAATATAGTACAAAATATTTTATTACCCAAACATGTTTCTTACAAGTCTATTAATAAGAAAGCCTTAGGCTATCATACTAGGGATCATGGCCCTTTACAACCCCTGTACAATGCCAATGTCAGGTCAAATCCTCTTCACCACAACTCTTAGGGTTGAGGCCATGTCCCTTAGGCTCTCATATGCCCGACATACAACACCTACAACACTTAAATAATATTGTTGTAGAAAACTAGGTTAACTAGCAAACCAATTTACTCACCTAGGCATGTTCCTTACGAAACTGTCCTCCATTATTGTTGTTGTCCCCTGCAACCAGCTCGCTTCAATCTTTTGTTAGCCCTGGTCTTCTTCGTCAGCCCTCAGTCTACTTGTTATGCCCTCTATTAGGCCTCAGCCTACACTCCTTGGCACCTAACAGACCTCGGACCTAACTCAATTTGTTGTTGCAGTCCTAGTGTAGGCCTCGACCTACCTTACTTGCCCTTAGCCAACCTGTTATAGACCTCGACCCTCTTGTTTCATCCCTAACAGACCTCAGCTAGACCAATTCTCACTTCAACAGACCCTCAAAGAGCCATGATCTTTGGTATGGGAACCTAAGGCTTTCTTATTAATGGACTTGTAAGAAGGATGTTTGGGCAATAAAAAATTGTGTACTATATTGACCTAATTGTTGGTGTAACTTCTTTTGTGCAAAATTGTTTAAAATTAAGCATCTTCAATGTGCATGTACTCAACAGATCAGTGTGTATGATTCTATTGAAGCGAGAATACATACACAATCCATGTACAATGCCAATATCAAGTTAAATTCTCTTTACAAAAACTCTAGTGTTGAGGCCAAGTCCTTTAGGCTCTCATCTTCCCAATATACAACACCTACAACACTCAAACAACACTGTTGTAGAAAACTAGGTTAACCAACAAACCAATTTACTCACCTAGGCATGTTCCTTTAGACCATTGTCCTCCATTGTTGTTGTTGTCCCTTGCAACCAGCTCTCTTTAGCCTTTTGTTAGCCCTAGCCTTCTTCAGCAACCCTTGGTCTGCATGTTTTTCCCTCTACTAGGCCCTACTAACATTGTGTAGGCATCGACCTACCCTCCTTCGCACCTAACAGACCTCAGCCCTAGCACAATTTGCTACTGCAATCCAAGTGTAGGCCTCGGCATGCCTTACTTGCCCTCGACCAGCCTGTTACAAACATCATCCCTCTTGTTCCAGCCCTAACAGACCTTAGCTAGGCCTATTCTCACTTCAACAAATCCTCGACCTTGCTATCTAGGTTGTAGCTAAGGTTATTTAACCCAACATGGTTGTGTCTCATTCCTCTTTGACTGTGCTGCCACAGATCGAGGGCTCAGCCCTTTGCAATTGCAATCAAAACTTCCTTAAATAAACTCTCCTTGACCACAAAACTCGGCTTCTTTTCTTCCTTTGGCAGCGGCTTTCTTTTGTTGTCTAGAACACACAAAATATTCCACCTCACTAGTTGTCCTTTGTTTATGCAGCCTTCTTCCTTACTTAGGTCTACGACTATGTCACTCTTTTGCCTCATCGGAAGAAGAATAGTCCATCACACTTCTTGTACACTAGCTTCTCCATTGGCTAGTATATATACTTGTCTCTTAAGTCACTTAGGAAGCCCTCCTTTCCTTCAAGAGGCCTCCAACACAACCTTAACAATAAATTAGAATATTAAATTCCCTCTCCTAGGTTCCAAGCCCACTCCTTTGGGTCCAAAACCCCAAACTCAGATGCAAATCCCACACAAAATCTTTGTGGACGATTTTCTCTCACAAGGGATATCATTCTTGACAAAATATCGGCGAGGGTCCTGAAAACATCTTTTTGGCAATATCGGCAAAAATATCAGCAAAATATCGGAAAATATTGGCAAACATGAAAAATTCATTATATATTCAGTATCATCATGAGTTATATGTAGCAAAACAAACAAAACTAGTACCTATCTATTTGAGATCAATGCCCTCTCCCCCTTTTACATGAAAACATGGTGGGTTGTTTGTCAGGTCTGCCCCTGGCAATACAAGGCCCTGGCCCTGCACCTAATGTCAAATGATGACTATTAGCTATGGAGTTGTGCTCTCCTATATCTGTAGCAGATGGTGTTGTCGTTGACGCTCCCACATGCTCTTCCTTCTCCTCCTCCTGCTCCTCCCTCGAGTCCTCCTCCTTTTGTTTCCCTTGTACTAATGGTTCCTCCTCTAACCATGTAGGTGACTCCTCCATGATGGGAACCTCAGACCCTAGCCTCCACTTGAGAATACATCAATATCGTCTGAAGATATGGCATCCACATCTAATGGTTTCTCTATTTGTTTCACTCGTAGTCAGAGATTGTAATGCACATACACCAAGTCACTGAATCATGAAAACTCCAACCTGTAAGAGTGTCATAAAAAAAATTTAATGAGGCTTGACACGTGAGGGTCGTAAATTAGTAAATTACAATAAATGTAATTGCTCAGTTGAAGGTTGAAGCTAAAATTTATAACCTGTTGTGTTTCTTTGAGTGTATTTTCTCAAATACACTCCAATTGCGCTCACACCCTGAAAAGCTATAGGTCTAACTCAGTACTTTAATGGCCAATTTCTACAAATTTGGTGCTCTTGCACCATAGCTTCGCCATCAAACATTTGCAACAAAATAAAGAAAAGTTAAAAACTTAAAACATAATTAAACTTTCAAATAAAATATAATTGTATTTAAAAAATCTAGAATTATAGATTAGTAAATAGAAAATTCCAATGAGTCATGACTCGTCACTTACGTGGCATGAAGAGGGTTCTCTCACGAATAGCATCTTCGAATCTTCACAGCCAAATAGGACATCACCATCTTGATACATCTGTATCTCGCAATTGATTTTATTACAAAGCTTGGGATCAGGTACCATCCTATGAGTACATGTATGGAGCCCTTCCATCACCTTGCCATCAAAATCAATGCCGCATTGTATGAAAATGTGGGGTTGAGTAACAATGTTGTTGCATGAATGGATCGATGAAGCATCCCTGTCCACCAATTATCAATCGCATCCAATAACATCATTTGTCTATTAAACTCAACCGAACCCATGTCTACATAAGAATCACGAATGGTCTACTTGGCCCCATCCATGGCCTCATACAAATAAGCCATTGAAGACTTATGCGCATCTACCAATCTTAGAACCTTTACTAAAGGTTCACTAACTGAGCACACTTCTTCTACACCTTACTTAAATGTGTCATTGTACACCATTTTTGCAATGGCTTTCCCATCCTATCCCATATTGGCTTTCCCATCCCATTTCCTCATATCCTCAAGCAGCAAATCAATACAATGTATTGCACATGAAGTCCAAAACAACGTGTGGTGCCTATCCATAAGCATCTTGTCGGCAACCACATAATTAGTTCCATTATCTGTTATAACTTGCACCACATCCTACACACCAATCTACCAAACAAACCCATCTAACAACTCACATATCAATGTTGCATATTTTATGTGTTGATGCATCCATTGATTTAATAAACATGGTACCTTTAAGACAATGTACCAAGAAATTTAGAAGGGTCCTACCCCTCCTATCTGTCTAACCATCAGACATCATTGTGCATCCATACACCTCCCATGTTTGCTTCGACTTTACCAATATAGACTTGATGTCATACACTTCTACTTGGAATGATTAGCCCCCGCAACTCCTCATATGTAGTATTTTTGTACCCTGGGTCCACAATAGCAATAGCATCACACATTGGCTGCCAAAATGGATTTTTTTATCATATTGAGTGGTAAGTCACTACAGAAAAGACACCTCCCCATAACTCTATCAACTTCTTGCTTCTTTTTTCTAACCACTGACTTTATGGAATGTTGTGCTCCACATTTGGTTCGTGGAACAAAAAATGATGACCTCCCACTCCCAATCACATCAGTAGGGGATGTTGTGGAGCCCCTCCCACTACCCTCAGGCTCAAATTCGAAAGTAGATATCCCTGAAGATTTTCTTGCATGTTTAGCCATGTCTCATTTTTCCTCTTCTTTCTTTCTGTCTTTTTCATCAATTGCTTCAAGAGATTTTTTTATAAGCTTCGCACTAGAAATCATACAAATCCCAACATCATGTCTAGGGAGTCTAGCCAGACGGTGTTTCAATCGTGTAACCCCTCCTATCATCCTGGTCCCACACAAATTGCATGGCAGATATGCCTGATTTGTCCCACCATATGGTTCCCCATACTGCCAAAATGGGTCCAAAGGATTTGGCATATTTGTAGTGGATTAATGGACAGCATCAAAATTCAAACCTCGAGCACTAAAAAGACAAAAAAATAGCATTAAACCCTCGTACACAAGAAATAATCGGCACCTCATTTTAAAAAATCAATTTTTTACTACATTATTTGCAATGAAAAATGGCAATAAGAGGGTGCAAAAGCAAGTTTGAAAAAAAAATGAAGCTTATTGTCCAAATATGGAGAAAACCCTTGCATTGGTTTATGGGCATGAAAACCATAGCAAATGACAAAAAACAAAGAAGCAAAATGTTGGTAGGCTAGGAGGCAAGCAAGCATAACCCTAAATCTATGAAAAAAGCCATTAAAACAAGGGTTTTTAACAACATACCTATTAATGGAAGAAATGAAGTTTGTCTCACTGATCTTGAATCTTACATCCACAAAAAAATTTTGGTTGGTGATGATAATGGTTTTTGATCCTCAATCCCTCTTTGAAAACCACCACAAAGCTCTTCCCCTTCTTTCTCCAAGACCAAATAAGAAAAATTGACCAAATTAAAAGTAAAAAAACGGCTTTGTAACCGGGGCCCCGAATGCCAAGCGATATTTTCAATCATAGTGCAATTTTTTGCCAAAATATCGACAATATTTCGTAAATATTGCGATATTTTCAAAATAGAAAATATCCCAATATTTACTTGCCGATATATCGTTTTGGGGAAAATATCATGATATTTCTGATATTTCGCAAAATATCGACGATATTATCAACACTAATTCTTATTACTCCAAAGGTGGAATGCAGGTTTCAATGCATTGAGAGACACGCCCAGGCGCAACATTCTATGGGTAAAGCTACTAGGACTCCCATTGGAATTATGGTCAAAAGATGCAATCATGGCAATTGAAAACAAAATTGGGAAATTCTACTTCTCAGAGGAAGGTAGTTTTGGGTGTCTTGATAAGAGGATTGCTTGGGTTCTCGCGGAGATGGAATTTTCCAGGGGATTGCCCACTGAGATTGACCTCTATTAGGGGCACTTGTGTTTCAAACAAGTTATGGACTATTGGAATGTTCCATTCCGTTGCCAATGTTGTCATGCTATAGGCCACCTATTGGTTGATTGTCCGAACCATTTTAAGGCAGGATGTCAAAGGAGAAATCTTTAGGGGTTTGATCAGGGTCGTAGGGCAGTTGGGCAAGGGCTAGAGTGACCCTGAGATCCTGATAACATGTTATCTTCTGACTCAACAACAATTTCCCTTGATTTTCCTCCTTCAAGGGGAGGTTATCATCCCAATAATGATGGCGAACAGATAGAGTCTAAGGGGAGGTTATCATCCCAATAATGATGGCGAACAGATAAAGTCTAAGGGGATAGGCCACCCAAAAGACTGTCATATGAATCTCGACTTTCCCATTGGTATGGAGGGCGGAAGTGGCCTCGGGATTTCGGATTTCACGCATTGTTCAAGGGTCGACGAGTAAAATCACAATGGGGTGCCCTTGTCTGGTGATGGTCATGTTCGAATTCCGTTGGCTAAGGGCCTCGTTAACAGAGATGAATATTTTGACTCTCCCAAAAAATTTGGGGCTCCCTCCGTTATGAGGTCAGACCTGCCTTCGGATGATTTGGAATTAGAGTATATGGTTAGAGATGCAGTGATTGGATTGGAGCCATTGACAATCAAACAATATTTCTTTGTAGATAATGAGGTATGTGTGGGCCCAGAATAAAGGAAGCTTGTGACTACCAGGACGAAAAAAGGGGTGAAGCTCAAAAAACTCTCCAATGATCCTATGGTACTAGTAGATATTCAATCTACATTTCAGGAGTCTCTCTTGGATTCAAATCCTCCTGATAGGTAGCAAGCTAGCATCAAGGTTGGAAATATGGAAGTTGCTCTTTCAGATCCTTGGGTCCTTAGAGATTATGTGCCCGAAGAAGATCTTTAGACATGATTATTATGTCATTGAATGTGCGGGGATTGGGATCTGCCCCTAAATATAGATCCCTTCAGAGTTTGATTGGTTTACATCATCTGGATTTTGTTCTATTACAGGAGACTATGTGTAGCAGAGAAAAGGCATGGGAGGCCTTGTCTAAGATCTGTCCCAAGTGGCATTTTTGTGCGACTAATGGGCTATCAGGCAGTTTGCCCGCAATGTGGAAGCCGAGTATATTAAAACTTTCGGCATATCATTTTGAGTATGGGATTCTCTTGTCTGGCTATCGAAGAGGGGCGGTGAGGAGGATTCAGATCCTTAATTTATATGCCCCTTATTCAAATAAGAGAGATTTTTAGGAAAGATGCGAAGCAGGTGGTTTTTTGGACCTTAGCTCTCTTGTCATAGTCGGTGACTTAAACTTCACGCTAGACAGGGATGAGATTTGGTTCGCAAATGCAAAGGGGGACCCTCTGGGGTCATATATTAAATATCTTCTCGCTCAAAAATTCTTGGTGGACATCAAACTAGCTAAGGCAGGGCCAACTTGGAATAATGGCAGAATAGGTACAGCGGGGATATCCAAAAGGTTGGACAGGTTTATCATTCAATCGGGTCTGATGAGTGGTCTGGATAACCTCAAATCCTGGATCATTCCGTCTTATGATCTCGTACCATTTCCTGATATTCTTGGAATGGTATGGAGACTCTTATAGATCTTTTCCCTTTAAATTTTATCCTATCTGGCTTAAGGAACAGGAGCTGGTAGATTCGATTCGCAAGACATGGACATCGTCATCATCTGAGATTGGTACTTCTGGATTGGATGTTTTTTGTCTCAAGCTCAAAGCTCTAAAGTCAGTAGTCACGAAATGGGCGTACAATAAAAAAAAATGTTTAGGGAGCTTATTGATATCGAGAAGGAGAGTGAAAGACAGTCTGATCCAAAGAGCCCTGGCTACTTCTCGGAAACTACCAAAGAATGCCTAATCGAGCTGAAAAGAGAAAAAAAAAAAAAAAAAGATATTAGCGATTCAAGAAGAAGAGTGGCACATCAAGAGCAGGGTGATGTGGGTGTGGGAGGGAGACAGAAACATGTGGTTTTTTCATAATCAGGCGTCTTTTAGGAGGCAGAAAAATGCCATATGGAATATTAAAGATGAAGCAGGGAATTCCTATTCCAATCAAGCGGACTTGGAAAAGGAAATGGTTAGTTTTTTCGGGCGCACCTATACAACATGGAAGGAGTCAATGTGGTTAATCAGATTGGATTTTTTAATATTTTCCCGAATATGATTGATGAGGAGGCCAAAGCTATGTTGGAGAAGCCAGTTTCCAAGGAAGAGTTATTGGGAGTTATTAAATAATTGGCCAAGGATAAGAGTACGGTTCAATATGGTTGGCCCATCGAACTCTTTCTTTTCTTTCAGGATATCATGATAGAGGACCTGGCTGTCATAGTGGATGAATCTCGGCGGTTATGCTCAATCTCTGGTTCGGTAAATTCCTCTTTTATCACACATATTTCAAAAATTGATAATTCTTCTACATTCGTTGATTATTGCCCAATATCCCTTTGTAACACAGTATATAAAATGATATCAAAATTAATTGCTAATCGGATTTTCCTATGCTATCTAAGCATATCACATCCGAACAATTTTATTTTTTGGATCAAAAACAGATCCATGGCGTTGTTGCAATAGCACAAGAGTCTGCTCATTCCATAAAGACTAAGCATCTCAAAGCTTGTCTACTGAAGATAGACCTCATTAAAGCCTATGATTGCATTGACTGGGAATTTCCGAGATTAATTCTCCATAAGATTGGTTTGGCGGTCCAGAGAGTCGATTGGATCATGACTTGTGTCATGTCAGCACACCTAGTGGTTATTATTAACGAGTTTTCATCAGAGTACTTCCAGGCGTCTAAAGGCTTAAGACAAGGCTGCGCCCTGTCTCCACTTCTCTTCTTGATAGTGATTGATGGAATGAGCGGGAGCATTGGAGCGGCTAGGTCCAGGGGAATTATTTCAGGATGTAAGAAAAGAAGGCAAACCTCTCTGTCACAGTTGATGTTTGTCAACGACATTCTTTTTGGTCAGGAAAGGGACTATTCAGGAATGGAGGTAGTTCTATCAGATTTTAAATGATTTTAGTGATGCATCAGTCCTTCTCATGAACAAGAGGAAATCTGCTCTTATAGCGACTGATCATGAGTCCGTTTTGATGAAAGATATTGCCAACCTGTTCAGGGTTAATTCTCTTCCATTAGATATGGGCTTTAAATACCATGGCTTCTTCATTACGATAAATTGCTATGAGATATGTGACTAGGATTGGCTGCTGATGAAATTTGAGAAGAGAGTGAGTTCTTGGTCTTTCAAGTGGTTTTCCTTGGGTGGATGTCTCATTATTATTAAGGCAGCGCTGCAAAATACTGCCATTTACTGGATGCTCATTTTTAAACTTCCATCCTCCGTCATCAATAAAATTAAGTCTATCTTTGTGCGTTTCTTATGGGAAGGCTGTGGAAATCATAGGAAAATTCCCTTTGTAAGTCTAGAGTCTTTGACTAGACAAGTGAATCAAGGCGGATGGGGTATCAAAAATTTGGAAACATTCACTCGGGCAATGTTGTTGAAAAATTTATGGAGGGCTATTAATGGAGGGGGAATATGGAACTAAATCATAAAAAATAAGTACTCAAGGAGTCAAATCTTTGGTCAGCTGGATCAAAGAGGGGGCCCTGGAGCACAATGTTGCATCCATGTCTTGGAGAAGCCTTATGAAAACCAAGCACTGACTGTTCGGTAATATCAGATGGGAAAATGGCTCTGGGTCGATGGCAGAAATTGGCATGGCAGCAATTAAATGGATGCACAGTCCACATACCCTGTCTCTTCCTCTTCTAGAAACCCTTCATAGCAATGGTTTCTATAAGTTGAAAGATATCTCTGTTGACAGAGGACCAGGCATACAGCATTCGACTTGGAAATCGGTAGTAGACATGAGTTTCTCTGGCGATTTTGCTGAAGAATGGGATGCATACATTTTACACCTGAAGATGGCGGGCGTCACATTTTCATCCAGTGTCGATAGGCTGTTATGGAATGCAAGCACGGTTAAGGATCAGATTGAGGTAAAAGGGATTTACCAATTCCTATCTAAGGGCAATATGATGGACTCGAGTCTAAGATGGTTTCAGAAATCGTGGAGTTGGGATATTCCTTAGAAGCTTAAATGTTTCTGCTGGTTAGTGGTCCATGATAAATACTCGTGTGGGCCAATCTGATCAAAAGAGACTTCCAGGGGCCTGGTAGATGCACTCTATGTCAGACTTCCTTGAAAGACGTCTCACATCTTTTGCTTTAGTGCCCACATGTTGTTGCTGTCTGGAATGAGGTCCTTCACATTCTTCATCTATCAATCCTCTATTGGTGCTTCTCTGTTTCAATGGTTTACAAAACCCAAGGATTTCAGAGCACTTCCGTTCTACATTCTATGAGAATTTGGCACATGACGAATGCTGAGATTTTTGACCAGAGGAAGCCGGATGTCAGGGGAACCAGTATTAAGATTGTTGCCTACTTCATGGAGAAGTGTCCCATCACAGAAAAGATTTCACACCGAAGTATATTTTAAATGACATATGTAACAAGTTTCTGGATGGTTTCTTCGATGGGGCATCTCCATCAGGGAGGTGTTGAAGAACGTAACTAGTGTCGGCATTCATAATTGTATTTGAGTCATGATGTAATGTATTTGTCAAAAGAAAGAAAAATAAAAATTATTTATAAAAAGAAAAATTATTATTAAGCATGGGTTTCATGCTTTGCTTAATTGTTTCTAGGTCAAAAGCCTCCATTGAAGCCTTCTAGGGTTGAGTCATAAGTCCTTTTCCAAGTCATAAGATTATAGACCCTTCTTGGGCTTTGTAGATCAAGAAATAAAATTGTAAGAGAGTCAAATTTTGTGAGACTACCCTGCTCCACCAAGTTGGCTTGCCTTCCACATTTTATCAGCCTCATAAAGGGAAACCACCACCTTGAAGAAGACGAAAAATATAAGTGCATCCGACCTACTGAACGTAGATCATCGAGTGATTGGATCTAAAGTTGTTGCAAGGGAAACAGAGTGCGCAAAGCCTAATTTAGAAGAACCTATCGTCGCATGAAGTAAGAAGATCAATCAAAGAAATAAAAACCCTGAAAAAATTGTGCCTACTCTGTCACATATAAGAAAAAGAAAGTCTGTAATAGAACCACGAAATTACAAGGCCGAAGATATAGTGTGTACTTCAGAAATTGAAATGAAGACCAAGATCCTTGTTCAGGAGCAAAATTGTGTTGACTTGTGAAAGTATGGACTGGAGTTTGACTTGGGAAGCTGACTTGGTGGAGTGAAGGAGGTCACTTGTCTTGGTCTTGTTATTTTTTGTAGCATCGGATGTGTTCTAGCCGAGAAATTTTGTAGAGAGGCTAGAATACATGAGATCTCCAAAACCCAGAAATCATTTCTGGAAATTCTGCCTAAGAGTGTCTCAATTAGATTATTAACCATTTTTTAAATATTTCCTAAGTCTAAACTTAGGAAATATGGTTATTCAATCAGTATTAATTGAGATAAAATGAGAAACATCTAGAAACTCGCACGGATCGATCCAGAGACGATCCTAGCCATTGATTAAGTTTTTATCTTGGTTGTTGGTGCTCCAACAATGGATTATAAGAGGAGATCGATGTGGTGATGGAGAAAATACACTAGTGCAGATACTCAATGCCCAAGCAGTTTGATTTTCTCAGAGGCAAAAATTTAGCAGAGAAGATAGAGTCAGAGGGTGAGTAGCAGGTAAAAGAGGAGGGTAGCAACATTCCGGGAGGAGGCCAAAATCCCCACAGGGTTTGCGTAAACACTGCCTAGAGGGTGATCCAGCAGGCTCAACGTAGAGGCTAGGGAGGTAATTTCGAAGGAAGAAAATAGCAGTAGGGTGAGAGAAAATTCTCACAATAATTTGCCAGTATTTTCCTCAGATTAGATTGTCGATTGAGCATCTAAATCATTGTACTCAGAATTGCTGCTCAAGAATAATAATAAAACCCTCATTTGCTACACCATTTTTCCCGCGTTGGATTTTTCCGGGGACAATTGTCCAAAAATAACTGTGTCAAAATTCTTTTGTGTGTGCTAAAATTTCTCAATGTTCAATATTTTATTTTCCAGATAAATTTTATGGTGAAAATTGCAATTGTGATTTTATTCATTGTTTGTCGTAGCAAATAAACTGTATAATTAAATTTACATTTACAAAAATAATTTCCATTTGTTGCAATAGATAAAAAATTCACATGGTATCAGAGCAAAATTGATCAGCAGGTGAGCTCAGAAGCGAAAAGAAGAAATTTTGTTGTTCAGTGACAGCAGTAGGCTGAAATTCCCAAGGGGCAGCGCAGTCTTTTGCCAGGAGCTTGAGTTACTTGAGGAAACTTGATTTTTCAGGGTAGAAAAAATCGATTTTCTACATCAAGTGATTCCATAAGCAGAGGGAGTAGCTCAGATCTTTCGTTGGGCAGATCTCTAACTAGACGCAAAGGGTTTTTGTTGTGGTTGCTAGAGAAAAGCCAACTTCGGATGAAAGAAGAATAGCACGCTATAAATTCTTCAACATAACCATGGGCAGAATGACATTCAAGAGGCTTCAGATTTGTCTTCTAGGTTGGAGGACGAATTTGCTTGGTTGTCAGGAACAACTTCACAGGGTGTCTGGTAGATAGACAGTGGAGCATCAACTCATATGACAGGGGTTAGAGAATATTTCTCTAGCTACAATGAAGAGCAGATGGATTTCCAGATTACCATGGGAGACAAAACGAAATGTACTTTAGTAAGGAGAGGTACCATAGATTTTTAGAGGAAGTTAGGAGCAAGCACAAGCGCTACAGATGTATTGCATGTGCCAGGATTAGGTATGAAACTGATTTCAATATCGTTGTTACAGGATAAGGGGGATGATATTCACTTCGTAGGGAAGAAAGTGTATGTCAAACACCCAAGCTGGAAGAAGGTAAGACAGATTGGAGTTCAAAGAAACAGATTGTACTGATTGCAGATCGACTCTCCAATGACACTAATAAGCAGTGACAGTAGAAGTGGGAAAGCGATGAATGATTTATGGCATAGGAGAATGGGACATCTACACCATGAAGTGCTCAAAATGCTCAGAGAAACAGTAAGAGGGGTTCCAGAACATAGCATGGAGCACGATGACATGTGCAGGGGATGCATACTTGGGAAGTATGCTAAGGCAGCATTTCCAAGAAGTGGCAGCGAAGCAAATGGCTTATTAGGACTTATACATTCAGATGTTTGTGACCCTATGTCCACTAGAGCTCTCAGTGGTGTTGAATACTTCATCACCTTTATTGATGACAATTCCAGGAAAACCTGGATTTACTTCATGAAGACCAAAGATGAGGTCTTCGATCGTTTCAGACAATTTAAGGCTCTCGTGGAGAATGCGACAGGGAAGAAGATCAAGGTACTTCAGTCAAATAATGGTGGAGACTATATTGATAAAGACTTCAAATATTTCTACGCAAAGGAAGGCATCAGAAGAAAATGAACAACTTCATATAATCCACAACAAAATGGGGTAGCGGAGCGGAAAAATAGAACCATTGTTGGGGCTGCAAAAACTACGTTGTATGACCAAGATTTGCGCAGATTTTTATGGGCATAGGCATGTAACACGGCAAAATATATTCAGAACGGAACTCCTCATAGAGCATTGGGGAAGAAAACACCAGAAGGAGTCTTTACAGGGATGAAGCCATAAGTTAGTTACTTCAGGATCTTTGACTGTGTTGCTTCTTGCCACATGCCAGATGAAAAGCATACCAAATTGGATCAGACTGCAGAGAAGGGATTTCTCGTTGGGTATAGCGACACCTCAAAGGCATACACGATCTACATTCCTAACAGTAGGAAGATTGTAGTAAGACGAGACGTGAAGTTCATGGAGGACTGAGCTTTTAGAAGATCTCGTGAGATGCCTGCAGGTGATCAGAATCAGTCAGCAAAAGCTCCCTTGGTCCAGCAACAAGGGCAGCCAGTGAGACTAGCAGGAGGACAGTCACAGGGATCAAGTACAGTGACTAGTACCAGTATTTCCTCGGGGGCAGGAAATCCAAGAAGTTCTCAGCAAATGGAGCAGCGGGGACAGGATGAGGAGGAGCTAGTTGAACCTCCCACCACTACTGGTTGAGCCAGCAGAGAAATTTGACATACATTGAGAGATGCATAGGAGTTTATTGGAACTCCTAGGACAAACAAAAGACAACGCAAACAGCCTCACAAGTACCAAGCATTGGTGACTCAGGTTGCAGAACCTTCCAGTTTTTAGGAGGCCACACAACATCAGGTGTGGGCAGATGCCATGGTAGAAGAGTACAGCTCTATCATGACGAATGACGTTTGGGAGGTGGTGCCAAGGCCTGAAGACATGTCAGTTGTAGGTTCTAGATGGATCTATAAGATCAAGTATGATGCAAATGGCAGTGTGGCAAAGTACAATGCTAGGTTCGTGGAAAAGGGGTGTGCACATAAAAAAGGGATAGATTATGAGGAGACCTTTGCCCCTGTTGCCAAATACACATCTACCTAGTAAGTTATATCCCTAGCAGCTCAGATGGGATGGCAGATTCATCAAATGGACATCAAGAAAGCATTCTTGAACGGGGTGATAGAGGAGAGAAGAGTATATAGAACAGACAGAGGGCTTCAAGACTCGTGAGAGGCGCACTCATGTGTGTAGACTGAAGAAAGCCCTATACAAACTCAAGCAGGCTCCCAGGGCATGGTATGGTCGAATTGATAGCTACATGCAGCAGATGTGATGTGTAACGAGTGACGCAGATCCCAACCTTTACTATTTGATGGTAGAGGGTGAGCCACTCATCCTAGTTTTGTATGTGGATAATCTCTTTTTGACAGGATCATCAAGGCTCATAGAGGACTGCAAGAGGAACCTGGCAGCAAAGTTTGACATGAAGGATTTGTGGTTGATGCATTATTTCCTAAAATTAGAAGTGCGGCAGAAGGATAGGGAGATCTTCCTTGGGCAAGGAAGATATGCAACAAATATTCTGAAGAGGTTCAAAATGCAGGATTGCAGACCCATGTAATATCCCTTCCAATAAAAATCTGCTAAGTGCTTTTCTCTATTTTTGAAAATTTTATACAGAGAAAATTTTGGGTACAAATTCAGGAAAAACAGGTGAAAATTAATTAATTTAATTTTGTGTGGTAGGGGAGGCCCCAAACATTAGACAAAGGAAAGATTAATCACATAGTGGGATGTGGGGGCCACTCCATGAGGAAAAACACACTCCTTGAGGAAATCAAATGGGAGGGAAGAGGGAAGAGGCAAGGAGGTTGAAATATTTGAGAGGAACACACAAGGAAAAGTAAGGCAACAATTATAAATAGAAGGTTGGCGGTAGAAATTGGTATCTTTTGCTAATTTGATATCTGGAACATTGTTTGCTCAAGTTGTTTAGCTGGGTCAGCAAAGTGTCGTTGAGCGCAAGAGTTTCCCAAGGAGGAAACTCACCCTTCTCTTCGATGGACTACGAGTGCCACCCTAGCAAGGTATCACCATTGTCTTGTGGAGGCAGGGAGAGGCATAGCACATGTACCACGAAATTTTTGAGCTCAGCTAGGACGCAGATTTAGAGCTACGTTGTCTTCTAGGAGTTGGTGCCGAAAAATAGAAACCACATAATTGTTGGATAATCCATTGCTAAATTTGTTCGAGGAGAGGAGGGAATAATTAGGGCAGAAGGAGCCATCTCGTTAGTGCGAATTTCTTTGGCTAAAGCTTATGCAGTATTTGTTCAGGCCTGCACAGTATTTGGGAAGGAATTGTTGTGGGGGGTCTTGGTCAGTGGTATTTGGAGTTGAGTTGTTGTGTGGGAGTTAGAAGGGAGCCAAGGGAGATTTTACACTATTTTTTAGGACTGCAAAGACAGAAATTGTTGCAGACCGAAATTTACTGGCAAAAGAGAAGTGTTGAGAATTTGGGGTCAATTTTGGAGCATCAAAACTAGAGAAAACCCTTTCTAGGTTTTTTTGGGTTTTTAACAAGGATTTCAAATCTAATTTTGCAAAATTTTCTACGCAGATTTGAGGGGGGAAAATCAAGGTCTCAAGTCAACCAGCAGTGCAGAATTACTGGGCCAGCACAGTTTTCTGAAGGACAAAACTGCTACAGCAGTTGGGCATTTTTGTATTGATCTCCTGAGGCTTGTATCTTGCCTTGTGGAAGCCCAGGAGCACTCCTTCCATTTCACATTGTACTCCAACCATTATATGTAATAAAATTGGCCAATCTGCTGTTCTGGGCACATATAATGTTTATGTGTGTGTTCACTGAATAATTTTATGTGTTGAAAATATTGCATGTCTTTGGTTATCACAATAAATTTCTATGAGGAACATTACAACCCATGTCTACGCCCATGATCACCAACTAGAAGAAGATAGATGCATCAGATGACAAGAATGTCAACCCCACCTTGTACAGACAACTTATTGGATCTCCCATGTATCTAGTCAATAATGGCCAGCTATCTGCTTCGTAGTCAATACCCTTAGTTAGTTCATGGTAGAACCGAAAAGGGTACATTGGGCAGCAGCGAGGCACACAATCGAGTATGGGTTGAGATATACACGAGGAGATGATGTCAAATTATGTGGATTCATAGATGCAGATTGGGTGGGCAGTTCAGTGGACAGGAAAAGTACCTCTAGGTACTGCTTCAGTGTTGGATCAAGGATGGATTCTTGGTGTAGCAGGAAGCGGAAGTCAGTAGCACTGAGCTCTGTAGAAGCAGAGTATATGGCAGCAAGCACAACTACGTGCAAATCTATATGGCTTGGGAGGTTGCTAGTCAGCTTGTTCAGGTAGAGGATGGAGGCAACCAGTGTCTATTGTGACAATCAGAGTTGTATAAAGCTCTTTGAGAACCCATTGTTTCATGACAAGTCAAAACACATAGATATTCGATGTCATTTCATCAGAGATTGTATACGACGTGGAGCAGTCCAGCTGCAATATGTTCCCACAGAAATGCAGGTTGCAGATATACCCACGAAAGCTCTATGAAGAGCTAAGTTCATCTATTTCAGAGAACAGATGGGTATGGTGGAAAACTCGTTTCAGTAGCAGAGGCAAACTACCTTGGATGATTCTCAGTTGTAGCAGCAGCAGATCAGAGGTAGTTGCAGTGCAGAGGCAATGTTGACAACAGTATGGCAGAGTCAGCAGCAGCACAGATGTGGCATATATCAGAGTTGTGCAGTAGCTGGTGGCCAATAGCAGCCAGACATCAACAGTGTAACAGGAGATGATGCAGAGACAGAGTGTTGTTGCAGAATGTGCAGCACTAGAACACTTTCCTCGCTAACAGAGAGTGTTAGATTTTGTAACATCAAATGTGTTCTAGCCACGAAATTTGGTAGAGAGGCTAGAATACATGAGATCTCCAAAACCCAGAAATCGTTTCTGGAAATTCCGCCTAGAAGTGTCTCAATTAGATTATTAACATTTTTTTAAATATTTCCTAAGCCTTAACTTGGGGAATATGGTTAATTAATCAGTATTAATTGAGATAAGGTGAGAATCATCTAGAAACTCACACAAATCGATCTAGAGATGATCCTAGCCATTGATTAAGTTTTAATCTTGGTCGTTGTTGCTCCAACAATGGATTATAAGAGGAGATCGATGTGGTGGTGGAGAAAATACACCAGTGCAGATACTCAGTGCCCAAGCAGTTCGATTTTCTTAGTGGTAGAAATTCAGCAAAGAAGATAGAGGCAGAGGGTGAGTAGCAGTTGGAAAAGGTGGGTAGCAGCATTCCAGGAAGAAGTTTTCCAGTTCTGGAAGAGGCAAATGAATCAAGGTCGAAATCCCCATAGGGACTGCGTAAGTATTGCGCAGAGGGTGACGCAAGAGGCTTAGTGCAGACGCTAGGGAGGTAATTTCGGACGTAGAAAATAGTTGTGGGGTGAAAGAAAATTCTCACAATAATTTTTCCAGTATTTTACTCAGATTAGATTGTCAGTTGAGCATCTAAACTATTGTACTGAGAATTGTTGCTAAAGAATAATAATAAAACCCTCATTTGATGCATCGGTGTTCCCACATTGGGTTTTTCCAAGGACAATTGTCCAAAAATAACTATGTCAAAATTCTTGTGTGTGTGCTAGAATTTCTCAATTTTCAGTATTTTATTTTCCGCAGTACTTTTATGGTTAAAATTGCAATTGTGATTTTATTTGTTGTTTGTCGTAACAAATAAACTGCATAATTAAATTTATAGTTACAAGAATAATTTCTAGTTGTTGCAATAGATAAAAAATTCACAGGTCTTAGATCCTAGTTGTCTCAATTTGATTTGAATCTACTAGTGGAAGAGTTTCACTGGGCTTTCCACTTGATTGGGGTTTTACCCAAGCTTGGAGCCTATCTCTGGTGTCCTATTGTTGCATTTATAATCTTCTTGTTTGGCATTTGTTTTGATGATAAACATAACACGATAATAGTAATGAAGAACTAATATGGCAATTCCAAGGTCATTGTCGAATGGGCAAATCAAAGATCTTTTCTAGATGCTCTAGAACTCACTCATTGGCTAGATAGGACTCACTCAATGATCAAGTCTTTCATAAAGATTTATGTCTCCCATATCTTCTAGGAACAGAACAATGTGGTTGATTTTTTATCAAATGAAGGATGAGTACAAGTGCCAAGTAAGATTAAATACTTTGTTTTTTGCATGGGTGTCTTAATGAGGTCAAGGGATATTAGCTATTGAGGGTGGCCCACATACTTTTTTGAATTTTTATTTTCGATAGTATGATATGTGAATGTCTAGGACTAGAGATATTTTGGGTCTTTGTCCGATCCTAGAGTATTGGATAGTGGTTTTGCCCAAATCTGTCACAAGACTTTAAGCACAGTCGGTATCATATTTTGGAGGTTTAGTGGAAAGATGATGACTAAGTTGTTATCTAATTGATGGGTTCGAGCCTCTGCTTTAATCAATTTTCATAAGTCTAGCGGATTGGTTTAGGAAGAAGTTTCTTGAGAAATACTACCCCTCGCTGCAGTTGAAACACTTCTGAAATTCTTAGCAAACCACGCCTTAGAATCTCGGCTTTAGCTTCAGTGCTCCGCCAATGTGTGCGTTCTCCAACTGACCCCAAGCCCTTGTCTTATACTTTTATCGTTGAAACATCAATGATCGTGATCTAATTTCTAATCGACAGCTTAGATTAGAAGTTGCTTGATCCACGTCACTTAAGTCATTCTCATCACATGTTTAATTTAATTAACTTTAATCTTTTATTTTTCCTTAAGTTAGACTTAGTGTCCTTAATTAAAAAGATTAATTAATTAAATATTTCTTAAACTGGATGGAATTCTTCAAAATGCTTTCTGGGTCTTGGAGATCTCATGTAATCTAGCTCCTCCACCAAGTTTGGGAGCTAGAGCACATCTGATGCTACCCCAAAATCTCAACAGTCGCCTGTGCCATGCTCCATGATTAAGGCCTATCGAAGTTCTTACGGGGAGAAGTTGCCAACACTGTCGTGCATGTTCAAAATAGGAGCCTGCATCAAGCATTGGATTTCAAGACACTTGAGGAGGTCTTCACTGGTAAGAAACATGATGTTTCTCATTTTAGAATATTTGGTTGTCCCATGTATTTTCATGTGCCTAAAGAGAAAAGAAACGAGTTGGAAGCATCTGGGAAGAAGGATATATTTGTTGGCTATAGTGAAAATTCAAAGGCATATGGAACCTATGTGCCTAGTCAAAGAGATGTGGAAGTGGGTTGTGATATTACCTTAGATGAAGATACTACCCTTGGGAAAGCCAGAGATCTCCCCATCCTAAGGAAGGACAATGATGATGTTGCTACCGAAAAACAGGATGAAACTCTGTCAGATGAGTCTATGCCCGATGTTGAAGGCCCCAATGGATCCTATTGATCCACCGCCTAGTGATCCCTCTACCTCAAGGAAACGTCCACTATGGCTCAAAGATACTCTCGAAGATGTTGAAAGACATATTGCTCCAAGAGGGAGATTTCGTGAAAGCAAGAAGTCAAATAGGTACCAAGGATATTTGGCTGCTATCAGTACTATTGTTCAATCTGAACCATGCATGTTCGAAGAATTCGTAAAGCACCAAGTATGGAAGGGTGTTTTGAATGAGGAATACAAATCGATCATGAAGAATGATGTATGGGACGTGATGCCTAGACCCAAGGACAAGTCCGTAGTCACCTCCAAATGGCTTTAAAAAATCAAACACGGAGTTGTTGGGAGTGTTGAAAAATATAAGGTCGGGTTCGTTGCTCGAGGCTTCTCTCAAAAAGGAGTGGACTATGATGAGATATTTGCACCGATTGATCGATATACTACTATCCGACCTATTATTGCTCTCGCTGCCACTCAAGGATGGAGCCTACATCAAATGGACGTTAAGACTGCTTTCTTGCATGGCTCGCTCAAGGAGGAAGTCTACCTGGAACAACCTCAGAGATTCGAAATACAAGATCGAAGAACACATGTATGCAGGTTGAAGAAATCCCTCTATGGGTTGAAGCAAGCCCCTAGGGCTTGGTATGAGAGAATTGATAGCTATCTTATGAATATGGGATCTACAAGGAACTATGTTCATCCAAACCTATACTTTATGGTTGAAAAGGACATGCCTCTCATTTTGGTCCTTTATGTAGATGATCTCTTTCTGACTGGTGCAGACACTCTCATTTACCAATGCAAGAGGGAGTTGACTTCCGATTTCAAGATGAAGGACCTAGGACTAATGCACTACTTCCTAGGCGTGGAGGTCTGGCAAAATCCAAGCGAGATTTTCCTTTCTCGAGGAAAATACATTGTGAAGTTGCCAAAAAGATATGCTTGGGGTCATTTGTAAAGGCACACAGAGGCAGAGCAGTGAAGCTAAGTTGAGATTCTAGGGCAGGTTTGCTAAGAATTCTCAGAAGTGTTTCAGCTGCAAAGAGGGGAATTTAGGCCAAGGGGATGATCTAATCCTAGGGTCTAGAATCAACAAGAGACAGAGATCAGCTCATAGAGGCAACGCAGAAGCAGGAGAGCAGCAACAACAGCAATGACAGCGTGACTTTTGGCAGGAAACCCTCAGGGGTTACGCAGAGACCCTAAGGGGCAGCGTAAGGACTGCGTCACCCAGTCTGGGTAAAGCAGCTCTTTCCGGAGCAGCGCTAAGGGTCAGAGGGGCTTCAGAGGCTGACATAGAGGCTTCAGGGGCAACGTTGGGGTCTCTAGGCCCTAATTTTGGCTGAGTTCTGTAAATCCCGTTTGACGGTATGGATCAGTGATTATTTTGGCCCTAGATCAGCCAGTGAGTTATAGATCTATTATGTCAAGTTTTCTAGATCTAGAACCCAGGCTTGTTGTATTCAGAAAATTCTTAATAATAAAACCCTCCAGCAACCAGAAAACCGGTTTTCCCGCATTGGGTTTTTTCCGGGGACTATTTGTCCAGAAATAACTATGTCACTTTGTCTATGTGTGAATGAACTTGTTCTAGATCTGGATTGGTGGCGATCTATTATGTGTTTTGCTTCGATTTTAACTTGAATTTATTCAATTAATAACTTGTCTAAGTAGGAGGAGCATAACCAGATTAACAGTAATAATTTTTGCATTAAGTGTAAAGATTCAGATATTTCCGCATGGTATCAGAGCAATTGCAGATCTAAGAAGGTCACCAGCAAGAGTCTGAAAGTTCTAGCTACACGAAGCAGCTGGAAAAGCAATAGAAACGCAAACCTGAAGGGACAGCGCAGTTTTCAGAGGCAGATTCATGCAGAGGGAAGGGTGATGCAGTCTAACGCTGTCTCCTAGCAAGCCCACGCAATTATTGCGCAGAGGCAGCTCAAAAACAGCACTGGATTAGTCTGAAGTCTGCCCATGTGATGCAGATCTGAATATGTCAGATCCATAAAAGACTGAAGAAAAGTTACAGAAATTCAAAAGGTGCTGGTGGGGTTAAATTTCTGAAGGTTTCAAATTTTAACCTTAGCACAAGTGAAAGAGAGGGAGGAGATCAACTTGTCAGAGAATTTCTAGCCAAAAGAAACTCGCAGTTTGATCAGAGGATCAAATAAAGTTGAATCAGTGTTGATTTGGCAGATTTCTAAGGAGGGAAATCAGTTGTCAAAGGGAGCAAAGGGTGCCCAGTTTGTAAAGGACCCTATATCCAGATCTCTAGTATAGAGAGGAGGAGCTCCGATAGATTTGTTGAGCAAATGGTCGAAGATGATGTGGCCATGAACGCTCATGAACCACGAAGGTGGGGCGACATGGATATGTAGAGGAGCTACATAGTATAGGGCGAGATCCTTGAGCAGCTCATCTCTTGGATCACATGCGAGCTACGGCAGCCTTAAGACAGTAGCAAGACAAGTGGAGCAGTGAGCGCATAGATCACAGATGAAGCAAAGGCAGATCTGAAGACCGAAGAGCAAAGCAGCAGCAGCGCAGAGGTTGATGTGACTTCAGCAGTGCAGAGCAGAGTTGCATACGCAGTGCAGAGCTGCAGCAGCGCAGAAGGCTTCAGAGGGACAGCGCAGTGCAGCGACAGCATGAGAGATTTCAGCACAAGGGACTGATGTGACTTCAGTAGTGCAAAGGGAGTCTGCTTACGCAGTGCAGAGTTGTAGCTGTGCATCATCTTTCAGATGTCAGCACAGATCTATAGCCTGTGGAGCTTCAGTGATGAGGATGCAGCCCATCTGACTTGTTTGTCAAAGATTGGGCAGAAGATTCAGTTGTTTCTCTCAACAACTGAAGTTGCAATGCAGCAAATCAGAAGTGGCAGTGTTATGAGCAGCACAGATGCAACATATTGAGAGGGAGTTGCAGTACAAATGTTACAGTGGCAGTGGCAGAGTCATGGGCAGCAGTACAGAGTGGCAGCAGCAGTGCAAAGTTGAGTGGCAGCAAGCCAAGCATCAGCAGCACAGAACCAGTGCCCAAAATCTTGTAATGCATAGTATGATGTATTGCTAGAGCACACCCTTGATGTTAAGAGGGAGTGTTGAGATTTTGTGTATTTGGGGTAGTATCAGTTGTGCTCTAGCTCCCAAATTTTGAGGAAGGACTAGAGTACACTTGATCTACAAGTCCCAGAAATTGATTTGGGAAATTTCATCTGGTTTAGGAGATATTAAGTTAATTAATTATTTTAATGTATCTCCTAAGTTAAAACTTAGGGAACTTAAATAATTAAAGTGAATTTAATTAAACATGTGATGAAATTGTCTTATGTCACTCGGATCAAGCTTTCTTTTAATTTAGCCATTGATTCAAGATTTGATCATAGTCGTTGGTTTCCCAACGAGAAAAGTATAAAGGAAAGGCTTGGGGTCATTTGTAAAGACACACAGAGGCAGAGCACTAAAGCTAAGCTGAGATTCTAGGGCGGGTTTGCTAAGAATTCTCATAAGTGTTTCAGCTGCAAAGAGGGGAATTTAGGCCAAGGGGATGATCTGATCCCGGGGTCTAGAATCAACAAGAGACAGAGATCAGCTCATAGAGGCAGCGCAGAAGCAGGAGAGCAGCAGCAGCAGCAAGGACAGCGTGATTTTCAGCAGGAAACCCTCAGGGGTTACACAAAGACCCTAAGGGGTAGCATATGGACTGCGTCACCCAGTCTGGGGTAACGCAACCCTTTCTGGAGCAGCACTGAGAGTCAGAGGGGCTTCAGAGGCTGACGCAAAGGCTTCAGGGGCAGCGCTGGAGTTTCTAGGCCCTAATTATGGCCGAGTTCTGTAAATCTCGTTTGAGGGTGTGGATCAGTCATTATTTTGGCCCTAGATCAGCCAGTGAGTTGTAGGTCTATTATTTCTCTGTCGGGTTTTCCAGATTTAGAACCCAAGCTTGTTGTATTCAGAAAATTCTTAATAATAAAACCCTCCAACAGCCAGAAGACTGGTCTTCCCGCATTGGGTTTTTTCCAGGGACTATTTGTCCAGAAATAACTGTGTCACTTTGTCTATGTGTGCATGACCTGGTTCTAGATCTAGATTGGTGGAGATTTGTTATGTGTTTTGCTTTGATTTTAACTTGAATTTATTCAGTTAATAACTTGTCTAAGTAGGAGGAGCATAACCAGATTAACAACAATTATTTCTGCATTAAGTGTAAAGATTCAGATATTTCCACACTCCAAGCACCATCGAGGCCGAATATATTGCAGCTTGTATGGCCTGTTGTGAAGTTGTTTGGTTGAGGAAGCTCTTCAGTAAGTTATTTGAGCACGTGTTGAATTCCATCATGATCTATTGTGTCAACCAGAGTGGGATTCGCCCTTCAAAGAATCTCGTGTTCCATGACCGCTCCAAGCATATTGATATAAGGTACCACTTTATCCGAGATATGGTACAACGGGGAGCAATAAGGCTACAACACATCAGGATTGATGAGTAGATAGCTAACATTCTCACGAAGCTCTTGGGGGAGGTCAAATTCTTAGCCTTCCAAGAGAGACTTGGAGATGTGTAAGGACCCTCCCAAGAGGGTCTCGCTTGAGTTGGTCATTAAGCTTTAGGAGCTCTTAGGGCTTGGGGTACTTCTTGGAGCTATCAGCGACCATAGGGTGAGTGGTTCAGCATCCCCTATAGGTGCGTTGTGTACAGGGTGAGTGGTTCACCTTCCCCTGTGATACCCCATGATGGTTGACATGTGTGTAGGGTGAGTGGTTCACCTTCCCTTACGATTGATGACACGTGTGTAGGATGAGTGGTTCACTTTCCCCTACGATTGATGATATATGCATAGGATGAGTGATTCACCTTCTCCTATGGCATATGAGCAGGATGAGTGGTTCACCTTCTCCTGTGGATACCCCAGCACACATCCTACCCATGTAGTTCGGGACTCATGGGAAGTACCTCTCATTTGGCCAATCAGTTGGGAAAAGTGGATAGGGACCATAGCACTATAGATGGACGCATCGTGTATGGTCGTACTCCTTATACCTAGGATGCATGGTGTTCAACAACTTGATCTCGGATCAAGTCTAACTGGGGTTCTACTGTTGGACTGACTTTTGTCAGTTGAAAGTGGTAAGGCCTTGTGACTCACTCTCGATCAATTCTTCTTCATTATCTATATTAGTGTTCAATAGAGCAGAGACGAGATGGTACATGATGGCATGATGATGAATGGATTGGCTGGTGGAATTCTCCCTAGTTGAGAGGGAGTGTTAAAATTCGCAAGTAGGGTCAAATTCCACTTTGGACAACTCATTTGATATAGATGATGATTGCATTGAATTCCTCTTTTCGCGACGACCAAAATCAACCTAAAGATCATCAAATTTGGAAAAGCATAAATGTGTTTTTATATTTATGCCCACACATGTAAATTGTCTAGGTCAGCCACATCGTCATGTAGGCTCATGAAGCCCAATGGACGTGTCGCTTGACCCTCAATGATTTGTATAAATATAAGAGACCTCCATCCTCATTTGGCACCTCACTCACTCACACATTCTTCTCTCTTATCATCTGATTGGTTCGTACAACTTATTCGGCATCTCTTTTCCTCACATGTGTGGCAGCAGAAGCACAAATTGTAGGACGAATTACAAAGCCAAAATTTCAGAGACTATTACAAGTTTGACTAGCATTGACCAGGGGTAGTTTGACCTGCTTTGATTGCGATTTTTGTGCTTGAATTTCATTTTTGGTAGGCCGCATCTATTGGCACAGGAACCAAGGCATTTTGTTGAATTTGACCGCGACATATCACAAGGTTCACCGCATGCCTGACCGCAAAGTTGACCACAGAGTTTGACCAGGTTTGATTGTTGTTTCAAAATTGCTTTGGGTTGACTTTGACCACCTTATCAGGTCAAGTTTGACTGGGTAAGACCACGTTGCTTTGACTAGCATCGACTTTCTGGTTAGGGTTGTTACTGCTACAAAAAGTTTCTGATTTGACAGGGTTGCTTTAATCATCATTTGGCAAGTCAATTTTGACTTTATTGTACGAGACGGCCAAACTACCCAAGGAAGATAATGATTATGAGAACCCTTGCTTGTAAACGAACCTCTCAAAATGACTGACTAGGTCAAGCCTAAAGACAACAATTGCAATCCCATAGTTATGTTGGCATATTGTGCTTATATTCCATCACCAACATTAGCAATAGGTAATAAGGACATGTTAAAAAGATGACACAATGAAATGTTAAAGATTATATCATCCACCCTATTCAAGAGTGGGAGCTCTCCTAGCCACTTTGAGAGAGCAACCTCTAATACAAATGTCAAAGCGATAATACATATAAAAAAAAATCCAGGCCCAAATGAGGAGGATTACATCCTTATTTATAGTTATGCCCTAGTTATGCTAACCCTAATACACCACTAGCAAACCTTATTAAATAACTAACATAGTGCATTTTAGTAATGGCTAGGTGGCCTCACATCAACCACAATAATCTATTGAGATTAACTCCAATGGACTATCATAACAAACCACACTTGTTTGAAAAAGATTGCCCTCAATGCTTACAATGAAGAAGTCTAGCAGGTACATCCATCAACCATGGTCTCAAATATGGTGATAGCCCCAACTTCTAACTAGTGAGACATGAAAGTCTTGTTTGGTGAAGTGGGTTGAATACACCGAGTGGGCTATGTACAACTTGAACTAGCATAGTTAAATAGTTGTGTTGGCATTGATAGAACAATGCCCAAATGCATCAAACATGCTAGTTATCATTAGTTGTATTGACAACCTCGGTATAAGTTGTCGAAGCCACAGCTAGGGGGAATTCTTCTTCCATGTGAATTTTAACAACCATTGAATCCTCTATGGTGGAGTTGCATGGACCTAGGAGTCTTAGTTCTATATAGTGTTCCTTGTTTGAAAATTACTTTGAATGTGTTTGAATGTGTTATCTCACAATAGCCAAAAACTTGGACACGCATACTATAATTAGTGTAATTGGTGAACCATAAGCATTTTTTCAATACAAGTAAAATTAAGGATTGATAAGATAAAATAATTTTATCACAGTTAAACAAATGACCACAAGAGTAGGTCAATGGGACTAAAGAGTACATCCATCAAAGAAACGTACAATGTGAGAGTGTGAAACGCATTTCCTAGATACTATAAAGATAGGAAAAAATATAAGTGCTAAAGTATATGGTAAAGTGATGTTGAAATCTTGGTTCTCTTCATCCATTGTGGAAGTTGCATTAAACACTTTCAATTATGACTTTCATAGCCCATAGAATTTTAGGGAAAGCTTGCTTCAGCAACTTCTTTCACTACTTTTTCATGAACCCAGATATTCTATAATGGCAAGCACTAATATATCTATATCTCAATGGACCCCCACTTTTTCAGTTAGGGTCTTGAGGTTAGATATAACCATAGCTTAAAATGGCCATAACTCCTAAAAGACTACTCATAACAACTATCGTGAACAAATTAAAAAATCGCATTAATATTATGCATCAAATAGCACTAGTGTGACTTTACTCTACTTCATGGACACAAAACGTTATGCCATGAGACAAACAAGCACTAATATATTTATATCTCAACGGATCCCACCTTTTTTGGTTAGGGTTTTGTGTTTGAATATAACCATAGCTTAAAATGGTCATAACTCTTAAAAGACATCTCATAATAGCTATGGCGAACCAATTCAAAAATGGCATAAATATTCTACTTCAAATAGCATTATTCTAACTTAACTTTATTTCATGGAGATAAAAAGTTGTGTCACAAGAGAAGTTTCTAAAACCAAAAAGAAATCGCAAATCTAGTAGATCAACTTTTCGGGGGCATATATCCCTCAACGCTGCCTAGAATCATTATCATGACCCCAATTTGGAAATGGCATCAAAGTTTTCCATATGATGACATTGGTGTACTGCAATCCAATTTGCAAGCAAAATAAAAATCATGCCACAAGCTACAATTCTAATTTTGACATAAATCACAAATGTGGAAGGTCAACTTTTTGAGGGTATATTCTTAATTTTCTTGAAACTTTGTGCACTTCTTAGGTGAATTACTAAAAACAAGGCAACTAAAAATTGAAACCAAATTTACTTTCACCAAGATACAAAGTTTCTTAAATTTCAACATGGAGTAGAAAATAATCGAGATAAAAACACATGCACACAAAATTGACATGTGTGTTTTACCCAGAAAACCAAAAACAGAAAACTTGCTTTCTTTATTGTGGTCTTTTATTGATTGTTCTTTAAGCAAATGGATCTATTGCAATTCACATTGCTACTACAGCCCGCAATTTATCACTAAGAAAGCGCTAAGCTACTCCTCACTATTCTTACTTCTACGAATTGTTCTCGGCCCTACACAATTGATCCCTGAGTCACCTGACACGGGGACATGAGACAAGAAGGACACGAGGATTCGAGTGTCGAACACGGACACGGTGACCCCCTTGGAACAGGACATGTCCGGACACATTATATTATTTTATTAAAAAATACATATATATATATATATATATATATATATATATATATATATATATTAAATTAGATTTTTCTTACATAAATTCATTGATTCAAACATAGATCTTCATCTAGATGTAAGTTTTACAAAGATACAAAGTAACATAATGAATAAAAAATTGTGTCATATTCATCAATGATCCTATGGGAGAAAGACAAGATATTGTAGTTTTCTCAATAAGTCATCAAAATCAAAATGTGTTACATAGGTAGTACAACGCCAATGGAAAATAGAAATAGCAAATACAAAACAGCTGCAAGCCTCAAGGCAATAGGTAGCTCAAAAGTCATCAATCCTCATCATCAAAATCAACATCATTGTACTCATCATCATGGTCACCACTGCTCTCCTATGTTGCATACTCCTATGTATCCAATGTCATCTATGCATCTGTTGGTGTGGAGGATGACCCCTCTACAGTATTACCATCATCAAATGTGACAGGCTCTAGCACTGGCTCATTGAGATCCAAGTTAGCCAATGCCAACTCAACACTGTTGTCCGGACCAATAACATCAGGAAAGACATCCCACATCTTTGTCTTTCCCTTCAACCACTCAACTCTCTGCCTGTAAACAAGATGAAGGTTGGTGTGCACATACACCATTGTCTCTGCCCTGGACTGCTCAAGCCTGCTCTTCTTGACAATATACAAATTCCCATATGTGCTCCAATTCCTCTCACAACTAGAGGATGAAGTCACCTGAGAGAGGAGCCTCATGGCTAACTATTATAGAGGAGGGCTTATTGCCCACCAAGAATAGGGCTTCTTAGCCGCCCTTGTCTCTAATCACATCATATCTTGCAAATAGACCAGTGCCAGCGGAAAACTCTGCAAAGGAATCCTCCACCTTATCAAGGGATGCTCTATCTTGAAAAATCCGCCTGAATACATCTTTCCTCCCCTGTGAGATTTCACCATCCATGTGAGGAGGAAATCTACGGGAAGGTCCACCATTCAGCCACTCATGGATGTAGTATTTTGGGTTCAAGGAGTGAGCCAAACAATGTAAAGGTGTGCAACTCTTGTCCCATCTGCTGACAAGAATATCCTGTATGCTGGTGAAGAAGGCCTGTGGTGATGTCTCATACTCGGGGCACTCACTCAGCAAAATAGTGCTCCTCACAGACTCAATCATGGAATCCCATCCCTCATAAGCCTCTCCTACGACAGGTTGGTCTGTATCTGCAAATCGAAGCAAGGAAATGATAGAGTCCAAGATCTGAATAAGTAGATCTACCCTCTCCCACTAGGCATCATCTAACACTGTGTCCTTCACTCTTTTTGAGGCTGCTTGATCTGTCTTTCTCCAAAAAGACCAAAACTCTGAAATAACCATGGCCCCAAGAGCGATCTTGACCTCCCTCAACCTCTTCAACATGATGAATGAAGACGCAAACCGTGTATCCGCAATCTTCAACAATGATAGATTGGTGTACTCCTTGTAGATAGTGAGGGCATTTGTATGGTTTTGTACAAAGTTGCGGATATGTCGTGCATCCTCAATAATGCTTCCAATCCAAAGCACATCAGAAGCAATAGATTTCAGTGCTAACTTCAATGAGTGGACAATGCAAGGTGTCCAAAATACTTGTGGATATTTAGCTTCCACAATCATGGCAGCGGCCTTGCAAACAGGTGCATTATCTGTAATGATTTGCACACAAGAATCAACACCTACATCTTCAATAACATTAATAAACAACTCACCCATATATTGTGCATCCTTGTATTGTCCAAGTGCATCCACTGATTTCAAGAAAATTGGACCATTCAAGAAAGACACCATGCAGTTGATGAGTGTGTGTCGTGTTGGATCTGTCCATCCATCAGAAATAATGCTAACCACAGATGTTGGCCATGTTGATTTAATAGGCTCAAGCATTTTGTTCACCACTTTCTTTGCATTCGTGAACAATGTGGTTCTAAGCTTCTCTGAACCAGGAGGCACATACCCTGATGGAGCCCATTGAATTAGAGCTCGGCACATCTCAATAAATAGAGGTGAGCGTGCAACATTGAAGGATATGAAATTCTGATAGAAATTTAAAAAAAAAACAAAAAAAACAATGGTGAGATCAAGCTTTTCACATTTCTCTTTCTAGAAAATATTGTCCATTGGACACAAGTGCAATTGCCTTTCTTTTTGTTGCTTGTCCCCCACTAGGACTCTCAAATGGGAACTTGTTGTTTTTCCTCAAGAATTTAAGGGGGTCATCGTTCTTGTTTTTTTTAGTTTTTGCAGCCACATTTGCCACACCAACAAATGCCTCTCTTTCCATTTCTTTCCTCTTTGCTAAAGACACCTGTGTACAAGCTGCAATTCCACAACTTGGTAATGCTAATAAATGAGCTTTCACACAGTAATATGTGCTCATCAAATGATTGTTGTAATAATTGCATTTTCAAGCAACATTGCCTCCCCCCTTCATCTCGTTTCCCGGCCTTGCTTCTCTTGTGACATATTTCCATAATGGATATTTGTTATCTTGAGGTTGTTGTCTTCCCTCAACATTTGAAGTTGTTGTTGCAGCCCTACTTCCAATAGATGGAACACTTGCAAACCCTGATGAAATTGGAACAGAAGGGGCATCTCCAATGGGGACATTCTTCCCCTTCCTTTGCCCCTTCCTTCCTGCCCTTGATTGAGCCATCAAGGTTGTAAAACAAAAAAACAAAAAATGCACAAATTTGTAAAACAAATGCACATGAAAACCGAATGCAAAAAAATAGAGAGGCAATGCACTTACTTGTTGATTGAATCTCCTTGAAAATGCTCCCCTTGTTCCTTGCTCATTTGCCTTTTGCAAACTAACTCTCAAAACATGTGAGAAATGAGAGCCCAAACGGGTTTTTTAAAAGTCGCAGAGGGATTTTTCCGCCGCACGTGTCTGGAAAATCAGGACACGATCAGACACGAATCCAGTTGAACCGTGCCTAATTCCCCGGAATCGGGACACAATGCCCTTTTAGAGTGAATCTGGTTTCTTAGATTGATCCCTATTGAAGATAGTCTCGACCTGCTCTATGAATCCTGGTCCCTTGCTCCACAATCCTTGTGCGCTATGGCTCCTAAATCTAGGTGCACAATTAATCCTCAGCAGACACACATTCCACAATAAAGAATGATCTATAATCGTGTGCCTTTGTCCTTTTTATAGATAGAATTCGATGCATGAAGGGAGGCCTAGTCGAATGTCAGTTCACAATAGTGTCACGAGTTCCCTTTGCTAGATAACTGGAGCAAGTCCTAGTTACACTTGGACTAGCTCTCAGTAAACTAGCTCGAGTTCCTCCTTGATTTCCTCTAATTGTGATTTGAGTTAGCTAAGGACTGAACTCCTCCTCTCTTAAGTTATCTCTGAAGTCTTAACTCAGCCTAACTCAACTTGTCACTGCAAAATCATCTTGTAGTCAAACTGAAGAAGACTCCAACTAACTGAAGCTCCAACACTACGCATGCAAACTTGATGACGATTCCAGTATTGGAAATCAACTCATGGTAACTAGAGTCTATCTCATGAACTCGCATTCATGTTAGAGAAAGACTAATTCGAGGTCATCATTGGCTAAGGCACAAGCTAGAAGAACTTCAATTTAAGAATTGATAAATGTAAAGGAGTCATGCAAAGTCTAACGGTCTCATGTATGTGAGTAATGAAATGCTACGAATTTGAAGTGGATGAAATCAATCCAAAAGTCAAAATTGAACCTGAAAGTTTACGTTGAGGTTAAATAAAGTCAAGTCAAATCAAGTTGGAAGTTATGTAATAATGTCTTTGTAAAGAGTCAAAGTCATTGATTGATGGAACCTGACACCGAAAAGTCTAGTCATTGTATAAACACTGTAATGACAGATTGAAGACAACTTGAGAAGACTGATAGCAGAATAGACCTTGCAGCAATTCAAAGCAAAGAATGTAGTTCTCGGAGATGCAAATTTGTTGAGATTTGCTTACAATTGACAATTGGACAAAGGATGTGTCTTGCAAGTAGCAACAGCTGAAAGTGAAAGAGAGATTGTAGAAACAGAGATTAAGGGACAAGCCAGAAGACCTTCCATCGCTACATTTTCAACACTCCCTCATCGAGAAAGGGATTTTATACAACTCCCAACTTATCTCTGAAAAACACGAGCTTGCCTTTGACTAAGGCCTTCTTCAAGATATCTGCAACCTGCTCATCTATTGGAATGTAGGGTAGCTATACTATCCCTTTCTGCACACAGTCTCTGAGATTATGGTATTTGATCTCAATGTGCTTGGAGCGATCATGAAACACTGGATTCTCAGAGAGCTTAATGCAACATTGATTGTCACAGTGTATCACCTCCATCCCCTACCTGAAGAGACCTACAAGCAACTTCCTCATCCAGATAGCTTCACATGCTGCCAGGCTGGCAACAATGTACTCAGCCTCTGCTAAACTACGAGCAACTAATCGTTGTTTCTTGTTGAACCAGAAAACAGTTGTTGACCCAATGTTGAAGATGAAACCTAAAGTACTCTTCTGATATGTAGAGCTCCCTACCCAATCTGTATCTGTGAAGCCCTCAAGCCTCACTCCATCAACCTGCCTGTACCATAATCCATAATCTGTCGTGCCTTTGAGATACCTCAAAACATGCTTTGCAGCAACCTTGTGAATTCGAGTAGGATCCATTGTGAACTAGATCAACTAGTTCACTACAAAACATATGTCAAGTCATGTGTTGACTAAGTACATCAACGACCCGATGAGTTGTCTGTACAATGTACCATCTACTCTCTTTGTGTTGCTAGCGTCCACCTTCCTCCAGTTTGTTACTAGGGGCATTGTCATGGGCCTGCAATCCTGCATATGAAACCTCCCAAGAATCTTTGTAGTGTACTTCCCTTTCCCCAAGAAGATTTTGTTGTGAAACCAGCTCCAAAAATAGAAGAAAATAGATATCAACGCGTTGGAAATAAGCCACTTCAAGGGGGTAACCTCCAATACATTATATGAATGAACAATTCTTGGATGATACAAATTACAAAACCTCATTTCTATATATAGGAGTCCATGGGGCCACAATGTAATTCTAGTGGGGCCACAATGTAATCCTAGCCAACCTAACAATAATAATTTAAGGGCACAATAATAACAATATGGGGGTTATAGGGGTACAATAATAACAATAAGGGGGTTACACTAACAACAATAAGGGACTAAACTAGTAATATAGGAACCTAACATGCCCCTCTCCTTCAAAAAAGTGTTGTCCTCAACGCTTGAGTAGCTTTGGATGCTTCTGTATAAAATTCTCATCCTCCCATGTAGAATCTTCAATGGGTAAGTTCTTCCACTTGATGAGATACTCTGAAATTGATCGTTTCGTAGCTGTCAAGTTCTTGTTTCCGTGACCGCTTCAGGTTCCAATATGATTTTTCCTTCCTCATCAAGTTCTGGCAATATTGTTTCAACTAGAAGATTTTCACCTAAAACCTTCTTTAAGCATGAAACATGGAAAACTGGATGCACTCGTGAAGAAGCAAGAAGCTCCAATTTGTATGTCATAGTACCAATCTTTTGCAACAGCTTGTAAGGACCATAGTACTTTGGCTATAATTTATTATCCTTCTTAAGCTTGCTTGAGGGACATTTGTTTGTATGGTTGTAGCCGTAAAAATACCCAGTCTCCTACATCAAAACTTCTCTCGCTGCGATGTTGATCTGCCTGTTGTTTTATTCGATTTTGTGCCAAATTCAGGTTATCCTTTAAGAGTTGGAGAACTTCTTGTTGATGCTTGATGTGATCTTCCACTGCTTGAACCTTCGAAATTTCTCTTAAAGATGATGTGATGGATGGTAGATGATATCCATAAAGTGCCATAAATGGGGTCATTTTTGCTGCAATATGGAAGGAAGTGTTATACCACCATTCAGCGAGAGGTAACCACTTAATCCATTGTGTTTGTTTATCAAATACAAAACAACGAAGATATCCTTCCAAACATTTATTTACTATCTTAGTTTAACCATCAGATTGAGGATGATAAGATGAGCTATGAGCTAATTGAGTACCCAAACAAGAAAATAACTCCGTCCAAAAATTTCCAGTAAAAATGGGATCTTTGTCGCTCACAATAACCCTTGGGCTTCCATGTAGCTTTTGAATTCTGTCCATAAATATAGTAGCAACTATACTTGCTTTAAATGGATGAGATAATGCACAAAAGTGTGCATACTTGGTAAGTCTATCAACTACCACCATGATGACACTCTTTCCTTTGGACTTAGGTAAACATGTGATAAAATCCATTGAAATCTCCTCCCAACGTTGACTTGGAATGGATAAAGGTTGTAGAAGTCCTGGGGTCTTAATTGTTTCCACTTTATTCTGCTGGCAAACCAAACATTCCGCCACAAACTTTTGAATATCGGATTTAAGGCCATCCCAAAAAAATTCTTTCTTCACCCTCTGGTAAGTTTTTAAAAATCCTGAGTGTCCTCCTAAAGGAGAAGTGTGCAATTCCATAAGAATCTTTTGTTTTAGTTGGGAATTCTTGCAAAGATATAAGCGATCTTTGTACCATAAGAAATCATTTTTCCAACTAAATGTATCAGATGTACTAGGATCTTGCTGCAACTTTTGAATGAGTGTCCATACATCTTTGTCCTTCTTCCATTCATCTCTTGCTTCGGTTATCCAATACGGTTGGATAATAGAAATGGCACAAAGCAATGCTTCCACCTCTTCATTCTTTCTTGAGAGTGCATCTGCAACAACATTAAGCTTTCCTTTTTTGTAGATTATTTCAAAGTCATAACCCAGCATCTTTGTGACCCATTTTTGCTACTCTTCTGAAGATAGTCTTTGTTCCAAAAAGTGTTTAAGACTATCATGATCATTTTTTACCTTGAAGTGTCTTCCCATTAGGTAAGTTAGCCATTTCTTTAGTGCATGCAGTATTGCTAACATTTCCTTCTCATAAATAGGTTTCTGTAAATACTTTCCTTTGATTGGACGACTTTCAAAAGCAATGGGTCTTCCTTCCTGCATTAAAACTGCACTAATTCCATTTCCTGAGGCATCACATTCCACAATAAAGGTTTTTGTGAAGTCTAGTGTAGCTAAGACCGGTGTTAGGCACATTGCCTCTTTAAGATGTTCAAAGGCCTTAGTTGCTTCAGGAGTCCATGAAAATGCATCTTTCTTCAATAATGTTGTTAGAGGTGCTGCTATTCTCCCATAATTCTTAACAAACTTGCGATAATACCCTGTTAACACGAGAAATTTGCGCAACTGCTTTATGGTCGTGGGGACTTTCCATTCCTTAATGGCTTTAATTTTGTTAGGGTCTACCTTAACACCCTCGTGAGATACAATATGACCCGGATATTCCACCTCTTGTACTCCAAAGAAACATTTGGATGTTTTTGCATATAATTGTTTCTCCTGCAATAGTTTGAGCACCCTGTCAACATGTTCAACATGATCCTTCCAAGACTTGCTGTAGATTAGTATATCATCGAAAAATACTAGCACAAATTTTCTAAGGAAGGGTTTGAAAATGGAATTCATCAACCCTTGAAATGTAGAAGGTGCATTGGTAAGGCCAAAAGGCATGACCAAAACTTCATAATGACCTTCATGAGTTCGAAATGTTGTTTTTGGAATATCTTCGGTCTTCATTCTAATTTGATGATATCCTGAACGAAGATCCAGCTTGGTAAAATAAATTGCTCCATGTAATTCATCCAATAATTCATCAATCACAGGAATGGGAAATTTATCTTTAATGGTGAGCTTATTGAGCTCCCTATAATTCGGACACATGCGCCATGATCCATCCTTCTTGTGTACCAATACTACAGGAGCAGAGAAAGAACTTTGACTAGGTTGAATTATACCCGCCTCTAACATTTCTGCAATCATACGTTCAATTTCACTCTTTTGGACATAAGGATATCTATAAGGCCTGATGTTTGGAGGAACACTTCCTGGAATCAAATGAATAGCATGATTATGATCACGAATAGGTGGGAGTCCTTTGGGAGTTTCAAACACCTTGGAATGATTGTCCAAGACTTTTTGGAGATCTACAGAAATAGATGATTTTGATGTTGGAACTTCTAGTGAGCATAATTGTGCAATTACGCCTTGTTGTTCTTTCTTTAGAAGCTTTGTCATCACATTAGAACTTATTATCTTTCCCAGCTTCCCTGCAATACCCCGTAATTCGACTTCCTTTCCTTCCGAAAAAAATTCAAGAAAAGTTCTTGAAAATTAAAAGCTACCGTCCCCAAAGATTGTAGCCATTGTACTCCTAGTACAACATCAACACCTCCCATAGGAATGGAAAGCATTGGACTATTCAATACATATTCCCCCATGGTTAGCTTGATATTATGGCATTTTTCAGAGCAATTTATAGTTCCTCCATTTGCAACCATTACTTGACATTCTGGTGCTAGATATAGGAAACAATTCAATTCCTTGGCTACCTTACAATGAATAAAATTATGGGTACTACCTGAATCAATCAACATTATTACCTTTTTCTTCTTGATATGTCCTTCTATCTTGAGAGTTTGAGGAGTGGTAATTCCTGCCAATGCATTATAGGATATGGTCGGACTCATTTCTTCCTCTTCTAGGGCTGGTTCCTGGTGTATATCCTCTTCTTTTGAAGATTCTTGTTCAATTTATTCTTCCTCTTCACAATCTATGTAAAATAATTTCTTCTCGGCACACTTATGACCTTTAGTGTATTTGCTATCAAAACTGTAGCAAAGCCCTTCTGCTCTTTTTTCTTCCAATTGTCGTGGTGTCAACCTTGTAGGTTGTGGAAATCTAGGAGTAGCAACACTTCCATCTTTATAGAAGTGAGTGGTAGGCTTCCTTGTCGCCATAATTTTACATTCAATTTTTCTTGCCAACCTGAATGCCTTCTCCAATGAATCAGGTTCCAAAACGCAAACTTCATGTTGAATGTTATCCTTTAAAGTACCTATGAAGAGATCAATCATGTGTTCCTCTGGAATATCAGTTACCCTTATATTCAATTTTTGGAAGTCCTCAATGTGCTCCCCCACTGAACACTTTTGTTTGAGATTTAACAATTGGCTAAAAAAAGTGTTGCTCTTTGTATCCTCATAATGTGTTATCATTTCCTCCGTAAAAATTGACCAAGTGACAATTTTTTTACTCGAGCAAAGCCATCGATACCATACAAATGTATTTTTTTCTAAATGTAAAGTTGCAATGCGTACCTTTTGTGTGTTTTGCACATTATTGAGATCAAAATATTGCTCCATCTGTAGTATCCATGTTAGAGGATCCTTTCCATCAAACTTCCTCATATCCATCTTTGGAATATGGTGGTTCTTCAATCCAACATTAGAGTTTATGAAATCACGATTAACATTTATTTTATTCTCATCATGAGTTTCCTCTACTATCTTTTCACCATTAGGAATCATTTCTTGTATCAACTTTGTCAAACCTTCGATGTCTGCTTTTAGATCATTCTTCATGTTTTCCATGTTGTCTTTCATTTTTTCTTCCATGTCCTCCATCTTAGCTTCCACACCATCCATCTTAGCTTCCACCCCTTTCTTCAAACCATCCATCTTCGCTTCCACGCCTTTCTTCAAAAATTTCATTTCATTTTTTGCTGCTCTTTGCGAGAGCGAAATTTGGTGCACTTTCTCTTGTAATTTTGATAGATCGTGTTGCAATTCTTCATCTTCATGAGTCATAGTAGAGTATTCTGAGCGCTTAATGGGTGTTGAATACTTTTTAGGAGGCATATTTAGAACCCAATACTAAAATATATGCTCAATAGGCCCTTGGAATCACTTCAAACTGATTTTTCAAATAAACGTTATGCAATTTTAAAAACCAAATACACACCTTTTTCTTGATTTTGAGGAGCTCGATATTAAAACTGAATTATCTTTGTGATTTCAGATCTTCAATATCGAAAATTTGGCACTAAGTTAGTCCTCTGAATTCTCTTTCGAATGCCACAAGTCTGACCTGATTTGGATTCTTCAAGGCAAATTTATGTCCAATCTCCCACAATGACCTAATTATGGACTGGTTCAGTAGAGCGAACTTGTACAACTTGCCACCTGTCACTGTTTGCTCCTTTGGCTCTGACATTTATAGACAGGAAACTACAGTCTGTGTACTTCTAGTCACTTTTTACAGAATTCCAATCTGATGCTCAGAGAGAGAGTTATGAAGATTTTCCCACAATCATCTCTTTGAGATGAAATTCGTGAGCCTGCAAAAGACCTAACTTCCACAGATCATATCTCCGAAAATATTGCGAACCAAACTCTGAAATTGTGCGACGATGTTTTTCAGGATTTTGGCTTCAATCTCTAAAAATTTCAGCTTTTGAACCTTCATAGAACAAAAGTTATAGCAAAAATGCCGAGATGACCGTTTTAAGTGAAATTCAAGAGCCTCTAAAAATCCCTAACTTCCACGGATCATATCTCCAAAAATATTGTGAACCAAGCTCTGGAATTTTGCGACAATGTTCCTCAGGATTTTGGCTTCGCACTCTAAAAATTTCAGCTTTTGAACCTTCGTAGAAAAAAGGTTATAGCGAAAATGCCACGATGACCTGTTTGGAGCAGCAGAACCCTAGAATCCAAAGCTCTGATACCAAATGTTGTGAAACCAGCTCCAAAAATAGAAGAAAATAGATATCAATGCCTTAGAAATAAGCCACTTCGAGGGGGCAACCTCCAATACATTACATGAATGAACAATTCTTGGATGATACAAATTACAAAACCTCATTTCTATATATAGGAGTCCATGGGGCCACAATGTAATCCTAGCCGACCTAACAATAATAATTTAAGGGCACAATAATAACAATATGGGGGTTACAGGGGTACAATAATAACAATAAGGGGGTTACACTAACAACAATAAAGGACTATACTAGTAATATAGGGACCTAACAAATTTCCACATCACCCTGGCATACCTCCAGCCCAAGGAAATAGTGCATAAGCCCTATGTCCATCATCTCAAACTCTCTTGCAAGATTCACCTTGCAATCCTGAATCAAGTTGTTTGCTCCAGTCAAGGTAAGATAGTCAACCTAGAGCACTAGAATGAAAGGAAGCACTCCAACCATGATGTAGTACAAGTTGGCATCTACCTCATTATTAGTGAAGCCCAATCCCCAAAGGTAGTTGTTAATGCGAGTGTACCATGCTCTTGGTGCCTGCTTGAGCCCATAAAGAGCTCTCTTATGCAAACAGACATGAGTGTCTCTGCTAAAAGTCTCTAACCCCTCTAGAAGCTCCATATAAATCTCCTCCCCAACCACCCCATTGAGGAATGTTGTCCTCACATCCATCCGGTGGATCTTCCACCCCATCTGAGCTACAAGTGTCAAAAGCATCCTAATGGATGACTAACGAGCCACTGTGGCAAACCTCTCATCATAGTCGATGCCCTCAACCTATGAGAAGCCCTTGGCCACAAACATGTCCTTGCACTTCTCCACATTCCCATCTGATCCATGCCTCACCTTGTACCCCCAACATGAGCCTACCACTAATTTGTCCTATAGGCATGGCACAACCTCCCAGACATCGTTCTTCATGATGGATGAATATTCCTCCACCACAGCATCCTGCCAAAACCTACTAAGAGGTCACCTCCTCAAAACAAGAAGGCTCTAAGTGTAATAACTCAGTCGTCAAAGCTGCATATCTGGTGTACCTCTATGGTTGCTTGCTTTGTCTGAACATAGAGCTGGGAGAGTCAACTCACTCCTTGGCCTCCTGAATCAACCTCCCAGCCCACTTCACTCTCATGCTCCCTGTGTTGGGAGTCACTAACTGAGTGGTTGCCTCCACTCATCCTGGTCTCTCCTCCTCATCCTGCAATGACTCATTGTCATCCTGTTGTGCAACCTGCTTGGTACTGGATGAGGCTCTTGCTTGGGAAGTGAGAAGCTCCTCATCGGGCCCTCCAACCCGCTCTCGCTCCAAGGACTCCCTCAAAGCTTTGTCCTCTCCAAACTTCACATCCCACCTGATAATTGTCTTATTGAGTGATAATATGAACACCATGATGCCTAAAGTGTCTCACAGTAACCCACGAAAATTCCCTTTCCAGTTGTGGTCTTCATCTTCTTCCTGCTCCCTTTGGAAACATAGTAGTAAACTTTTGTCCCAAAGATGCGGAAATGAGAAACATCAGGCTTCTTTCCTGTGAAATCTTCCTCCAGTGTAACTTGTCCAAGCACCCAGTGTGGACTCCTGTTCTACAGAAATATTGCAATGTTGCATGCCTCTGCCCAAAAGAACATGGGAAGCCCCTGGTCATACAACATGGCCTTGATCACTCCAACTATGTTGCGGTTCTTCCTCTCAGCCACCCCATTCTGCTAAGGGTTATAGGGTTTTGTAAGCTCTCTCCTAATGCCCTCCTTGGCACACACGTCCCTGAAAGCATTGGAGACATTCCCCGCCATTATCACTCCTCAATGCTTTGATCTTCTTCCCAATCTGGTTTTCTATCAAAGCCTTAAACTCCATGAACTTGGAGAAGACATTCTCCGTTCTTCATAAAGAAGGTACATGTTTTCCAAGAATAGTCATCTATGAAAGTGACATAGTACCTATGTCTCATGAGGGATGGAAAAGATAAGGCTCGCACACGTTTGAATGTACCAGCTCCAAAATCCCTTTGGCTCTGTTGTCTCATCCCTAAAAAGATGACTTGGCATACTTGCCACGTGTGCACCCCTTGCACACAGTATGTTGGTCAAATGTGCACTATGGTAGTCTTGTGCCTATTTGTTGAAGGATCTTCAATGCACCAATATGCAAATGCCCCATGTGTTTATGCCAAAGCTCCCCTACATCTCTACTCTGCGCACTTCCTTGTTGCTCAAGGTTGCGCATGTCTCAACCTACAGCCTGTAAAGATTCTTCATCCTCACACCAATTTGCTTCAGGGATCCAAAAGCTAACTGCTTGAGGTGAAGTAAGCATTACCTCTACTAAAAATGAGATCATAATCCTTGTTCTCTACAGTAGCAACAAAAACAAGGTTCTTTGTAAGGCCTGCAACATAAAGGCCATCACTGAGATGGAGAGAGCTACCAGACTCCCTCTCAAAATTAATAGTAGCTACTCACCTCGTCAAGTAATTTCCATCATCTCTTAGCTCAATGTGAAACTACATGTCCTTCTCCTTTAGCTAGCTCAAATATTCCTTGTTCCCAGTCATGTGAGCGAATGCTCCAAAATCTATGTACCATATGTTGTTGCCTACTAAGCTCTCCATGTAAGCTATCAATGAGAATTCTTTCTCGAAATGAGAAGAGAACGCATCTACCTTAGTTGATGCGGCCACGTGGTCCTTATTGGACCCCTTCTTTTAGTTAGGACACTTAGTTGCGTAGTGCTTGAACTTGTGGCAATGGAAGCATTTGATCTTTGCTCAAATCTTTCTTCTTCTTCTTGCCCTTCTGACTAGACTTGGCCTTTCCTTGGCCTTTCCTTGGCCTTTCTTGCCCTTGCTTTTGCTACCTTTTCTTGCCAAGGCAAAGTTCTCCTCGTCCTCTGTATTTCCTAAGACTCTGGCTCTCATCCCCCTCGGTCCTTACTAGACCCCCTCTTTCGGTTAGGACACTTAGTGGCATAGTGCTCGAACTGGTAGCAATGGAAGCATTTGATCTTTGCTCCAATCTTTCTTCTTCTTCTTGCCCTTCTGACTAGACTCGCCCTTTCCTTGGCCTTTCTTGCCCTTGGTTTTGCTACCTTTTCCTGCCAAGGCAAAGTTCTCCTCGTCCTCTATAATTGCTAAGACTCCAGCTCTCATCCCCCTCCGGATTTCTTATTGGACACAGTCTCCCCACAACCTTTCCTAGTTGGGAAGATTCTCTATGCCACTGACTACATCCTAGAAATTCTCTTATGAAGTCCCAATAGCGCAAGACTCACAAGGTCTTTGTCTATGACAGTCTCGCCAACTCTAGCTAGCTCATCTTGAACCTGAATAAACTTGGGAAGGTACATAATGATGGGCTCACCTTTGCTCATTCAGATATTTCTTAGCTTGTCCTTCAGGGCGAGCTTCTTAGCATCACCAAATCCTGGATACAAATCCAAGATGACTTTCCACATCTCCTTTCTTGTCTTCTTCCCATGGAGATGAGGGATAATGTGGTTTTTTACACCCTCAATAATGATCCTCCTTGCCTTGGTGTCATTCTTGTATCAACTGTTGGGGATTTGTGGGCAGATTTTGTGGATTCTTTGCAAAATCTAGCACCCCATTATCTTCCAACACTATAGAGATTTGCTCCCTCCATCAGTATAAGTTAGATGCTCCCTCTAAACAGTGATCTGCCCCTAGTCCTTGGAACGACATACTGCTATCCAAAAACTGCTCTTCAAAAACTATAGTGCAAGCCTATTGACTAATGTGTGCCCTTCACTGACTAAACAATCTCGGTGCTTGGTTTTTATGCAGAACGTGCCTCTTGTACCATGTTAATTTTCTTGAAACTCTACACACTACTTAGATGAATTACTAAAAACAAGGAAACTGAAAATTGGAACCAAATTTACTTTCACCAAGATAAAGAGTTTATTAACTTTCAACATGCAGCGGAAAATAATCGAGATAAAAACACATGCACACAAAATTGACACGTTTGTTTTACCCGGGAAACCCAAAAGGGAAAACTTGTTTTCTTTGTTGTCGTCTTTTATAGATTTTTCTTTGAGCAAATGGATCTATTACAATTCATGACGCTACTACAGCCCGCAATTTGTCACTGAGAAAGTGTTAGGCTTCTCCTCACTGTTCTCAGTTCTACAATTGTTCCCAACCCTACACGATTGATCCTTGTTGAAGATAGTCTCATCATGCTCTATGAATCCTTGCGCACTTATGGCTCCTAAATCATTGCGCAATTTTAGCTCCTAAAACCTTGCGCACTTTTGGCTCCTAAATCTATGTGCATTATCAATCCTCAACTGATGCGCATTCCATAATAAAGAATGATCTATAATCTTGTGTCTTGGTCCTTCTCTTTATAGATATAATTCGACGCATTCAAGGAGGCCTAGTCGAATGTCAGTTCACACTGGTGTCACGAGTTTCCTTTGCTAGTTAACCAGAGCAAGTCTCAATTAACCTTGGACTAGCTCTCAGTTAACTAGCTTAAGTTCCTCCTTGATTTCCTCTAGTTGTGATTCGAGTTAACTAAGGACTCAACTTGTCCTCTCTTCACTTATCTCTGAAGTCTTAACTTGGCCTAACTCAACTTGTCACTGCCACCTCATCCTGTAGTCAAACTGTAAATGACTCCAACTAACTGAAGCTCCAACACTACGCATGCAAACTTGATGACCATTCCAGTAAACTGGAAATCAACTCATTGTAACTAAAGTCTATCTCATGAACTCGCATTCATGCTAGAGAAAGACTAATTCAAGGTCTTCACTGGCTAAGGCACAAGCTAGAAGACCTTTCATCGCTACATTTTCAACATATATTTCCCTCAATACTTCTCGCAACGGATATTATCAACCCACTCTAGGAACGGCATCAGAACTCGGCTTTGATGGCCCTAGTGCATTTGGAATTTGGTTTCCAAGCAATTAGAAAACAATGCCTATAGATAATCTGCAAAAATCCATAAACAAAAACTTCCACTTGCCCAATCATTGCTTTGATATCACTTGTTAATATCCTTAACACATAATGGTGACAAAAAAATCAAGAACATGCACAGAAACTAGAAAAATGATTTCCTTCAACAGATAGCTATTTCCAATGATTAGTTAGCATCAACAACATTTAATATCATTAGGCAGTTATACAAAAGAAAATTTCAACCATTGAACATGAAAGAGCAGTCAAAATAACCATGAGACAATAAGACGAGATACAAAAAATTTAGGCTTAGAGGCTAGGGCAAAACCCACAAGGGTAAAACCCAGAAATCTTTCCTTATGAAAGAGAGAGTTCAATGTTCATCAATACATCAGAAGTAGCAACATCAAGATAATAGCCAAACCAAAATCCAAGAACAAGATTAAGTGCCAAGTCAAGTGTTAATCTGCCCTTCAGATTTTCAGCCTCCTCTTTCTGCACCCAACTTCGTTGGATCAGAGATAACCAAGACATAATTTGATGTCCCAAATGAGGAGGAAGGCTCTCCTTTATATAGACTTCAAAGGGGGGGTCAAATGGGTGCTTCTTAGGGACCCAACCGACTTAAAATAATAGGAGGTTGACTTGAATTATTTGGAAGCAAAAATTTAAATTCAAAATTTACATTTTTCCACATGATGAAAATACCAACCATGGCTACGATATTTCCAACACTCCCTCTTAGCCACCATTGCTAAGATATTTCCAACACTCCCTCTTAGCCTATGTCACACGGTTCGGGTTCGAATTCGAGTTCGGCAACGATTAAGTTCGATTCGAATTCGAATTTTCCGATGAGGTTCGTAATGAGGTTCAACATTAGGTTCGACTATATATATTTTTCAATATATATATATTATATATATATATATGGCATAAAATAAAATAAATTAATAAATTATAAAACTATGAGTACGAATTTTGATTAGTAAAAACACATGAATAACTTAATAACGAATTTTGATTAGTAAAAACTATGAATAACAAATTTTTATTAGTAAAATGTACTTTGTTAAATATAGAAATGATAATTTATGTTAAAAAAGTCATAAAATTTATTAAAATCAAACTTCATGGAAAAAAAATCATAAAATTCGCCTTTATGTTCGATTAGGTTCGCCTTAAGGTTCGATTAGGTTCGGCATTAGGTTCGACATCAGGTTCGGCATTCAGGGTCGGCGAACCTGATCGAATTCGAAATTTTTTTTTAGGTTCGCCGAATTTCGAACCTCAAGCTTCAGGTTCGGCAAACGCTGTGACATAGCTCTTAGCTAGGGAGGAACTTTGCATTCTCTCTCTCAAGATCAATCTCCCCAACCAATCCATAGGTCTTGTGGCACATGGCTTAAGGGAGAGATCATCAATCTCATCATAAGAAAAGATAGCATCAAACATGTCCCATCAATCAACATCATTGATGAGGTCATATTCATATGCACAAGGAACATCTCCCCGACTATAAACAAGGTCTCTCGACCCACAGCCTAAGGGAGAAAACCCTATCTCAATCCTCGACTATATAGTCTCTCGGCCCATAACCTAAGGGAGAGAACTCGAGACCAATCTCCCCCACCAATCCCTAGGTCTCCCAACACAGCCTAAGGGAAAGATCACAAAATCAGTGTTCCGAACCAAACTGATTTCACAGTTATCATGACCTGCGAGATCATTCTTGTTCGAAAATCAAGGTGAATATAGATTTTCTTATCGTGAAATTATTTGTTAATTTTTTTGTTGGCTTATTATTAATTTCTTTATGTTCATTTTCTTCATCAAACAATTATCGATATAGACATGAAGATCACAAGAGACAATAGACTCAAGATATAGGCTACATGCCAAGGAAAAGCACACAACTTGGGGAAAACTCGAACAATCCACTTCTTATAGAATCAGATCCAAACTAAGACCACCAAGACCCAAACATCAAAGTCAAAACTCTCCTCCAAACTTCAAGTCAGCCTTCCTATCAAAGTCTTCATGGGTTCTTCACAAACAATACCAGGCAACAATCTTGGTTTTGTAATTTAGGTCTACAATTCATCCTATGGCATCTAACCCCTATAACTTGTTCAAAAAAATCTAATTTCTTGCACGTATGATCAAAGAAGATTCCATGTCCATGTCTAAAATAGACCTTCTTTTATTGACTCTCACTCTTATAAATTACTCCTTGTCGAACTTCAAATTGAGTGCTTCAAGTGCTTACAATGAGTCGAGTTCTTCTTGCTATATATACACTTTTAGACAAGCCTCTTCTAGGTAGACATTACCATGATAAGGCCGACTTGTTCCTAACCTAGACTAACTTGATGCTTGGAGGCTTGGAGGATTTCATGACTTTTTAGACTCGAATAAATTCTTTTATAAGTTACAATAAGCCCAAATGGGTCTTATACAATACATATTGAGTCTTGGCTCTCTTGACTTATGAAAATCCCTAGAAGCATGAAGAACATGCTTAACCTAGTTGACCAATCAAAAGAAACATGAGGCCCATGCTTAAAAATAATAATTTTTCTTTCTTCTTTATTCACATAAAAAATACAAATTAATGTGAAGACCAAACCTAGTTACTTTTCCAACACTCCCTCTTAACTAGGGAGGTATTCATAATAACTTAACAAGTCCATCTCAAGTGGAAATATTCTCATAAGAAGGGATCCAAATTGATAAGTATCAAAATATCATCATAGTCAGCATTGTTTCATTACCACGGCCTTCACATGTACACTCTATCTCTCACAACATCAGAGCACAATGTTGGGAGGTATTTCATGGGACACCACACCACCTCACCAAGGTATATACTCCAACTAGGACACCTGGAGTATATTTACCATCAGACTATTTACCTCAACGAAATGTCTATCCATCGGACCATTCTTATAGAGGTCCATGTGACTTAGGATCTCCATTCTAATCCATGACTCAATAATGTTTGTCCAAGATGCATTCAATCCATCATTCTACTTATCCATGCTGATGTATTTGCCTTCGGATATCAGTTCTAATACGTCATAATACCCGACACAAGGAGAACCAAAATAAATCATCATTCTCCCTATCCGCGATGCATGCACTAGACTAACGGTTGTTAGTCCTGGTCTAGTACATGACACAGGGAGAACCAGTGTCCAACCTTACTCCCCCTCAACTTGAGAGGAAAAATCCATGCTCACTCCCCCTCAACTTGAGAGGAAAAATCCATGCTCACTCCCTCTCAACCAAGGAGAATCCATCAACAAACCTCAGTGTATGTCAAAAGCATTCATACTTCTCTTACATCAGCTACTTGTAATTATAGCTCTCCTCTTACCAGTCATCTTGCAACTTCAAGGGCTCCAACTCTGCCTCCTAACAAATCATTATCTTGTACTTGAGGCCTTCCCTTACATCAACTTCAAATGTGATCATCACTACTTCCTGCATTGTTTGCTTCCTTGAAGATAGTCCATCACACTAAGTTTAACTTAGGGAATTAGAAAAATTAGTGAATTAATTTAACACATGTGATGAAATGTTCTAAGTGACGCGGATAAAGCAGTCTTTTAATCTAAGCCGTCGATAAGAGATTAAATCATGGTCATTGTTGTTCAACGAAAAAGTATAAGAGAAAGACTTGGGGTCAGTTGGAGACACACACACATAGTCTAAGAGATCGAATTCTTCTGACGGAGCAAAGCTCGGACGACGATCAGATATGAGTGACTCAGAGTTGCAACAAGGGGTAGATGCAGTGATTGGTCAGGAGGACCAAGAGTACAGTGTAGAGCAAGGGCAACAGAGACGCAGTGGAGGTAGCGCAACGATCAGAGGGAGTTACGCAGTCCCTCAGGAGGGTGACGCAGGTCCACGCAGAGGCAGCGCAGCATCTCCAAGGAGAAGTCCTGAATTTTGTCAGGAGAAGGGTTTTTGAGACAGCAGGGCTGAAACCGAGATTCGGGAGAGGCAAATCCACGCAGAGCTAGGGTGACGCAGTTCTTCAACTAGGCTATGCAGCCTTACGCAGAGGCTGTGCAGAGTTAGCTGGGGTTTCACCAATTGCTCATCCGGATCAGCCGAGACTTGCGAGAGTGAGGTATATCTCACATTTTCTCTGATTGTCGAGGTTTTCTCTATTGGGTTTGTCGAGTTTATGGCACCCTAGATGTACTCAGAAACAGCTGCTTAATAATAATAAACCCTCATATCTGTTGCACTAGCTTTCCTGAATTGGGTTTTTTCGGGGACATTTGTCCTAAAAATTTGTGTGTCACTTTGTCAAATGAGCGTACTATTCAGTAAATGATCTGTACGTGTGTAGGTTGCTAATCGTGTTTACTTCGGTATTTTCTGAATGTTTTCTAAAAATAACTTGTATAATTAAATCACAAGTAGAAGTAAATCAAGATACTGCAGTAGGATTTTTGTAATGTTGTATTCAGAAATTTTCACATTCACTAGGGTCATGCCATACTTACAATTTTTCAATCAGCTCCCTCTTTACACTAGACGAAGAGGACCTCAATCCTTGTCAGAAAAACTTCATCAACACATAGCAAAAAAGTCACGAGCCCTTCTTCAGTAGATTTGGATCAGGATTCATCTTCAAGACTTCAAGCCATCTTCACAACTAACTCCGTTACATCAAAGATCAAAACAAGCTTCAATCAAGTTGATCTTGTTTGCTCCCTCTGAGTCCAAAGGCTCATCCAATCACAAGTCTTCTTGTCACTTTGTTCTTGCATCTTTTCAACGATTGCCACAGCCTTGACATGCATCATCATGTACCTGCAATCCTCACTAAGAGGCCATGTTAGAATTAGAACAAATAAAACCAAGCAAGGCATACCAAGACAAGAGACTCATAATGAAACAATCAAGAAAATACTTATCTCCTATGAGTGTGTCAGCTCCCTCTAATCTTAACTTTTTCAAATTCAATCAACTTTGTCCACATCATCGAGGAGTTAACTTCGTTCACATCATAAAAAAGGAGTCGACATCATCAAGGAGTCAAATTCGTTCACATCATTAACAAAGAGTCCACGTCATCAAGGAGTTAAATACGTTCACATCATCAACAAGGATTCCACATCACCAAAGAGTTAACTTTGTTCACATCATCAACAAGAAGTCCACATCATAAAGGAGTCCACATCATCATCACCATTATGGAGTCCACATCATCACAAAGGAGTCCACATCATTAGTAACAATTTAAAAGAAATAAAGAAATACAAGATACTTTTATTTTGAGAACATGTCATCTCCCTCTAAATCTTTTAGCCTTCTTGCATCCAACCTGCATATCAACCTTATCATCAAGATGTCAAATCTTCTAGGAGTAAAGGTTTCTTCTTTCTTTTGGGCAGAAGCGACGTTGAGAAAAATGGTACCAAGTGTTTACTAGGCATTTATCATTTTGGCCTAGGGGACACATTAATCACTCTTTTGTCTAGGAACATTATGTGTTTTATTAATGTCAAGGAGCTAAAGTACTTTTTATGAGTTGTGTACCATGTATTTTAATTTATTAAAGTGACTTTATGTGTAAAGTACTAAGTTCACTTTATGTTATTAAAGTGACTCATATATTTTAAAAGTCACATTATGAGAGAAAAAGTGACCATGGTACTAAGACATTAAAAAGTAATAGGAAGTATTTTAAGTGAGGGAGGTCAACATGAGAAAGGGGTCAAGTTGGGGACTTGATCTCAACCATTGATCTCATGGGCTAAGATTTAATCTCAGCCCTTGATCATTAGGGTTAGGTTTCCTTCACTTAGAAAGACAAAGGGAAAAGGAAAAGCATTATTCATGATTATTCTTCTCAAAGGAAAGAGGAGAGCGTAGGAGGCAGCTTGAGAGGAGCTCGAGTCTGCAAGAAGGAGAGCTCGTGAAGGAGCAAAGAATAAAGGAGAAAGGAGCTTTGATATTTCTACAATAGAGAACAAAGAAGAAAACCATCAACTGTTTGAATCTCTCATGGAGGTCGTGTTCAACTCTTAAGGAGGGCTCGAATAGGGAGAAGACAGTCACAGCTATTGACTACACTCAAGTCGTGCGTATAAATATGGACTGGACGAGTTATACTCCTGTCTGAGGCACTGTACAGAGTGATTTCTCACCCAACTGACAGTCACACGCAGGCAGAGATTCTAGGCCTGAGCAACATATTTTTCAGGCCACTCTGAGCTTGCTTCAGCCAGAATTTCGGGCAGGTATTTGTGGGCTTCAGCAAGTTGTTTCGGGAGGAGAACCCTGCTACCAGAGACATCATTTCCAGCTGAGCACACTTGAGTTTAAAGGCAGGAGTATTAGCTATTCTGTGGGTCATTTCCAGCTTTGAATGAGCAGTGAAATAGTCTGAAATTTTTACTGAAGGAGATCTGATTGTGGGAGTAAAATATCAGTCCAAACACTCAGTTAAAGGAGACCTCTGAAAAGAATCTTCAAGGGAAGAGATAAGTTGTATCTCTTGTGTATTTTCTGTTGTAAAAAATTTCTAAGAAACATAATAAAATCCTCCTTCAGCACTTGTTTTCCCCACTGTGAGGTTTTTCCAGGGTCAAGTTGACCAAAACAAATGTATAAAATCTTATGTGTGTGCTTGCTAGTATTTCTTATATCAGCTGGAAGTTAAATGAAGTAGAGGTAGCATTATGTTTCTAGTTAAATGCTAATTTAATTTTTATATCAGTCATGTTAAGATGGGTTGTGGGAATTAAAACATGAGCAAAAACTAGAAACTCTGAAGGCTACAATAGCTCTTAAATTTTCTACATGGTATCAGAGCTTTTCAAGCTCTAGATCTGAGAAAGGACACTTCAGATCTAGGGATATTTTTCAGCTGATAAAAAGACCAGCAAGCACATTCTGCTGTAACATTGAAGGCAGTCATTAAACCTCATTCAGAAACCCAAAGGACTGTTGGTTGAGAGCGAGGAAGGCTGCCTAGTGACAGCTCTATGAGCGATCTGAAATTTTGTGTTGGTTGAAGGGTCATGCCAACTAGTATAAGGGTGGAGGACAGACTGGTAGGGCAGAAATTTTAGCCCTTGAAAGGAGAGGATGACGCTTCTGTTTAAAGAGTTAGAGGTATGGGGCATTGTGGAGAGTCTTGTGCAACATCCTACAAATCATGTTCAATTGAGTGATTTCAACAAGAAGAACGTAAAAGCAAAGAGAATCATTCTCGATACAATCAGAGACCACCTATTCTCTCATGTGACCGAGATGAGATTTGCCTACGACATGTGGGATTCTCTTGTCACATCACACCAGAGTTCCAATGAGAACAGGAAAATGGTGTTGAGGCAAAAGCTAAGAAACACCAAGATGACCAAGACCGACAGTGTGACCTCATACCTCACCAAGATCTCACACGTGAAGGATGAGTTGGCTGTCGCAGGAAAAGCCATTCCTGAGGACCAATTGGTTAGGATTGCACTAGATGGTTTCTCAAAGAAGTGGGATGGATACATACATGGCATTGTGACCAAAGAGCATCTTCCAGAATGGAGGAGGTTGTCGGATGATTTCATCCAGGAGGAGTGCCAAGGCGGGCAGCCAGAGTGGTGGGTATGGTGAGGAGGAGAATGCTGCCCTTGCGACTAAGGGCAAGAAGAAGAAGCAAGGGTCCACGAGTGGGGCCAAGCAGCAGGAGGAGGAAGAGAAGTCCAAGAAGGGCATGAGCAAAGTCAAATGCTTTGCTTGTGAGAAGATGGGTCGTTATGCTTCTAAGTGTTCCAAGAAAAAGCAGAAGAAGAATGATGTGGCAACATCAGCCGAGGTGGAGGCGTTTGTTGCTGGACATTAGATAAACAAAGGCTCCCCGTGTGTTTCGCAACATGGAGTAACCGCCTCTCATGGATCCTTATCTTTGGCGATGTGATCGTTGACTAACACCTGCAGGTTTTGGTTTGATGGAAATCATGATTCCCAACAAGTGGTATCAGAGCATAGGTCATGAGTTCGATACACACTCAGTTCGCATTGGGGGGAGATTGTTGGACATTGGATAAACCAACGCTCCTCGTGTGTTTCGTGACATGGACTAACCGCCTCTCATGGTTCTTTATCTCTGACGATGCAATCATTGATTAACACCTGCAGATTTTGGTTTGACAGCAATCATGATTCCCAACATTCGCCTCTAGATTTGATAGAGTTTGCACTAGTGGTGAGCTTAGCCACTAGTGTTATATCCACGAGTGTCTGACTTATAGAACGTGGAGTATCTAGCCATATGACTATAGTGAGGAAGCACTTTACGAGTCTTACAAAGGGTATATACTTGGAGGTGGTGCATGGAGCAACAGTTGTGGGGACTGTATCCTTTCAGAGGGGGAAATTGCCACCTCTCAATGTCATAGAGGTCCTTTATGTATCGGGGTTGAGGAGGAACCTAATATTGGTTTCCTGTATTGAGGACAGGAGATATGTTGTGCTGTTCCGGGTTGGATAGGTGTTGATGTTTCTCGTGGGATCTAGCAATAGCATCTACTAGAGTGATTGGTGTCCATGAGGGGAGACTTTACAGGTTCATTTTTCAGCCTTCCGGGACTGTGGGGAGGTCACATAAGGGTGATCGTGTATAGAAACAGAGTCCTGGGAAGGGGAGCACACTACAGGGTTCAAGGTCCATTGGTATAGGTTCATAAAGGTCAGGAGGACTACTGGCTTCTGGGGTAACAAGTTCACAGAGTGTGGGATATCAGGGTGCAAGAACTCAGACTACAGTATCACTACAGGCCACAAGGACATCTTCATCAGGGCCACAAGTGTTAGGGGATGGAGATGAAGCTCCCACACTTGTGTAGGAAACTTCTTCAGGGAGGAGGAAGTCGGGAAGGCTTTATGGTACCTTGAAGGAAGCACATGAATCAGTGATGGGGAGCAAATCAACAGAGAGGTTGGATGGTGATGTGGCAAGAGTAGCAAGTGACAAGATGGTACCAAGGGGTGAGCACATCCACTTCATAGATAAAGATGGGTGGTGGGAAACAACTTCCTCAGTAAGAGGAGTGTTGAGAAAAATGGTACCAAGGAATTGTTTCCTAAGCATTGATCCTTTTAGCCTGGGGGGCACATTAATCATCCTTTTGTCTAGGGACATTATGTGTTTTATTAATGTCAAGGAGCTCAAGTACTTTTTACGAGTATTGTACCATGTATTTTAATTTATTAAAGTGATTTTATGTTTAAAATTCTAAGTTCACTTTATGTTATTAAAGTGACTTTTATATTTTAAAAGTCACTTTATGAGAGAAAAAATGGCCATGGTACTAAAACATTAAAAAGTACTAGGAAATGTTTTAAGCGAGGGGGGTCAACATGAGAAAGGGATCAAAAGGGGGACTTGATCTCAACCATTGATCTCATGGGTTGAGATTTAATTTCAGCCCTTGATCATTAGGGTTAGGTTTCCTTCAAACAAAAGGGTAAAGGAAAAGCATTATTCATGATTATTCTTCTCAAAGGAAAGAGGAGGGCGTAGGAGGCAGCTTGAGAGGAGCTCGAGATTGCAAGAAGGCGAGCTCGCGAAGCAGCAAAGAAGAAAGGAGGAAGCAGCTTTGACATTTCTACAACAGAAAACAAAGAAGAAAGCCACCAGTTGTTTGAATCTCTCATGGACACAGTGTTCAAGTCTTAAGGAGGGCTTGAATAGGGAGAAGACAGTCACAGCTATTGTCTACACTCAGGTCATGGGTATAAATCTGGACTAGACTAGTTATACTCATGTCTGAGGCAGCGTACAGGCACAGATTTCTCACCCTACAACAGTCACACACAGGCAGAGATTCTAGGGGCCTCAGCAGCGTATTTTTCAGGCCTTTCTGAGCTTGCTGCAGCGAGAACTTTGGGCAGGAATTTGTGGGCTTTAGAGAATTGTTTTGGAAGGAGAATCCTGCTACCAGATTCATCATTTCTAGCTGAGCAGACTTGAGTTTGAAGGTGGAAGTATTGGTTGTTCTGTGGGCCATTTACAGCTTTGAATGAACAGTGAAAGTGGCTCAAAATTTAACCGAAGGAGAGCAAACTGTGGGAGTAAAATATCAGTCCAAAAACTCAGTTAAACGAGACCTCTGAAAAGCATCTTCAAGGGAAGAGATAATTTGTATCTCTTGCGTATTTTTTGTTGTAAGAAATTTCTGAGAAACCTAATAAAATCCTCCTTCAGCACTGGTTTTCTCCACTGTGGGGTTTTTCCAGGACCAAGTTGACCAAAACAAATGTGTAAAATCTTATGTGTGTGCTTGCTAATATTTCTTGTATCAGCTGGAAGTTAAATGTAGTAGAGGTAACGTTATGTTTCTAGTTAAATGCTAATTTAATTTTTATAACAGTCATGTGTTAAGATGGGTCGTGGGACTTAAAACATGAGCAAAAATTAAAATTTGTGAAAGTTATAGTAGCTCTTAAATTTTCTACAAGCGATCAATCCATAAGCCCAAGGCTTTCTCAATTTTTTTTGTCTAGATAGGGTTAACAATTTTTAGTTAGGGTTGCAATTTGTATAGCTAGGATTTTGACTTACAACCCTAATAATTCTTCAAGATCAATCTAGGGTTTACAAAACCTAGATGAGTAACATGCATCCTTATTGAGCTTCATCAATTTCAACATCGACAATCCTAGGGTTTACAAACCCTAGGGCTTTCTTGTTTAAATCCTTACTAGCGTTTTGCAAGCCCAAGACATTTGAAGTACGAAGTGTTAAGAGATTGGGTATGTTGAAGGAGAATGGCAAATGGGCAACCAGTGCGGAGATTCCCTCGGCCTCAACAGGTTTGATGGCGAGGCTACATCCCACGATGCTCTTCAATATATGTGTTTCCTAAGGCGAAAATTTAAAATGACCAGTCTGACAGCGTCATCAGAATCCTCCTGGGTCTTTCCCTACGGATGGCACCGTGGATATTCACAATTCCTACTCTATTCCTCACAATGACTACTCTGATCAGAGATCGGAGTCGGCGGCCATGGAAATCAGCGATGCAACAAATCACATGGGAGGCATTGTCCGGGCAGATCCGAATGTTACCGATGATTCATGCATCAGGGTCGTCGTTCTCACCATCAAGAAATGGATCGGCAACGGTGCAAGCTTTTTTTACCAGACACTTTGCATGCCAGAACGCCGTGATCGCATGCAAATCTCAAGGCATTTCATACACTTTTTTTTGCAGGGAGCTGACATTTAACAGGTTTCTCGAGCCCCTTGCAAGCTGTGGCACCAGAAGACCACAGGGAACAAAGCATCAACAGCAATCAAGGATGGAACAGGGCAGGGGAAGTTGATCCCTACGGCAGAAATTTTTTACAGCAAATGGATGGGCTTTTTGACCATCTGATACCCCTAGAGGCCCAGATCTGACGGATCTTCCTACTGGAAGAAGGGGTAACCACAGATCTATTGTTTTTCATGAAGAGATGAGTAAAAATGATGGATCCTCTGTAGATCCACTAGTAAGCTACAAGAAAATTTATGTTTCTGGCAAGGATGCAGAGTTCCAAATTTTTGCACAACCCCCAACAGGAAGATGAACCTTATTAAGGGTTCAAAAGGACTCACTGGTGCGAGATTTGAAAATGGAAATTTATAACACAACTCGTATTCCAACGGAACTGCAAAACCTGATCTACGTAGGCAAATCCATGCAGGACCAAAGGAGCTTACAAGGTTATGGCATAGAACAAAATTCCTCTATCATCATTAACCTGCAGTTGTGGCAGCGTTCGGCAGGATCTAATATTCCCCAAGTGCCCGAGATTAGCCAAAGGAAAAACTATTGGATCAACAACATTCAGAGACGCCCTCAAAGGAAAGGTTGCAGCTTTAGGTAAATCTGAACAAACCCTCAATACTCCTAGGCCCTATATAGTAGAGAAAATAAATGATATACCAGAAATGACAGTGGATCTAGGAGAGATCAATAATATTTGTACAACCTATCAATCCCATACAATCATCTGTAGGTTCAACGATTTTTGGCCAAAACCTTTAGATCTTTTTCAATGGATCTTTACGAATTGGACGGTAAACTGTGAGATTCACTTATGTTCAAAAGGTTTTTTTGTAATAAAAATTGAATCATCAGAGACCAGAGATCAGGTAATACATGATGGACCTAGGTTCTGGGGAAACGCGAGATTGTTTATTATCCCATGGTTACCAGATTTTGATGCTAATACAATGACGGTCTCCAAAATACCAGTCTGGGTAAGACTGCATAACTTACCCCTTCACTTTTGGCATCCAAAAGTATTGGAAGGAATCGGCAACATGCTGGGGAGATACATCAAGATGGATAAACAAAGAACTGAAGATGCAATTTATACTTTTGCTAGGCTATGTGTTGAGGTAGACCTTAGCAAAAGACAACCTGATCGTATCATTTTGACACACAACAACCAATGTAGGACCCAGTGTTTAGATTATGAGAAAACAACATTTAGATGTCGTCTTTGTCTCCAAATTGGACATCTACAAACTACATGTCCTTTGGCAAAGAAAGATCCCAGAAGAAAAAGGAAATTTGTCAAAAATCCAAAGGGATGGCAATTCCCAACCCCACAACCCGATGAAGAAGAGGAAGAGAAGGACTTGGGACCTCCCAACACTGAGGAAATCCCAAATTGACAAACATCTTCAACAAACAAAGATCTGAGCCAATATGGAACATGGGGATCAGCCTCACAAAATCCAAGCGCAGAAGGACATCCAGCCCAAGAAATACCGAAAGAAAAAGAGATAGTAGGTTTCAAACGTCCTTATACATCGGGGAGTTCAGACTCAGACAAGGAACATCTGAAGCAGACAGAAGAGAACCAACTAATTATTGTAACCATTCTTGATTAAGGAGGATGGCGAAAAGTAGAAAAGAAAAAAGGAAGAAAAGGGTGACTAAGACTTTTAGCTTAACCCCACATTTTATTTTTTATTATTATTATTATTTTATTTTTTTTTGCTCTGCTTCTAGAGGCACCTGCTTTTTGAGTGGTGCAGTTTGGGACAGTTCTAGAATGCACTTGTGCATCTACTTATCTAACTTTTTATAATTAATAGAAGGTTACAATTTTTCCATGAAAACAATTAAAATAATATAAATAAATAAAATAAAAAATAAACCCAAAACATTCCATGAATCTGGTCAGATATTCAGACTTATCATCAATCGAACAACGTTCATCCTTGATCTCTTTAAATCAAGAAACCCTTTATTCATAGTAGTAGTATTTCTTTTTCACAGTGCAGTAGAATTTACCAATCTAGTATTGCTCATGTAAGAATGACTCGATCTTTGAAATTCAAAACTTGAACCCAGCCTTCACAATCTAATTTCAAATCCTTCAACAAGACCTTTATAATAGTCTTGTATCAAAACCTCCTCTTCTTGACAATATGATAGCATTGTTTTACAATAAATTTCGCCATTCAAGTTTAAGGCTTATTCTCAAATATTCATGCCAGAAATTTAGCTATTTGGACTTCATCAAGAGAGACAAGCAACATCTTTGATAAACCTCTTTACTTAGCACTTGAAATTTCAAAGTAGTGTCCTATCAGTATTTAGAGGAGCATGGTTTCCAAATATATATAATAAATCTTTCCAGGTGACATGGTCGGCTTCAATTTAATTAGGTCGACCTTTTCAATATACATCGTCCTTCTTTTATGTATAGTATTGCTACACCATAGGTTTTGTCAGGCCAGGAGGTAACTCCACAATGCGAATTGTGATTTTGCATTAAGATTGCTCGTGGATATATACATGGAGGGAGAGACTCTTGGGCTTCACATCGCAATGCCTCTTCATATTCCTCATCTCCTTATTTTCTATTTACATTATTTACATGAATTGCCTAATCCCAAAGATTAGGTGTCAACATTCCCCCCTTAATCTTAAGGGAGGGATGTTGGTGAGTCCAAGCATCAATCTGAATCTTTCGAACTTTTCTCTTCCAAGCGATTCGGTGAAGATGTCTGCAATCTGCTCATTTGTGGAACAATGGCATAGATGGATTGTCTTGGCCTCAACATGGTGTCGAATCAGATGCTATTTTGTATTGATGTGCTTCGTTTGATCATGAAACTTTGGGTTCTTGGCCAACTTTATTGCAGAAGTGTTGTCAATCATGAGAGGAGTTGAATGCATTTGATTCTCCTGCAAATCTTCCAAAATTTTCCTGAGCCACACAATTTTCTTTGTTGCTTCAATTGCTGCCACATATTCTACCTCAATTGTGGAATCCATTGGAACTGATTGTTTGTGTGATCTCTAGGAGACAGCTCCTGATCCAAGACTCATAGCATAACCTAAAGTAGATATCCCAATTTGTTTGTCTCCATCGAAGTCTACATCAGAGTATTCAATCAAGCTGAAATCGCCCACCTGTGTATACTTGAGTCCAAAGTCTCGAGTTCCCTTCAAGTACTTTAGAGCTCTTTTTGCAGCAGACCAATGTCCCTCACAAAGCTTTTGCATAAACCTGAAGAGGATTCCAATAGCAAATGAAATGTCCAATCTGGTAGTAGTCAAGTAATTGAGACTTCCTACAAGTTATCTATATTTTGTTGCATCCTCAAATTCTTTTCCTTCAATGGATGTAAGCTTCAAGTTTTGTTCCATTGGAGTAGTCGAAGGATTGCACTCAGCTATGCCAAACCTGTTCAACAGATCTCCAATGTACTTCTTCTGAGAGAGGAATATAAACTTCGGATGTTGAGTTACTTCAATACCAAGATAGTAGTGAACATAGCCCAAGTTAGTCATTTCAAAACCTTTCCTCAATTCCTTCTTTATGGATGCAATGTAGCTCTCATTGTTCCCTGTCATCAAAAGATCATCTACATACATCACAAGATATACAATTGTTTTGTTAACTTTCTTGACAAACAAAGTTGCATCATCAAGATCATAATGTTTGAAGTTGAGTTTCAAAATATGCTCAGTTAACTTCTCATACCAGGCTCGCAGTGCTTTCTTGAGGCCATACAAGGATTTTACTAGCTTGCATACTTTGTGTTCTTGACCCTTCACAACAAATCCTTTTGGTTGGACATAAAACATTCTCTCATATCTCCCTTCAGGAAAACAGTTTTTACATCCATTTGATGGACTTTCCAACTGTTCTGAGCTGCCATGGCAAACAGTGTCCGAATGGTAGTCCATTTTGTTGTGGGGGCAAAAGTATCCACATAATCGACCACTTCCTTCTATGCAAAACCTTTTGCTACAAGTCGGCTTTGTGCTTGTCAAGTGAGCCATCAACTTTAGACTTGTTCTTGTAGAACCACTTGCAGCCAATTGGTTTGGTTCCCAATGGAGGATCAACCAGCTTCCAAGTTCCATTCTTTATTAAGGCATCATATTCTTTCTACATCACTTCTTTCCATTCATCATGAGAAGCGGCTTCTTTGAAGGAAGTTGGTTCAAAATTTGTAGACAAATTCAGTTCACAATCATAAGAAACATCCATATCAACAGGTGAATCAGAATCATCTACATCACCTCCATTTTTCCTTGATGTATTTCTTGTTCCTGTCTTTCCAACCTCATTAGGATGAATACTTTCAAGTGTCTTTGTCAGCCATTTTGGAGGACCTTTTTGAGAAGGCCCAGGTTGCTCAGTTCACTGAGTTGGGGCTGAATGAAGATTTATTCTCCCAATTCTTTCAATCGCCTCACTCAAAGTGTCATCAATGGCCGAAGCTTCATGTGGGGGAGAGAGTGCTTTAGAAGAAGATTCCACAGATTCATCCAGTATAGGAATTCCCCCTTCAAGATGTGGAATATGATTATCAAATTCTTGTAACTCCCTATGTTCTGCATTTCTACAGACTAACATATCCCTGCAAAATTTTGTGCATTGTTGTTGAATGCATTGGTTGAGACTGCATTTTATTCTAATCGTTGAAGAATCGAATTTGCTTTGCCTCCTGTGAAGACTGGAGCAAGTTGATACACTGCCTAGAGGTGTTGTGCAAGAATGGCGTTTGTGGTAAACCTGTTTAGAAGCTTGTTTGTTCGATAGTTGATGAATGGTTGAATAGCAGTATTATATGCAATTTTTTTCTAAGAAATGCTCGAATGGCTTCGTGTTGTTATCGGATTCGAACCAACAACAGTCATAGCTCCTAGTAGTTACCATCGCGCTCAAACTCCTGCATTCAGGCCATAGTCAACCTCCTCCCAGCCAAAAATGGGCTGGGACCTGTGCTTTGATACCATGTCAACCCAGGAGGTAGCTCCACAATGCAAATTGTGATTTGCATTAAAATTGCTCATGTATATATACATGGAGAGAAAGACTCTTAGGCTTCAGCTCCCAGTGTCTCTTCATATTCCTAATCTCCTTATTTTCTATTTACATTTGTTACATGAATTGCCTAATCCCAAAGATTAGGTGTCAAGAGGTTTGAATCTTCCACGAACTTGTGCTACAGAGAAGAGCTCAGATTATAGGGATGATCTCGGACTTATTCAAATGTCACCATATGCTTATGCACAAAAAACATAGATTACATTTCCTCAAAGAATAAAAAAGACTAGGACTAATCTCTTCAATTTTGGATCACGGGACCTTCCACAGAGGCTCAAACTCCCAAGCTTTAACATATTTCCAAGATTGAAACAATACTATCACAGAGACATCGGATCATAGAGAAAGTCGGATGCCATGGAATTGTGGCTTCATTATGAATCTCTAATTAGTTCTTAAATAGGTGAAACTAAAATAGTATCCATTCTGTCAATGAGTACTTGAACCAAATTTGGAAATACTTTAAAGTGGTCAACTAGACGGACGTTCTACCCGTCTCCATTGTTGGCCTAGATGCTTCCATTATTAGAGATGATTCAATTCAGTTAGCTAGATCAGATGCTGCCTCATATGCATTAGCCCTAGCCCTTTTGACTTCGCAGGTGATGACGACGATGCCTTTCGTGTTTAGTCTTCATCTCAGTGAACAATAAAACAAAATTTTGTTTTCCTCTACAGACTTCACTTCTGGTGCCTGTATCCTCGAGGGTATATATATAGATCATTTAGATGTCATTATTGTAAGGATTTGTGCCTCATAACTAAGTTCGAACTTCACATCAAAAAGTTGCACTTCCACAGAGCTTCACATATATATCTCAGAAATCCACAGAGAGGTTTGCATTATCAATGAATAGTGCCACTTATAAATTCGCATGAATCGCCTAAATACTTGTTACAAAACTCGCAGAACTTGCATATTTCCAAAAAGAACTTTTGACACAACATTTGTGTATTTCCATAGTAACAAGATGTCACAAGAGCTCGCATACTAGAGAGGCCTCATGACACACAACAAAGCTCGGATGCCAACACATGAAGGATTGCCACAGAGGATGTCACAAAGTTCGCACATTTCCATCAATCCGCAAGGTAATTAGGCCTTGAATCCAGGCTTCAACAAGGGTTTCAGCCCTCCTTACCTTAGTCTATTTTTCACTTCACCTTTAAAAAGGAAATTCATCACAGGGCTCGAATTTTACGCCAAGGAGAATGAGAGATGGACTTCAAGTGATCCGTAAGGGTACCTTAATAGCTCCCATATCCACAAGGAAGTAGTCCCTCAGGAAATTTGGTTGACACACAAAGATAATGCACCTCAGGGAAGCTTGCATACCATGCCACAGAGGGGCTCACTTGAATAGTAAACAGTATTACATACCTTAGATGATAATGGTGCTCTATCACAATTGCCATTAGAGGTTCGGACCTCTGGTTTTCAAGAGTATTTACAGATTCAACCTTCTTTGCTTGATTCATATGTCCAAAACTTGCCATAAACTCGACCAAACTTTTACTAATTCATCAAGGCAAAACCCAGAAGGGAAAAACCCAGAAATCTTTCCTTGTGGGAGAGAAAGTTCGAAGTTCATCAATACATCAGAAATAGCAACATCAAGATAATAGCCAAACCAGAAACCAAGAACACAATCAAGTGCCAAGTCAAATGCCAAGCCCTTCTTCAGATTTTCGGCCCACTGCTCCCAACTTCGATGAATCAAAGATAACCAAGACATAATTCGATCTCTCAAATGAGAAGGAAGGCTCTCCTTTATATAGACTTCCAAGAGGGGGAGGGGGGGCAAATGGGTGCCTCTTAGGGGCCCAGCTGATTTAAAATAATAGGAGGCCGACTTGAATTATTCGGAGGCATAAATTTCAATTCAAAATTTACATTTTTCAACATGATGAAAATATTGACCATGGCTACCATATTTGCAACATTAGAGGGAGGGGGAACTCTCTGAACCACTTTGAGGGTGCAACCCCCAATACAAATGCCAAATAATATCAGATAAATAGTCCATATCTCATGAGGACGCCATCTTTATTTCAAACTACCCTAAACTTAATCCACCACTAGTGGGCCTTATCTAAGGACTAACATAGTGGCCCTTATCTAGAAACTAACATAATGGGCCTTTATTAGTGATTACACCACATTATATTAATCAATAATTAACATGGTGAGCCTTTATTAGCGACTACACCACATTACATTGATTAAATACCATACATTCTAACCTTAACTCTAATTGACCCTCCGGCCTTTATTAGATTACCAAGGAGGGCCATAACAACATTATGATCATCATTGGTGTACCCTTAGGCTTTTATAACATTACCAACAATGTCACATGGTTCGGGTTCGAGTTCGAGCTCGGCAATGATTAGGTTCAGTTTGAATTCGAATTTTGTGATGAGGTTCGGACGAGGTTCACCATTAGGTTCATATATATATATATATGAACAATAAGATAAAACTGTAAGAAATCAACATCAATAAACATAAAAAATGTTATCATTGACATGGAAACTGCAAGGATAAATGACAAGCTTGAGTTGTGACATAAAGTTATGAGTTTTGATCTATAGACTTGGTCAATGGCTATGAGGTTCGATGAAGTTCGCCAAACCTCAACATTTTTTTAAGGTTCGCCAAAATTCGAACCTCAAGGTTAAAGTTCGACGAACCTTGTGACATTGATTACCAGGGAGGAACCTAGCAACATTATGATTATCAATGTACCATTAGGCCTTTATAATATTATCAAGGAGGGTCATAACAACATTATGATCATCATTGGCGTACCCTTTGAAGATAACTTCAATTTCTGATATGGACCTCTGTCGTTTGGCCCTGTGCCAAATATTTTTGTTGTTATATCTAGATCTCGATGGGGATTTTATCTATTTAATCATTAATGCCCCTTATTGGTATTTAGTTTTTATGATTTTCAAGAGGACAATTATTTATGCCGCTCTATGACTCTTTGGTAGTGGTCACTACATCCACCTTTTTTTGTAAAATATTTAAATATTCTATATACATGTTATTAAATTACCACAGAGATAAAAAAAAAAAGATAAAATCAGAAACAAATCATTCTTCATTTCTTAAACTGCAAGGTATCCGTTCAGAGAATGATCCATCACTTTGAAAATTGGCATTGAACATTGCCACTTCTGTTAAATAATCATTGTATATTGAATCAACATAGTCAACTTTATAACAAAACAAGAAAACTATGAGAAAGTAATTGCTTAAAGGAATATGGGAAATTGTAGGAGGGAATTCAATGTTGAATTTATAAGATGTGGTCTAATATACATGTATTAATAGGAATACTGCCCAGCTACAACGCAGATCCATATCCCATCAAATACAGCTACAATTCATACCAAGCTTTATATTAAAAAAAAATTATTGCAACACTGAATTAAACCCCAACTACTAATCCTGACATCAATTTGGTAATGTATAGTCATATAGTCAGTTCTCTAAAGATGAGTATGTAAATACCCTCTCGAATATATGTGCTGGGATAGCTGATAAAGATTTGTAGTATGCATATTTTTCAAAACACCCTTTTACTTTGTAGTAGCTGTTTCCAACAGCTCAGGAAAGTATGCACCCCTTTGTTGCACACTCAAAACATAGCCAAATGGAAACTTAGATTGTCAATTCCACCAAATGGCAGAAACAGTGTCTAGGCACTTCCTGAAATTTAAGATTCATGAAATTGTGTAACACAGCAACAAACGAAATTCTAACAGCTCATAGAAAAATCTGAAGTAATATCCCCTCGATTGTGTCTATGCATTGTCATTGCATTTAGATTTATAAATCAAATATATGCAAAAACAGAACAGAGGAATCAACCAAGGACAAAATATAGCTTACAATTGCTGAACCCTGCAATGGCCAAGTTAGATCATCCATAGTGTAGCATAAGGACCCATGAACTCTCGCACTGTTAAATGCAACTAAATAGATTGAATAAATTATATATCTGAAGTTCTCACTCAATAGCTGCTCTATAATTACACAGGCAATACATTTAGAGCAGACAGTGGATATAGAATTTATCATTGATTGGTGTAAAAGACCAAGAAATTCCATATGAAATCATAATTTTGAACTTTGGTACAATTGAATATTCAAATCTCAAAATAAATATACCAATCAAGGTATAAGTTTGACAATCATGTCTACTGTCATGCCCCCAACATAACTGGAGGAAAGACTAATAACTAGGTAGATAGGCATCGAAGTAACATGTTTTGATACAAGTTAACATAAAAACGATATTACAACAGTCCCCACAGAAGAACAGCCATGCACTGAGTCATGTCAACGAACCTAGAATGTCCTTGTGGAAGCGGCAATGCAGCAGAGACTGTGTTAGGTTGACTCAATAATCCATTTTCCATGGGGTTTAACGATTGGCCTTGACCCTGATTGGCCTGATGTTGGGGGAAACGATGTATCCGTTGCTTCTGCTGATTCTTTGGGTCCCCACGTACAGGTGAACTTCCAGGCAATCGCTGAGAAGCACTTGCCAATGGCTGCTGAGAGTAGGTCCTATCTGATTGATTGTAATTGTTATGCCTGTGCTGGGGATATCTGTTTGGGTAAGCATCATTCGCGGCAGCAGCCAACTGTTGAGTCTTTTGGAAAATCTCTTCAACAGGCGGAGGTGGACCAGACATCTTTTGATGCCTGTATCGACAATCAGGCCCATTTGGACAGAAACCAAGTTTGTACCTGTTACAACAGCAAAAAGTCAACCATCACTGCATAGATTCCAAAATGATCGAGCGTAATAGAAGATGATGCTTGCACCATAATTGTGCTAATTAAATCTCAAGCACCTATCTGAAGATTGGAAAGCATTCATATGGAAACTTTTGAATTTACAATACTACCAGAAAGCTACAAGAGTGCTTCAAGTAAAATAAACAATAAAATTAACATTTTCATGCCGTTGTTCTATTTGGTTCTCAGGAAATAAAAACACCTAGATTCACCAAAGAACCAAAATATCAGTTGACCTAGAAAAACGGGAAAGATAAAGGTTATATTTATGTAAGAACACTATAAGAATTTGATATACAATTTCCAAAAGAAGAACTGATGATCCTATGCCGGCAACACAAACCTGCGACTGCATCTAAAGCAGATAATTAAAATAGGTAACGAAACAATTTATCTTATGCATGGAAAATCATACTTCACAAGTGCACACCCGTGTAAAACTTACAAATACCATGTAAAAAAACTATAACCACAATTGTTCTTCCACTGAGATGTTACAATGAGAATTACAGAATACCCTTCCAACTGCCTGGATTTACCGAAATCATAATGCAAGCATTTCCTGAGTGCTCACAGAACTTCCACATAAACCTTATTTGCCATAAAAATGAATCACTAGCAAAACTCAGCTCAACTCAGTTAAGCGGGTCAAGATCTGGTCAAAAATCAGCTAACTCTGCTAGAATCAGCTAAACTTGGAGAAACTGAAACAATCTTGGGCAAACTGAACATACTGACTGTTATCCCAATCAAAAGCTACTATTTATCTATAAGCATGCATGGGTCCTTGATTGTGACTTCTTTCTTCCTAAGAATTAACTGCTTAACATGGGTCCTTGATTGTGACTTCTATCTTCTTAAGAATTAACTGCTTGGCATGGGTCCTTCATCATGACTTTTTCTTTACTTGATTCTTTTATTTTTTCCTTCCTCCTTCGTCAGGCTTGTGTCTTGTCATCTCCTCTCCTCTCCCTCACTGTTGTCTTCTTGATGCTTTTGTTAGTCGTCCTGCCGCAACCCCTCAAACCACTCTCTCTTGTTTTTTCCCCTTTGTTTTTTCTTGCTTCTTTCTTCAGTGTTCTCCTTTCCTCCCTTCTTTCCTTTTGGTTTTGTCTTGTTTTTCCACCCGTGTTCCTCCCTCTTCTTGATGTATTCCCCCTCATTTCCTTTTACCCTTTCTCTTTGTCTGCTGCCTAGCATGTTTCCCTTTGATCAGCCTGCCCTATGGTAGGACCACTTTTTTTTTCCTTCGTTGTTTTTCCTTGTTTTTCTTTTTCAATATTTTCTTTCCTTTCATATTATTTAAGTTATTTTTTCTAGTGTCACAATCCTAATATTAATTTCATTTTATTCATAATATTAGAAATATTAATAGTGTAATTTATTATTACAAATAATAACATAATATTGTTATTATACTTCGTCACTGGCATTATTGATTTAGGTTTATTAATAGTTCCAATATTCCACCAAGCTTCCTGTATGTGGGGACAGGGGAGCGGGGATATGCAGGAGCGGCCTATGCAAAATCTCCCCACCAATTTTTAGGAAACGTGGGGGTACGTCAGTGTCTTTAACACAAGGGACCTGACAAAAATAGTAAAATAAAAATACTATTGTGATACCGTCTGAGATATAAAAATGAAATAAGCCATGTTTGTCTGAGGCTTTTTTTATTTCCACTTGGTGAATGCGGAGATGGGCCTAGTAGTCCAGATGCCAGAGGACTTGATGGATCAGATCAAATGTTTTTTCCTGTTGTGAATTTTTCATCTTTGGGCAATTTTAGTGAGCGGCCAGTATCTGTCAGGGAAGATGTTGCTGGCCACAAAGAGGCACAGAAAGATTTCAGATCATCACAAGCAGGCAGTCAGTCTTAGCTCCTTCAAGTGGAGAAGTTGACTCGCTTCCAAAAGCTGAAGCTATGTTGATATTGCTCCAAAGTATACGCCAGTTGAGGCTCCTAGGAGTGAACTTAGTTCATCTGTTTTCAGAAGTCCATATATTCCTGCATCTAGAAAATTTCCAACTGTGGAATCAAGTATTAATGCATATGTATACAGTGCTACACCACCACCTTCTCCTTACCTTGAAATCTCTGATAAAAATTCTGATTATTCTTGTAAAGGAAATGACAATTGTAAAGGGAAGGATAATGACAAGCATGTTCAGTCAGGAAAGCAGTTGTATGAGAAACCATTAAAATTATTAAAATTTGACTTTATTAAAATTATTTGACCTTGAATTTTTGGGAAACAAAGGAAATTTTTCCGACCCCCTTTGGAGTATCCGTGTGTGTCCTGTTTTTGGGAGCATCGGGAAACGACCCCTAGACGACCCCACGTACCCGGAGCGCAAGGGAGCAAGGAATCGTGATTCCCAAGTGACGGGACGCATCCCTGTGGAACACTGAATAGTTCTAATAGTACTATTATTACTTATGCTATTATTAATTATATTATGATAATAATAATTATTAATTACAATATTAATCTTATTAATACTAAATAAGATCATTATTTGCATATTATATTTAATATATTAATAAAATGATTAATAATATTTTAGCCTTGGCATTATCTTTTCTTTTGTTTCTTAATTTTTATTTTTTTATATTATATTGTCTCCACTATTAACCAATTTATTGGAGTATTTTTGTTCTTTAAATCTTATATTCTATACTAAAGTATTATATTACTTTTACATTAGCATCTAAGAAACTGGATTCGTCCCCCAGGGGCTCCGAATCTCAAATCCAGCGAATCGGATATGATTCGACCGGATTCATACCCGATTCACGGGGTACGGACGTATCCGTACATGGTACGGCGAATCTCAACTGTACCCTGTACGGATACAGCCGTACCCCGTTAATCGGGTACGACCGGACAAGCCGTCCAAAAAAGTGCGTTGTTTTTTTTATAAAAGACCGATTTTTGTCATTCTTTCTCACCGATTTCATTTTGTGAAGTGAGCAAGGAGCTAGGGTGAGCAAGGAGAAAGGGAGTTCATTCGAAGAGATTCGAGCATCCGGTAAGTGCACTATCCCTCTATATTTTGCATTTAGTTTGCTGTTAGTGTTTGCATGTGCATATGTTTTATATATTTGGTTATTTTTGTTTATTTTTTACAGTATTCATGGCTCAATCAAAGGCAGCAAGACAGGGGCAAAGAAAGGGGAAGAATGTCCCCATTGGAGATGCCCCTCCTGTCCCTGTTTCATCAAGGTCTGCAAGTATTCCATCTATTGGAAGTGGGGCTACAACAACAGCTTCAAATGTGCAGGGAAAACAAATTGTTGACCCTAAATACCCATTGTGGAAATATGTGACAAGAGAGGGAGGGGCAGGAAAAAAGGGAGGAGGAAATTGTTCATGGAAATGCAATTTTTGCAACGGCCATTTCACTTGCACATATTTCCGTGTGAAAGCTCATTTGTTGGGTATTCCAGGTTGTGGCATTAAATGTTGTACAACAATTCAATCGGCACAGAGGAAGGAATTGGAGAAAGAGAAATTTATTGGTGAGGCAAATGTGGCATCAAAATCAAAAAAAAACAAGAATGATGACCCCCTTCCATTCATAAGGAAAAGCAGCAACAAGTTCCCTTTTGAGACTTTTAGTAGGGGACAATCAGCAAAGAGAAAGGCAACTGCAATTGGTCCAATGGACAAGATTTTTCAAAAAGAGAAGAGGGAAGAGCTTGATCTCACCATTGCATTTTTTTTTCTATCAGAACTTCATATCCTTTAATGTTGCACGGTCACTTCTATTTATTGAGATGTGTCGAGCTCTTAGTCATGGGGCTCCATCAGGGTATGTGCCTCCTGGGTCAGAGAAGCTCAAAACCACATTGTTGACAAAGGCAAAGAAAGAGGTGGACAAAATGCTTGAGCCTATTAAATCAGCATGGCCAACATCTGGGGTTAGCATTGTTTCTGATGGATGGACAGATCCAGCACACCACCCACTCATCAACTTCATGGTGTCATCCTTGAATGGTCCATTTTTCTTGAAATCAGTGGATGCCCTTGGACAGTACAAGGATGCACAATATATGGGTGAGTTATTTATTAAAATTATTGAAGATGTAGGTGTCAATTCTTGTGTGCAAATCATTACAGATAATGCACCTGTTTGCAAGGCTGCTGGCATGATTGTGGAAGCAAAATATCCACAAATATTTTGGACACCTTGCATTGTCCATTCATTGAACTTGGCACTGAAATCTATTGCTTCTGATGTGCTTTGGATTGGAGCCATTATTGAGGATGCACGGCATATCTGCAACTTTGTACAAAACCATATAAATGCCCTCACTATCTACAAGGAGTACAGCAATCTATCATTGTTGAAGATTGCAGATACACGGTTTGCCTCTTCATTCATCATGTTGAAGAGGTTGAGGGAGGTCAAGACCGCTCTTGGAGCCATGGTTATTTTGAGAGTTTTGGTCTTTTTGGAGAAAGACGGATCAAGCAGCCTCAAAGAAAGTGAAGGACAAAGTGTTGGATGATCTATGGTGGGAGAAGATAGATCTAGTTATTCAGATCATGGAGCCTATCATTTCCTTGCTCCGATTCGCAGATACAGACCAACCCATCCTAAGAGAGGTTTATGAGGGATGGGATTCCATGATAGAGTCTGTGAGGACCATTGTTTTACAGAGTCAGTGCCTAGAGTATGAGACATCACCAGAGGCCTTCTTCACCAGCATACAGGATATTCTTGTCAGCAAATGGGACAAGAATTGCACACCTTTACATTGTTTGGCTCACTCCTTGAACCCAAAATACTACAGCCATGAGTGGTTGAATGGTGGACCTTCTCGCAGATTCCCTCCTCACATGGATGGTGAAATCTCACAGGGGAGGAAAGATGCATTGAGGAGGATTTTTCAGGAGAGGGCATCCCTTGATGAGGTGGAGGATGCCTTTGCAAAGTTTTCCACTGGCACTGGGCGATTTGCAGGCTATGATGTGATTCGAGACAGGGGGGCTAAGAAGCCCCATTCTTGGTGGGCAACTCATGGGGCAACAAGCCCTCCTCTACAGCAGTTAGCCATGAGGCTCCTCTCTCAGCTGACTTCATCCTCTTGTTGCGAGAGGAATTGGAGCACATATGGGAATTTGTATAGTGTGAAGAAGATCAGGCTTGAGCAGTCCACGGCAGAGACAATGGTGTATGTGCACACCAACCTTTGTCTCATCTACAGGCAGAGGGAGGATTGGTTGAAGGGAAAGACAAAGATGTGGGATGTCTTTCCTGATGATATGGGTCTGGACAGCAGTATTGAGTTGGCATTGGCCAACTTGGATCTCAATGCGCCAGTGCTAGAGCCTGTCACATTTGATGATGGAGTAGAGGCGTCATCCTCCACACCAGCAGATGCAGAGATGACAGAGGAGGAGGATGCATCAGAGCCAGAGGAGAGCAGTGGTGAGCATGATGATCGGGATGAGGACAGTGATGCTGATTATGATGATGAGGATTGATGACTCATTGACTCTGACTCATTGAGGCTTCAGGCTTGTAGTCTTGTAGACTGTAGTTTTTTTGTATTTTCAATTTCTATTTGCCATTGGCAGTGTACTTATGTAACACATTTTGATTCCGATGACTTAATGAGAAAACTACAGTATCTTACTATCTTGTCTTTCTGAGTAAATTTGACAATTGTATGATGTATCAATGTATCAAATTTCAATGTATCATGTATGAGTATCTAAGATCTTAAATCTATGTTTGAATCAATGAATTTGTATGAATTTGTGTAACAAATATCTAATTTTTAATATATTAATATATATAATTTTTTAAAATATATACATATATTTTAATAAAATAATATATAACGTATCGTATCCTGGAAGTCCTGTTCCGGGGGTCACCGTATCCCGAATCCGATTCTCGAATCCCCGTATCCCTATATCCCCATATCCCCGTATCAGGTGACTTAGGTTAGCATTAATATTGTCCTAGGTTTTCTTATAGCTCATTTTATTTAACCTCATCATTCCTCAATTTCTCTTCTCGTTTTTCAGATTCTTAAGCCAATTTAAGCTTCCTCTTTCTTATGTTTCTCCAAACTGCCAACATTCATATTTATTATCCTGATCAGTTAAGTCACGGGACATTTCCTTAGGGGTCTCGTGTCCTATATTTCGTGTGTCGAACACAACACGACCCATAAAATGTATCCTAAATTCAGGGCATGTGTTTGGGCCATGTCGGACACATTCCCTAATATGTCCTAATTTTGGAACATGTGTCCCACTAAATCCCAAAGTAAAAATCGTCACGTCTTGATTTTTTTTCATTTTTTTTGTCAATTTTGTGTTTGTTCACGAGGCATTAGCCAACATGAATCTTAATGACCCAGTGCTAGAGCCAGTCACTTTTGATGATGAGTCTCTATAGGGATCATTCTCCACACCAACAAATGCATTAGGAGATCTTGGATTGGGCATAGAGGAGGAGGATGGAGTAGAGTCAGATGGCAATGGTAGTGATTATGATTACGACATGGAGTGATGAGTCTCTTGAGGGGTGATCTCCACACCAACAAATGCATTAGGAGATCTTGTATTGGGCATAGAGGAGGAGGATGGAGTAGAGCCAAATGGCAATGGTAGTGATGGTGATTATGACATGGAGGAGGACCTAACTATTGATAGAGTCCTAACTATTGAGTCATGACCAATACCACTGAAGAGATATGATATTCCAACCTATTTTGTATCTACTTTATTTTGTATTTTCTAGTGGCATTCCCTTTGTATCTATGTAGTACATTTTGATTTTAATGACTTAATAAAAAACTGCAATTTATCGTTTTAATATCTAAGTTCTACCTCTAAATTTCTAGTTTTATTTTATCAATCATGATATTTATAAATTTCTAGTTTCATGTGTGCTTGAACAATTGTTAATAACATGAACAATGAATGTTGAACTGTGAACATCATTGATGTAGTAAATTAATAAACTAACTAGTTCTAAAATTGTAAAATTGTAAATAATTAATTACTAAATTACTAAATAGATATCGTCATGATTCATATCTGTAGATGTTCTAATTTCTAAAAAATATGGATCATGCACTATATATATATATAGCATCCCCTGTGTCCTATTTTTGAGGTCGTTGTGTCTCGTGTCAAATACTTGTATTTACGCATCCTCCATGTCTTGCGTCCTCATGTCATGTGACTTAGTTGATCAGCTTATTCCTCAACTTCTTTTGGTCCTGAAGATGAACCTAGCTTGAGGTTCAAAACATCGACCTAAATAAATTTAATGCAACACTCCCTAAAATTTTGATCGATGATAGTGTAAACTACAAAAGCTTGATGAATTTAATCTCATGCATGGGTCTTCAATTTGATTAGGAAATTTAGAAAGAACAAGAAGCTAGTTCAACATGTTCATCCTTTCCAACTAATTTTTACTTCTTTGCAAATGCAGCATGCCCAAAAGAACAATCTTAAAAGAATGTTTGTGAATCAAAAGTGGATGAACTTGGAGTGCAGCAAGAGAATTTCTTCTGATTGTTGCATTGATCTTCAATGATACTCTAAGTCGCTTGACACGGGGACACGAGACACGATGGACACGTGGATTCGAGTGTCGGATTCGAGACACAGTGACCCCCGGAACAGGAAACGTCTGGACACGTTATATATATATATATATATATATATATATATATATATATATATTAAAAATTAGATATTTCTTACACAAATTCATACAAATTCATTGATTCAAACATAGATTTAAGATACATGATACATTGAGACATTGATACATTGACCAAGAAAACTGGACCATTCAAGGATGACACCCTGAATTTGATGAGTGGGTGTCGTGCTGGATTTGTCCATCCATTAGAAACAATGCTAACCCCAGATGTTGGCCATGCTGATTTAATAGGCTCAAGCATTTTGTCCACCTCTTTCTTTGCCTTTGTCAACAATGTGGTTCTAAGCTTCTCTGACCCAGGAGGCACATACCCTGATGGAGCCCCATGAATAAGAGCTCGACACATCTCAATAAATAGAGATGACCGTGCAACATTAAAGATATGAAGTTTTGATAGAAGAAAAATGCAATGGTGAAATCAAGCTCTTCCCTCTTCTCTTTTTGGAAAATCTTGTCCATTAGACCAAGTGCAGTTGCCTTTCTTTTTGTTGATTGTCCCCCACTAAAACTCTCAAAAGGGAACTTCTTGTTGCTTTTCCTTAAGAATGGAAGGTGGTCATCATTCTTGTTTTGTTTTGATTTTGATGCCACTTTGCCACACCAACAAATGCCTCTTTCTCCAATTCCTTCCTTTGTGGCGATTCAATTGTTGTACAAGTTGCAATGCCACAACTCGGCAAAGCCAACAAATGAGCTTTCACACGGTAATATGTGCTCATGAAATGGTTGTGGCAAAAACTACATTTCCATGCAACATTGCCTCCTCCCTTTTCCTTGTTGTCTGGCCCTGCCTCTCTTGTCACATATTTCTACAATGGGTATTTGAGGTCTTGAGTTTGTTTTCTCTGAACATTTGAAGCTGTTGTTGCAACCCCACTTCCAATAGATGGAATACTTGCAGACCCTGATGAAATAGGGACAGGAGGGGCATCTCCAATGGGGACATTCTTCCCCTTTCTTTGCCCCTGCCTTGCTGCCCTTGATTGAGCCATGAATACTGTAAAAAATAAACAAAAATGACCAAATATGTAAAAAATATGCACATGCAAACACTAACAGCAAACTAAATGCAAAAACATAGAGTGACAGTGCACTTACCGGATGCTCGAATCTCTTTGAAAACACTCCCTTTCTCCTTGCTAATCCTTGCTCTATGCTCAACTCACATACAAACAATGGTGAGAAAGAATGAGCCAAGCCGCACTTCTATAACTTGTCGGATGCAAATTCTCGGTTTTAGTGTCCGACAAAATCAGATTCAATCGTGTCTGTACAGGACACGATCAAGATTCGATGTGTCCGTGTCCGTGCTCGACAAATTGGATTCAAATCCATAAGTGTTGTGTCGGACACGACAGATTCGAGACACGTGGCCCCATATGGTCGAATCTGATTTCTTAGATGATACTTTATTGAGGCATGCTAGCTTGGTCACAGATACTTTCCTTTTAGGCCATGTGTCTTGTGTCCTTATATCAAACACTTAGGCACTTGGGACCCAAGTGCCAAACACTCATGAGAAATATGTCCTTATTAGGGCACCATGTCTCACGCGTTTCTAACACTCAGTTCATGCACATCTCAATGTTGGACAATAGCTAATGTTTAGTGTATTGGCAATGATCAGTTAATTTCAAAGTCTCAATTCTTGAATCTTAATTCACCAATTCTATCCTACAAATCAATCACTTTTGATGACAGTGATATTCTTGAGGGATCATGTACCACATTAGCAGATATGGCACATAGAATTGATACAATGGAAGATGGATGAGACCACAACATGACAGTAGTAACGATACTAATGATTTTTTATTATAAGATCCAACTAAATGAGCTATGAGATTCGTCTTATAATAATTTTCAAGGTGTTCATATCCTGAAAATCATAAGATTCTTCTTATGATTATGGTGTGTTCCTATGTGTTTGATGCAGATGCATTGTAATTCAATTTTCTAAATGCCCGAGAAAATTGCATCTTAACATCTATATTTATTTTTGTAAATTGTAACATTTTTATTTTTAAAGTATATCTCTATGTTATAAATATAATAATAATAAATCATCGTAAGTTAATTAATTAACGAAAAGTCAAAGGGCACATACCTCTTCACCTCATGACCAATAAATATTATAAGTAAATCGTCAAGAGGGTTATTGTATAATCATTCTTATTCATTCTTATCAATCATTAAATCATACAACATATTATATATCTATAAAATAGTTCTAACTTCAATATAATCAAGGATTGCTTATTACACTGGTATTAGAGATTCATGAGCAACGTTGTACAACTTATGTCTGTATCGTTTATGTAGCAATATCACCCAACTGCCATTTTTTGTTAGCATCCATACGTATATTGTGTCGTACTATCCACTGCAATGCCCACAATAGAAATCTCATATAGCAATTTCAGAAATTCCTTACTTATTCACCACACTATCCACCGTAATTATATGTCACATTGTCCGTCGTACTTGTATGTCGCACTGCTCCCCATCCCACTGCTAACTAGACCCACCATACACCATTGCCAACCCTGTTTTCACCGTCGTTGTCCACCTGAATTCCCCACCGACTGCCACCAGCCTTGTTTCTATCGATGCCATCCACTCGGATTCCTCGCCAACTAATGCCAACCTGTTTTTGTCGTCATTGTCCACCCAAATTCCACGTCAACTACCTTATTAAACAAATTCCATGATGAGGAAGGCAATGACCTGTACAACAAATTTGTACATCTTACACAAAAAGGCAACAAAAATGACTATATGCAGGAATGGAAGGTTCTTGCAACAAGACAAAGTGAATTCACAAATGAACTATTACTAAAATTGTACATCTGTGGGTTGTAGGATTACATCCATCGTGAAATAAAACTATGGAACCCTAAACGTATTGAGGACCCTAGATATGCGACAAAACTTATTGAATTAAAGATCCAAAAAAAAAAATCAATAAACCATCATTCACCAGAGAGGATGATAACTAGCATTACGACTTCGATAAGAAAGGGGTAGTAATGTTATGTCTGGAATCTGGATATCTTTATTGTGCATGTGGATTGAGGATAGTGTCCAACATTTCGAGTGGATACTCCAGAGTCCACCCATCCTTAGGTACCAACGAAGCATAAAGATTAGAAAAAGGTGCAAATAGGTACAAGGAAAGGAGAGAGAAACGTTAGGTTTGCTAGTTCAAAAAGGAACGTTAGAATTCAACATGCAACAATTAAACCAGACAATAAAAATGATTGTTGAGGAAAAAAATAGTGTATTAACAATCGAAAATAAATTGAAAATATTTTAAATAATGTATTTCTATTTAACAATCGAAATAATTTAAAAATTCAATATTTTAAGATTCAATATAAATTGAAAATTATAAAATTTTATTTTTTTATGAAATAAATAATTAAATAATTTTAAAAAAGGCAAAAAATAATTAAAATAAATAATTAGAGAGAGCAATTCAAATAAATGTATCAAGAAGGATTGAGGGGAAGAGTAGAAAGGAGGGGGGAATAATATAGAAGTAAATCCAAAAATGCGGGGGAATTATATACTAGGAGGGGGTAAGGGGGAGATTAATAAAAGATAAAGAAATGATGGTTAAATTGATGATAAAATGTTAGAGAGAGGGAGGAATTAATAAAGAAATGAGAGAGAAGGGAAGTAAACCAAGTGAACAAGGAAATTAAACTGAGACCAATGATCAAGGATTAAGGTTGTGAATTAGAGGTTTCCAAGAATGGCTAAACAATTAAAGTTATTCGGATGTGTTTCGAATTTGAGGGCTTCATGGATAATCTAGGTGGAATAGAAGGGAGCAGGGGCGAGGATTTTAGCTTGGTCAAAGCATATAAATTGTTCAGATTTGAAGGAGTGTACAGCTGGGGCAGATTTTGAAAGGTGGTTATGATACGTATCAGGTATGTGTTCCTTCATACGAGCTTTTACGGATCTACCAATTTGGCCAATTTAAGAATTTCCACATAAGCATGGAATTTTATAAACTCCAGGGTCTGCTAATGGATCCAATTGATCTTTGGGAGAATTGAATAATTGTTTTAATGTCATGAAGGGTTTGAAGAGAGTTTTGATGTTTTTCTTGGCTAATATTTTAGAGATGTTGATGCAGGAACATTAGCTCTCAAGCTCAATTACTAAATGTGTGGTTACACCTAAAGGTCTAGACATCAGCCCAAAGGGGGTACATTGTAAAAAAAAAACATTGTAAAATCTTTTGTAAAAGTGTTTAATTAGCAAGCAAGCATAAGGGCAAAAGATTCTAACTAGATAGGTGTTAGTGTAGGATGAGTCATGTAACACATCCATGAAGAAATGGGATGACTCGAGAGAGAGTTTAATTAAAATTGCAAGAAGATAGGACTCCGTTATACGAGTCATAGATAAGGATAAGTTTGGTTTTCTAGAAATAGAAATTGTTCCAGGAATTAAGGAACAGACCGTTGATTTGTAGGATGCAGTTTGAGTTGAAGGATTAGGTTGGTAGAGTAAAGAGAACCAAATTGTAAGCCTACGGGAAGAACACAAAGTGAGAGGGTTCAGTAGAGGAGAAGATGGCCAAGAAAAAGAAAAATCAGGCTAGAGACAAAATAAGTTGGAGTTCTTATGTGTATGTATGGTTTATTTGCTTAATGAAAAGGCAGATTCATCAAATGTTGTGTGTTGTTGTTCTTTTGCAGTCTGTGTGATGTAATTGAACAATCTGAGGAATATTGTTTAGTTGTGCAGTTGACTAACTTCGTACATGCATGCCTGATAATATGTAACTGGGTAGAATCAGTGTGTGATTCCAGTTAGGTTGAGACTGGGTAGAATTACTATGTGATTCCAGTTAGGTTGAGACTGGGTAAAAACAAAGAGGTTCCAGTCTTTGTAGAAGCTTGTTGATGGCTTAAGAAGACAACGGAAAAACAGAGTGTCTATGCATATTATTTTTGTTGAAGCATGAATGTATTAAAACATGAAAGAGTTACATTGCATGGTGGTGGCAAGTCTGAGCATGACTGCCATACTTAAGTGTGTTTGAGTATATATATATTGATTTTACATTGATGCACAGATGACAGTGATCAGGACAATGATCATCAGATAGATGAGAAGAGAAGTTTGAAACTATGGGAAGGCGAATAATGGAGTAAGGGCGTCATTTATAATGAAATAGTCAACTGATAGACTTATGAAGAGTTGAGATGCATTCAATATTGGCCAAGAGATTGATTGATGTATGTCTGCAGGGTTAAACGGAGTTTTGGATTTAAGTTTGTGCAGAGACAAGTGAGACCAAGAACCGACGGTAACTGTGCGTTACAAGCACGATCTAACGATTGAAAACACGATGAGGATTGGTCAAGGTTGACATGGAAGTCAAATTGAAGTTATAGAGCTTGGAAAGGTTCGACAGTTGAGATCATGTCGTAGGAATAAAGCGGGAGATGGATGATCGAGAAGCTATATCGCACTCAGAAATATGAGGTTGTTAAAGGACCCTTGGGACTGCGATGAAGAGTCACGTATTGAGTGATGATTGTCATTGCATTCGGGCATGATCGTACACTCGTACTGTGATTTGGTATTGCGATGAGCCTTGGTTCAAGGAATCTAGTTATATGGGTAATGCGAGAGTTAGTGTTAAGCACCTCTTATCATTTATGATGAGCTTGTTGAAGGAAGCCCTAGTTCATAGTGAAGTGGTCATGTGAAGAAGTGAAGGGTGAATGAGGTGTAAGTATGAAGCGCTAGAGTGTAAGAGCGATGGCTTTTAAGGCTTAAAGTAATGGTCTTGTGAATGGTGACTGAGTGCTTAAATGTTAAATGAGCACAGTTTGGAGATTAGTGAAAAGTCAGTAGATGTGATGGGAGAGCCAAAATTGGATAGAAGGCTAAGTTTAGAGTTGAGCCAAAGTTGGTGAGAAAGGGTTAGCAAGAGGTTTTATGAACCTGATAATGTGTGTTTCAAACTTAGAACACACTCAGAGAGTAAAATCCTCGAGTCTGGGCAGGCCTAGTCTTAGCATTGTTATCATTTGGTATCAAAGCATAGATTATAGATCAGTGAGCAATAATTTCTTGTTGGACTATAGATCTGTGGTTCTACTTATTGGAAATCATGAATTTGTTGTGGGGCATAGTTGAAATCGGTGAGAATTTTGTGTACTACCTAGTGGAAAATGCAGCCATTACTATTGGAGGAGACACTATTTACCATGAATAGAACAAAGTTTTTGTTGCATGAATGGTAGGAATCAATCTGCATTATAAAACACTAGCAGAGAATGGGGATCTGGGTCAAAGTTTAGAACCGGACAGCAGAACATGGATCCTGTAACAAAGAAGACAAATGAGGAATAATTCTAGCAGTATGTCTCATGATTTTATGTTGATTACAGGTGGCAGCAGCTATATATTGCAAGAGTACGCAGTGGAAGCATGGTAGTTCAAAACCTGAGAGATTTGTTGATGTGACAGTGGATCATGGATTGTAAGCTATGACACATGAGAAACGAAGACAGTGAAGCTTATGGACAGCAGCAAACCAGAGTTTGGGATCCAGGAAAGATGAAGACTGAAGCTGCATGATCAGGTGATCATGTCTTCTTTCTACTTTGGGAGTCTGATGTAGGAGCATTAGCTCTCAAGTTCAAGTATTAAATGTGTGGTTAGACCTAAAGGTCTAGGCATCGGCCCAAAGGGGGTCCACTGTAAAAAAAACATTGTAAAATCTTTTGTAAAAGTGTTTAATTAGCAAGCAAGCATAAGGGCAGAAGATTCTAACTAGATAGGTGTTAGTGTAGGATGAGTCATGTAACACATCCCTGAAGAAATGGGATGAATCGAGAGAGAGTTTAATTAAAATTGCAAGAAGATGGGACTCTATTATACGAGTGATAGATAGGGATAAGTTTGGTTTTCTAGAAATAGAAATTGTTTTAGGAATTAAAGAACAGAACGTTGATTTGTAGGAGGCAGTTTGATTTGAAGAATTGGGTTGGTAGAGTAAAGAGAGAATCGGATTGTAAACCTATGAGCAGAACTCAGAGTGAGAGGGTTCAATAGAGGAGAAGATGGCCAAGTAAAAGAAAAATCAGGCTATAGACAGAATAAGTTGGGGTTCTTATGTGTATGTATAGTTTATTATCTTAATGAAAATGCAGATTCATCAAATGTTGTGTGTTGTTGTTCTTTTGCAGTCTGTGTGATGTAATTGAACAATCTGAGGAATATTGGTTAGTTGTGTGGCTGACTAACTTTGTACATGCAGGCCTAATAATATGTAACTGGGTAGAATTACTGTGTAATTCCAGTTAGGTTGAGACTGGGTAGAAACAAAGAGGTTCCAGTCTTTGTAGAAGCTTGTTGATGGCTTAAGAAGACACTGGGAAAACAGAGTGTCTATGCATATTATTTCTGTTAATGCATGAATGTATTAAAACATGAAAGAGTTGCATTGCATGGTGGTGACAAGTCTGAGCATGACTGCCATATGTAAGTGTGTTTGAGTATATATATTGATTTTACATTGATGCACAGAGGACAGTGATCATCAGATCGATGAGAAGAGAAGTTTGAAACTGTGAGAAGGCGAATAATGGAGTAAGGGCATCGTTTATAACGAAATAGTCAACTAATGGACTTATGAAGAGTTGAGATGCATTCGATATTAGCCAGGAGATTGATTGATGTATATCTGCAGGGTTAAACGAAGTTTTGTATTTAAGTCTGTACAGAGACAAGTGAGACCAAGAACCAACGGTAGCTGTGCGTTCCAAGCACGATCTAATGATTGAAAACACGATGAGGATTGGTCAAGGCTGACATGGAAGTCAAATTGAAGTTATAGAGCTTGGAAAGGTTCGACGGTTGAGATCATGTCACAGGAATAAAGTGGGAGATGGATGATCGAGAAGATATATCGCACTCAAAAATATGAGGTTGTTAAAGGACCCTTGGGACTGCGATGAAGAGTCACGTGTTGACTGATGATTGTCATCACATTCGAGCATGATTGTACACTCATACTGTGATTTGGTATTGCGATGAGCCTTGGATCAAGGAGTCTGGTTATATGGGTAATGCGAGAGTTAGTGTTAAGCACCTCTTATCATTTATGATGAGCTTGGTGAAGGAAGCCCTGGTTCACAATGAAGTGGTCATGTGAAGACGCGAAGGGTGAATGAGGTGTAAGTATGAAGCGCTAGAGTGTAAGAGCGATGGCTTTTAAGCCTTAAAGTAATGGTCTTGTGAATGGTGACTGAGCGCTTAAATGTTAAATGCGCATAGTTTGGATATTAGTGAAAAGTCAGTAGATGTGATGGGAGAGCCAAACTTGGATAGAAGGCTAAGTTTAGAGTTGAGCCAAAGTGGGTAAGAAAGGGTTAATAAGAGGTTTTATGAACTTGATAGTGTGTGTTTCAAACTTAGAACACACTCAGAGAGTAAAATCCTCGGGTCTAGGCAGGCCCAGTCTTAGCACTGTCATCAGATGTGATCAATGGTCACTTTTATATAGGGAAGTGAAATCATAGCTCTAGGGGGGAGGGTTGGACATTGCTTAGAGGAAGGTTGTCGAGCTGCCCAGTAAGCCTTATTGATTTGACTAGAGGAATATCCATTGTTTTTAAGGGCTTTCATGAGATGAGATTTTTCTTTAGAGAGGAACTGGGGATCAAAGATGCAAATAGCCCTAGAAAAGAGGGCTTCTAAGACAGAGATTTCTAGGTTGGATGGTGATGGGAGTGGGATTGGAGGTAGTGGTTAGTGTGGACGTTTTAGTGGAACAATTGATGAGAGAGTGAGACATCAGGATCACAGGATACCAACACATCTAGAAAAGGTAAAGAAGATTTTTCTTCTAATTCAACGGTAAATTGGATGCGGGGGGATAGGTTGTTGAGGTGGTTCAAGAAGCCATGAAGGGTCAAAATCCCATGAGACCAGATGACAAAGGTTTCATCCACAATCGCTGCCAACATTTTGGCTTGATGTGCTAAGAGTTAATGGTTTTAACTTCAAAATGTTACATGAAGATATTTGATATCACAGGAGATAGTGAGGATCCCATTGTGGTCCCTTCAGTTTGTTCGTAACATGTGCCACGAAAGGAAAATAAGGTGGAGTTGAGGCAGATTTTTATGAGTTTAAGGGATTCAAGATCAACAAGGTTGGCGATTAAATCAAGGGTTTCAAGAACAAGGATTTTTGTGAACAAGGATACCACGTTGAAGCTGACTGTGATGTCATTGGAATCAAGGCGAAGGTGAGAGGTCATTTGAAGAAAATGGGCTAAGTCTTTAATGGAAGAAGGGGAGTGTCCAACGAAGGGTTGATGCTTATCAGTTATCACCATCCAGCCCAAAAATTTGATGTCTTAAAAACCCTCTTTTCGAGGGCTATTCGCATATTTGATCACCAGTTCCTCTCTAAATAAAAATTTCATCTGACAAAAGAACTTAAAAACAATGGATATTCCTCCAGCCAAATAAATAAGCCCATTGACAAGCCATATTCTTGTGTTTTCACCTCTTTGCTAGGCTTCTTTTATAATCTTCATTAAGCCCAAATCTCCCTTCTAGAAGGTCTTGGCAATCAATGGTTGAGAATGTTTCTAAGTCACTTAAATAATTAATTTTTTTATCCTTAGAAAATGACTTAATAGTCCACAATAATTAATTGACTATAAGTATTGTACTTTTCCAAAGTTAGCCTTAGGAAAGAAGAAATAAATCACTTACTCCACCAATAAAACACCAAAAGAGGCAATAAATCATCTTCCACATGCTAAGACATTAATCCTATGCAAAAGACCTTCCAAAGCTACCACATGCTTCAACGAGTAGAAGTACAAAAGCCAGATGATGAAATCATTATAGCATACAAAGTATATTCAGACAATGACGATACATCGCAAAAAGAATCACTATCTTCAATCTCATGCGACAAGCCAAATAGAAAGGAGGACAACAAACTTCAAAGAAAGATAATTACTCCAAAAGACCAATTACAACCACCGATTGCAAAAAAGAAAAAAGAAAGAAGCTCTACAATTTCGCCAACAGCCATGATAGGGCATAACCACAACCTAAGAACCTGAAGCTTAAAGGCGTCAAACGAGATAGAAATGTCACAATACTCAAAGATTCTAGTAGTACTCATAATTATATATATTATAGACATTGTTGTTGCTAAATAACTTAACCTTTTTGTGTACCCCTCGAAGGATCTCACCTTGACGATCACTAATAGACAAAAGGTCAAAGAAGTAGGACATTGTCATGAAGTTCCAATTCAAATACATGAACTAGAACTACAAACAGAAACTCTACACTATACCGCTCAAAGAGATGGGTATAATGCTAGGTGCAAAATGGTTGATGTAGTTGGGAAGTTATACAACAAACCTTAAAGAACAATTCATGTATTTCAAAGGTAAGGTCAACACTAAAATTTATATGGTGTTGAAGCTTTCACTCTCAAAAAGATGTAAATAATACACAAGAACCTCACCAACACTCAAAAGTGCAAATTCAAGTCAAAAAACAGATAAATTTCATTCTATTGAATTTTGTAGCATTAGAAGGTCTTCCACATAAGCTTGGTGTCTTAGCGTGTGGAAGTAAGGTCCTCTTCGGGTGGTTGTTCGACAGGGGCAACTAATATGGTCTCATTCCAAAGTTTTAACTTCGGAAAAGTACAATGATTAATTATTTGACTAATATTGACTTTGGGCTACTGTTTTTCTAAGGATAAATAATTAATTATTTAAGTGACTTAGATGTAATCTATATCATTAATCAAAGAAAGCTAAAATTTAATCATAGCCCTCAATCACTTTGGAGATTATGGATTTGACCTATGTAGAACTAGACAAGCATCCTAATGAAGAGAATGAAGAAACAACACAAGCACGAGAGAAATTCATAAAGAGATTTTCTAAATAATTTGCAAGACAAATATTGCAATTTTTTTGTGAGAGATTCACAAGGGCCGAGGAAGAAGGGAAAACATAGCGGGAGAATTTTTTGTAACTGAATAAATTAGCAGGGATCCGCGCAAGTGAAACATCCAACAATGTTTTATGGATGCGCAAGGACTTGAGGACGCCAAGTGGGTTGTTAATTTTTCTAGAAAAAATATCTCCAGTTTTGTTGTAATTTCCTTGTAAATTTAGAAGGCCATTTTCCCTGGTTAGGGAGCCCATGCTTCCTTATAAGAAAATAAATCATGAAGAGGGCTAACTTTTGTTGTTGCTTGTTTGATTTTTCTGGGTAATGCCAAAGAATTTTTTGTTTGTAATTGTCAAATTTTATTAGTTGTGTACTAAAATAAAATAAAAAATGTTACCCACCACCTGTGGGTAGTGTATATTTTCTCCTAGATTGTCCTCAGTCGGCAGCCAACAGCGCCTTGAAGCCACCAAACAGCTCAATGTGTCATTGTCTCCGCCACCTGAGCCAGCGATGTAGTCCCTCAACCACTTGTCATGAATGTATTTTTGAAGGTGGGCCTTCGAACACCAAAGGTATGGCTTTTCATTGGTATAGTTGAGTAATTTTTCTTACTTGTCATGGGCACTTTTGGGCATGAATTAGTGGGGGATTCGGCGAAAAAAGTGGGTTAGGCTTGCACTCTTGTCTCCACTGCCTGATTTCGTGGTTACCCTTGTATCCTAGTCTTCTGGGATCTCCTTTATGACCATTTGGCTTTTGGGTTGGCACTACATGCGAAATCTGGATTTTGGTTGCATGGTCCCGCTTCCCGATACCACCTACATCACTCGACTTCCACGCATTTTAGCCCCATTCATCTATTTTCCCATCCAGGTCCACATAGGGTTAAGCCTCGTGGGCACTTTTGGGCATGAATTGGTGGGGGGATTCAGCGGAAAGAGTGGGTTAGGCTTGTATTCTTGTCTCCACTGCCCGATTTCGTGGTTACCCTTGTATCCTAGTCCCGTGGGATCTCCTTTATTAACCATTTGGCTTTTGGGTTGGCACTACATGCGAAATCTCGATTTTGGTTGCATGGTCCCGCTTCCCGATACCACCTACATCACTCGACTTCCACGCATTTTAGCCCCATTCATCTATTTTCTCATCCAAGTCCACATAGGGTTAGCCTCCCCCTCCCCTCGTCCACACCTTGGGTCGAGCCTAGAATGATGCCTTGGAGGTTGATGCAACTAAAAAGAAAATAAAAAGCATAATCACACTGCAAAAGATGGTCGGGACATACAAATTTAGCGTGTGGGAAAAAGCCAAGCATGAACTCTACCCCTTATCCATGGCCATCACCTTGGTTCCTATGGGCCCTAGATGAGCCCCCTCTATCATTAAGGAACCCATGCTTGTCCCAACCCCTGGTGGGCAATAAACTGCCCCAACTCAAGGGGGTATTCACTGCTACATACTACACATCATGCTCTCATCCCCTGGATTCCCGAGCAGTTATGAAGAAAAATCAATCAAAGGCAAAAGGCATATGAAGAAGGGTGGAAAAACAAAGGTCGGGGAAACTCATGTACCAAAATTTGCTCCCTCCTACACTCACATACCCAGGTGTGGGCTTCCCTTATTATAGCTACCTGTTGAGGAGGTAAATCCCCTCTGCGGACAGAGGCAATCCCTACTAGCCCAGATTGGGTCTAGCAACAATCAAGTCACACAGTGACGCAGGTTCCTAGTTACAAAACGACAAAAATCATAACGAATTGCCTACCTCAAATCCTACGCAGTCGTCGTTGAAGAAAGGATGACGCTTCCCATCCCTCGCTTGGCAGATCACAATCCTTCCGCTTGACACGTCCGAACACCTGCACACCTGCACACATGCAAGGAAACAACGACGTACAACCTAAAATCTAAATCGTGTAACCATACATCAGTCAGAGAGGATATAATTCATTGCGTAAAGAAATAAACACATGAATGGAACCATAATCAAAGTCGCTTATCATTAAAATAACAAAGGAAAGATACAACCCAAAGCTCTAACGCTTGATCCTCCTTCGGCGGGGCTGACAGCGAAGCACGTATCAACGAAGCCTGCCAGGAAACTAGACAAAGCTCTCTCTCTTCGGCTTGGCTCTCAATAGCTGTCTGGCTATAGTTTCCTTCCTACAAATTCAGCTAGCTTGCTAAGGGAGAAGGCAAGCTTTTATAGATGGAGGAAGGGGAGTTGGGATCCCTATAATCATGGGATTGGCCCTATCTCTAAGGAAGCTTCCATGATAGGTGGAAAACCACTTCCCATACAAGGAGATCCGGAGCCAAACCACCCAATTCCTTTTAGTGACTCATTCAGGAGTTTGTTGGAATCAAACTTCCGCCATTTATTTTTAAAAAACATGCCTTATTAAGCTTGGCGCGAGTGAGACACAGGGACAGAGCGCCAGCTGGCACGCACTCTATGGTGGATTTCCCCCATTGGCAAGAGGGCTAAACTGGCTAGTCGCGCCAAGGCTAAAAGATCTGTTTTTAGGGTTTTTCAGAGGAGACTTTCTTCAGAGGAATGTTTGTCCTTATGAAAGGGGATGCCATGAAAGTGGTTTCAGGTCATGTCACTGCTCACAGGTCATGGGAAAAGCCCTCCAATGTGCGGGACAGAGGATTGCAGGGACGGTGACAAAACACTGCGTAACACTACCCATGAACCATGGAATGTAACCGGGATGATTTACCCTGATCCCCACTCTGCTCCATTATTATATCATTTGCCACCTACCATTTAAGGGATGTGCCATAGGCATGTCACCCCATCTAAAGGTTTAAACCACCTAATAGAGTCTTTGGCTAACCCCTTATTGAGCTTGGAGACACTTGTAAAAGCCCACTATAAAAGGGCATGCCACCATGAAGTGCCCCATTGATTCCATGACATGTAAGCTCTTTTACTTGAGTATTCTAATTATTTGTTCTATGGGAGGGCAAGGGGATGCATTGGATCTTATGCAAGATTGCAGGTGGCTCTCTTTGGGGCTTGCTCTCCCTATACGAGGTCTTAGCCCTCCAGAGGGCCACATTGGCACTTGTAGGGTGAGCGTTTAGAGACAAGGGCCTCCACCATAGCCGAGATTACTTCATGGATCCCCAGCAGCGCTCGTTGATTGCTCTTATTCCACCGTTTGGATAAGGATGATGCACCTGGTTCACCACGCCCAACTGGCTCTACTGATGTACCATACACTTGGCAGATGTTCCAAGATCAAGAGGATTATCCCCCGTAGTAGAAGGAGGCTTTATGTCATCATTCCAGCCCTTACAGTTGGTCTACACGCACTTTCGATCCATTTGGAGACCCATGAGGATGTCTTTGTGCCCCCACACCCACTTGGGAGCACCACAGGTTTTTGCTTGGAAAACAAGGGGCCAACCCCTTGTCCACTATGTTGGCAGTCCATTTCTACATCACGGCACCCTTTGGACTTTATTAGGCCTCCTCAAAGGCCCAACAAATCACTTTGATGATCATTTTACCCACTTGAGAGGCTTACTCATGTATTATTGAGCTATTTGGTGGGCTTGTCACCAAAAGTTATTGTTATTATGCACATTATTTTATTTTAAGGGATAATTTGGCCTAATTAGCTAAATCAAATTCATTAGGAAGTGTATAAATAGATGTGAGATGAATCATTTGTATCATCATCACTTGGATTGGATTAGTATCTCTTATGATATTTTCGCACTTTTTGTTGGGATGAATTTTTGGAGCTTTTCTTGATGCACTATGATGTTTGGAATTCGCTATTGTCTTTGGTACTTCTCTAATGCGAATTTGATAAATGGATATACTCTCTCTCATTTAAGTCAAAATTTTGATGTTATTCTTGTTACTTTACTGGTTAACTGCATGTACATTGTTATCTTTATTCTTGTATGGGTTAAATGTAATGCGAAATTCCTCTGGGACCTTGCAAAAGTAATTAAATGCATGCGTTGACCCTTGAGAGATTGGGCAAATGTTCCTAGAGGCACCTCTTAGGTTAAAGACCTCAAAACTTTGTCTCCTTCGCAAATTTGAAGTATAAATCTTTATTGACCTACATGTTGCCCTTAGAGAATCTAGCAAAGGTCAATTAGGGCTTCTTAGCTCACGAAATCACATGATCTGTGTATCTTGACTCCATTAAGCCCAAGCAATAAGGAATTGATCCTTGTAACCTTTTGGTGGTCAAATTTACCTCTCTTTTCCTCACTTTTCCAATTTCTAGGCCTAACCCTAGAGGATCAACTAGGGCATCAAGCGAAATCTTTTGTAGCCATCCAAACACTTTGAAAAATGGTCCAAAACTACATTGGGGTCTTCTTAAAGGGTCCTCCAAATTTCAAGCAATTTCGACAATGGAATACCGAGATATCGCAAGCCCTAGCTCGAGGATCATTTCTCTCCCTAAGTTGATTTGGGTTAGTGTCCTCATTTGGATCATTGCATTCAAATCTCAAAAGAAAATTAGTCCTTTGATCCTATTCTCCTCCCCAATTAGGTCAAGCCCCTCTTTGAGTGATCAACTCCATACCCTTGAGCTAGTTTGGGTTTGCTTGCCTTCTTTGTGGTCCCACAACTTTGCAACTCATATTCTACAAGGATTACATCTAAGCCATTTCTCCGTAAGGATCCTTAAGTCTAGGAAATCCCTTGTCAAGGCATATCCTCTAAACCTAGGTCCAAGAGTCCTCTTAGCCCTTCCTAAAGATCCTATCACCTTGCTTCTTAAGGAAGTAAGAAATATATTTGAGCCTCTCTTGTGAATAGGTCATTGGGATCGCCTTTCATCCTATCATTGGTACACTTATTATCGTGATCCTTATTATACCGGGTCCCCTCCCATTGGTGAAAGTCCATAAAGAGTAGGGTTGTTGCCCTTGACCTAGTAGTTTCCCTTCAAGGATCCCCTCCTCGGCCCCTGCTAGCTTGAGGGGTTACAAAAAACAAAAACAAAAATCATTTATTTGGTAAAAAAATTCTAAGGTAAAATAATTGTATAAGACATCAAATTTGAAACTAGAACTTGGAAAATTAACATGGTATCAAAGCATTGAGAAAGCTCTATGAAGGAAGATCAATGGACGAGTTTCAAACAACAACACTTTATTTTTTTTCTGTAGCAAAATTTGTATTTTGTAGAAAGGGTTTTGTGGCTAAAATTGATCTAGTGATATGGTTTCATCTAGTTTGAGATTTGAAAATAGGTTGGAGCGGGCTGCAAACTTTAATTCGTGGAAGGAGAGGAACACCATTGTTCTAATGGCAAATAGCCCAAGGAAACTTGTAAAAAAAGAGATCTAAGACCGTTTCGATCCTACACAAACAGTTGAGCACAATCTTAAGGACGTGAAGGCTAGAGGGATCATATTGGATAATGTGGAGGATAACATTATCCCTTACATCATGGAAGCATGCATCCCACCAAATATGGTCAGTGTTGATGAGCATACCAGAGTAACAACCAAAACAAGCAAATGGTGCTGAGAGAGAAACAAAGGAACATAAGGATGAACAAATTCGAAACTGTAGCATCATACTTCACAAGGATCTAGCAGGTTTATGTTGAAATGCCAGTGGTTGGGGAAGCCATGGATGAGGGTGAACTTTTCAAAATAGCTCTGAGTGGTTGTACCAAGCAATGGGCTACCTTTATAACAGGTATCCTTGCTAGAGACAAGCTTCCTGATTAGACCAAGTTGTGAGATGACTTCACCCAAAAGGAGATATGGAAGAGTTCAATATCGAGTGGGCAGCGTAGAGGTGGAGGTGGAGGTGGAGATGAAGAACTTGCTCTTGTTGGGCAAGAAAATAACGAAAAGGGTAAAAACCAAGCATAACCAGAATGGAGGAGGATCTTCGCAGGGAGAGAAAAAGGACATGAACAAAGTCAAGTGCTTTACATGTCACTAGTATGGTCACTATGTTGGACAGTGCCCAAACAGGAAGAAAGGCAAAGGAAAGACATCAACAGCTGCATTTGCACAAATGGATGAGTTAGTTGAGAAATTTGAGGAGTTTGCATTGGTGTCATTTCTTTCAAGCACCATGAAACATGGTGTATGGTTTGTAGGTAATGGAAATTCTCGTCATATGACAGGACCTCATAACCTCTTCACTAGTATGGCCAAGGAGCGTCGTGATCTTCATGTGGAGCTTAGTGAATATGCCAAGTATGTAGTTGAGGGTATTGGAAACATACAGTTACAGCTGGACTTTGAGAGTCCTATGGAGGAGAAGGAAGCATTTTATGTACTTGGGTTAGAGAGGAACTTGTTCTCTGTTTCAGCGATGGAGGATATAGGACTTGAGGTCAGTCTCACAAGAGATGAGGTATCTAATAGGTCGAACGGAGTTGATCCTAGAATGAGGATAGTGATAGGAACCAAAGAGAGCAACCTATATCTATTGAGAGCACAACCAGAGAACACCCTTGTACATCACAGTGAGAGCCAAAGTAACCTTTCGCATAAGAGGATGGGGCATCTACACTACAGGGCTCTACCATTGTTATGGAATATGGTCACTGGTTTTCTAGAGTTCAGTGTGGAGCAAGATGGTGTGTGCAAGGGATGTGCGCTTAGCGAGCATGCAAAAGCAACATTTCCTAAAAGCGAGACCAGGGCCAAGGGAATGTTGATTTGGTGCATTCCAATATGGTCATATATCAATGGATTCTATCTCTCGGTGTAGTTATTTTGTGACCTTCATAGATGGCTATTCCAGGAGGGCATAGATTTTCTTCTTGGAGGCCAAGGATGAGGTCTTCAATCGGTTCCAAGAGTTTAAAGCTTTTTTGGAGAATTGAACTGGAAAGAAGTTCAAAGTCTTGAGATCAGACAATGGGAGCAAGTATACCTCCAATGAATTCAAGAGTTTTTGCGAGAAGGCAAGAATCAAGAAAGAACTAAGAGTGCCCTACAATCTACAGCAAAATGGAGTGGCAAAGAGGAAGAACAGGACCATAGTCAGAGCAACAGAGCCAATGGTCCATGATCAGGATTTTCCCATGTTCCTGTGGGTGGAGGTTGTTGAGAAAAAGGGTGCCAAGGAGGTGTTTCCTAGTGCCTTTTGACTTTGGCCTAGGAAAACACATGAGACCTCTTTTTGGTGGGTGACTTTATCAATTATTAAATTCATGTGATTTTAGTCACTTTATGTGGTTCAAAAGTACAAAGTATTGTATTATATTAAAGTCACTTTATGTTTTTCAATTGACTTTATGAGAAAAATGTTAAACATAACCATGGAGAAGACAAGATATGAAAGATAAGCATTGAATGCATCTATTATTCACACGATATACATTTATAATACATTTTACATGATCATTGGATTCCATATTCCAAGGTCTCTTGCACTCCCTTTGACTGCTCACATTCCACACCAACCCTTAAGAGGATTGGGTGTCCAACATTCCCCCCCTTAATCCGAAGGGGTATGTATGAGTCCAGGAAGAGAGTTATAATACAATAATGTGTGATAGCAATAGGCTGAATGAGCTCTCTGAAATGAAGGTATAAGGTGGGAGAATTTGAGGTCTCAACTGGTGATGGTTTAAGGATTACCACCAACACTGGAATGCTTAGAGTAGTTCCCGAAACTCTTCCAAATCTGGCAAGAAGCTGAAGTCTTCTGCTAGAGGAAGTGTTCCTAATGATTTGAAGAGGGAGAACTTCAACCTAGAAAAGGGAGAACCTCAACCTGAAAAGGGAGATCTCAACCTGCGGTGGTTTAAGGATGACCACCAACTTTGGAATGCTTAATGCAATTCCTGGAACTCTTCCAAATCTGGCAAGAGGTTGAAGTCTTCTACTAGAGTAAGTGTCCCCAATTCTTTGACGACGGAGAAGCTCAACCTGAAAAGGGAGGTCTCAACCTCGCATAGATGATTTAAGGTTGACCACCAACCAAAGGCATGCTCAGGGGCATCTCTATTTCTGGTTACAACTCTGAATCTGGTATGTCAAGTTGTGGTCAGGCTCGCTTGATGTGGCTATGAAACTTGTATATGACCATCACTTCCCCCCTGTCAGATACAAGGAGAGAAGATGGAGAAAACTCAACTGCAAGACTATTCAATACTCTAGAACAAATTATGTCATATGATTGAAATATCTTATTGGTTGTTGAAGCCCATTGCCAAGAAGCGATCCATCCAAGATGAATCTTTGTTCTTGCAAGAGGCTTGTTTTTTAAGCATTTGTGTAAAGAATAAGTGGTTTTATGACAGTGCTCACATGGATGAAGATCAAAACATTGATCTTTCATATGGCCAACTCGATCACAATTTTGGCATTTAACATTCTGTTGTTGTTGTTGTGGAAGAGGAGTAGAATCTGGAACATTTGAAGGTGAACTGTCATGAAGGAATCCAACACTCTGAAACTGGATGGGGTTTGAGTAATCTGGACTATGAAAGGACATATCCTTGTCATATCCAAGACCAGTTCTGCTTTTGTTAATGGCAATCTCTTCCCAAGGTCTGATAATTGGTTTGGGAAGTGCAGCCTGAACTCCTGCTTCTTTCTGAAAATCTGCTCCTTCATTGGGTACTAGATCAACATTATTGATTTGCTGCTGATGGGAGTCTGTCTCAATGTTCTGAACAAAAACAGGTTCAGAATGATGACTCCACTATTGTAATTCTGCTTGTTGAAGCTAAGACACAAGTTCGAAAAAATCTACCTTTTCCTATGTATTCTGCAGACATGTTTTAATATCACAGAGAGTATTTTTTACTTTGTTGATTTTCACCATCTCATCAACAGTGGAATGAGTGAGAATAATTACTAACTCTAATACATCAGCAATCAGAGCCATTTAGAAAAGAAGTATTAGTTGACAATCGCAATGATTACAAAGATTTTCAAATCTCCACTACAATCAGAACTTTACTCTCTCTTTAGCATAAAATATATCTTTATGATACTTGTATAATAGGCAACAAACTAATCCAATTAAATCTCAATACACAGACCAATTCAACATTGTGTGTGCCAGCGTCTACCACTTCACAATGCAGAGAAGGGATATTTAACCATATGTTGCTTCAAGATTGTTCAACACTCCAACTTACTGCACTAACAAATCCGCATATAGAACTCAATGACCATAATCAATGTTGCTTCAACGCTCAATGCGCTAAGGCAATGTTGCAGGAAATGTCCCCCCCCGGCTCCAACCCCCAAAACGCGGTCCGTACGGAACCGTAAGGGATCCGCCCCCCGAAACACGTTTCGGAATTTAACCAACACATAAAAAAACAAAAGAAAAAGAAAACCAACCAAATTATAATTAACATATACAACAACAACAACAACCACCAAAAACACAGAATATACAACAAAATTACCAAACCCCCCCCCCCCCGGTTTTTTGGAACCGTACGGACGAATCCATGTTTCCGTATGGCAGATCCGCGTTTCGTACGGCGGATCCCTGTACGGAAGCTTCGCATTCGCTATACGGATCCATACGGATCGACGGAGGTTCCGTACAGCACAGTACGGATCCGACTAGCGCAGCAAAACCAAACGATTTTTTATTTTTATTTTTAACTTTAGTTGGGTTAGAGGGTGGGTTAGTGTTGAGTTAGGGAATGACTCGGGATGTTTGAGAGTGGTTCCAGCCTGATCGGCCTTCATATGTAGAAAATAGAATTTCACATCCTATTCAAAATTCAGCAGACTTAACAGTTTTCAGGAATTCAGGATCGATGGTATGGTGGCATTTCATTAGATTATATCATGTATGAGGGTATGTGATTAGTGTTTAATCAAGAGCACCAAGCCCTATATGTACCCTAGTGTTGGTGGTGTTAATTGTCGAACTCTTTTGTCATGTCATTAGCAAAAAATTACATTTCAATCAACTCAAAATCACCAATCAGGCATGTTAAGTTCTTTCTACCATATTTTAAGGTTTGCATTAGGTAGTTTGATCAATTTTGGGCAATTTTAATTAATGTCCCTAGATAATCGAGATAGAGGCAAAGGCTAGACAAGAGGAGAAGAATCTAGATTATAGATGGTTGATGCTCAAATAATTAATCATTAATGTACAATGAATGTTATATCTATCTTGATTTATGCACAAATATGCATGCTTCCATATTTTCTACAATTAATTTGGTATTTTGGATGTTTTTTTAATATAAATGCAAAAAAAAAAAAAAAAAATATATATATATATATATATATATATATATATATCTATATAGTAGACACTTCCGAGACGCTTCGCTTCCTAGATTTTTTGGAAATGACGCTTCCGCGTCCCCGCTTCCAAAAAACGTCCCTGCTTCGTGCAACGTTGCGCTGAGGACCAACACAATAAACAGGACGTTAATGTGTTCTCCCAGTGACAATACTTCTATGTCGCTTCTTAATGCATATCCATATACATATTCAGAGACACAAAAAACTTTTTGCTCATGAAGTTACAAAGAGTCATATTTCTTGTCATGAATCTGTTGCAGAGGGTAAACATAATGTTGTAGAGGATGAGCTCTGAGATCTTATGAATGCAAAAATTGTTACAAAAGAAATGCCTCTTGTAAAAAGTAAGCCCCAATGTTCTCAAGTACGCAATCTATGAGATTGCACAAGAGTCACATCTTTTCATGCTTCATTGGTGGTTCAAAAGAGCGACAGAGTTATCAGATCAAGCCTTCATGCACAGGACGCAAGCCAAATTGATTACAGGTTTGTTTTTTTTAGCCACAGAATTGCATTTGAGGAGAAGTCCAGCAAGTACTCATATCATATTTCTTCTAGGACGCAGAGGTAATAGTCATCTGCTTTAAAAGGAGTTTCAGTCTTGGCTTCAAGGGAGGTCGAAAGGTTACACTGGTGCTTAGTCACCTTTGTTCAAAAAATCCTGCAAATTAATCAAAATCTTTTCATGCTGCTTCAAATCTTGAGAAGTGTCCTAGTTGCCATTGCTCAAATAATATTGAGTCTTCAATCACTGTGCTTCGTTTAGTGACAGACTTCGACCCTTCCTTTATTTAACTTCAAAATATAGAGAACATGCTTTAGAGAGAGTGTGTGCTACTTCTGTCTTTAAATATTTCCCTTTCTTTGGTATGGAGGTCGCAAAGGTGCAACTCCAGATTAGACCGCAAGAGATAGACTTATACTTCTACCCTAAAACGCTTCATATCATGCTTGAGATCTTCACTGGTCCTTGGAACACTTCAAAAATGTTTCAAATGTAAGATAGAAGGAACCGCAGAATTATAGGGTGCTTGATAGCTAGATCAAACAAATTTAGTCGAAATTGGGCCATTGTTCAAGGTCTAGAGCTCCAACAGTCTTGTAATAATCCTTGTTCCCATATGAATCCTTATAGGAGGACCGAAGTCCTGAAGTAAATTTCGAGGTCTGAAATTAACTTGTTTAATGAAGAGTGAGATTCTTCAAAGAAAATCATGTACAACCCAGCCTATCACCATAACCCCAAAAAATATTTCCAAAAAAGACTTTGATCCTGGCCGCAGAGGAAACTTTGTTCATCTTGCATTCCAACACTAATACAACCTTACTCATTTACAACCTTTCGACGCACCAAAAAACATAACACTGCTCTCAACGCTCATGGTTTATCAAGGCACCGAACAACATGTTCGCATGAGTAATACATTGTCATATTGCACACCATACACCATACACCATTACACAGCTTTGTGTACTGAATGCAACATACCATACGGCTACAGTTTAGCGCAGAGGGGTAACATTGCCATCGACTTCACCACCCAGCTTTCACAACCAGTGTATGCAACAACACACAGGTCACAGCAGATGTAAAGATAGTTCACAACATAGAAATAAAACGTCCAGCATATAATAAGAATCCGGCAGGTGAGACCAAATTCTGTTGCATTCCTTTGTACGTTTGGTATGCAGTGAAAAATGTCGTGGTATAGGTCTAGGCATAAGTAACGCTTGCTAGAATAGGAGACAAATCTGGACAGCGCTAGAATAAGAAACAGATCTTGACAGCGCCAGAATAAGAAACGAGTCTGGACAGACTACCACACAGATAGGTAGAACGCACCCCAGTCACTGACACAGTCAGAAAGACAGATATTACTGGCAATCACAAAGATTTCAATGGTTTAGACTGACAGGGACTTTCTCACAGACCTGCACTCTGATACCATGTTAAACATAACCATGGCGAAGACAGGATATGAAAGATAATCGTGTGTTTGCATTATTATTCACATGATATACATTTATGATACATTTTACATGACCATTGGATTCCATATTCCAAGGTCTCTTGGACTCCCTTTGACTACTCACATTCCACACCAACCCTTAGAGGATTAGATGTCCAAAAAAAAGAACATGGTACTTTATATTATAGAAGTTACTTTATGTTTATAAAGTGACTTTAAGTGGAGAAAGGTACAAGCTATAAAAACAACATGAAAGCGACTGGGGAGGCTCTTAATGAAGGGGGAGACATGAAAAGGGGGTCAATGGGAGATTAGATCTCCACCCTTCATCAAGGAGAACTGAGATCTAATCTCATCCCTTGATCACAGGGTAAAGGCTTCACTTCATTAGAGAAGACTAAAAAGGGAGAAAAGGCAAAGGAAAGCATTCATTTCTTCAAGTGTAGAGATGGAGAAGGAGAAGTAGAGAAGAAGAGGTTGAGAGAGCTTCAAGAGGAGTCTGAGAGAGCCTCAAGAGAAGGCTAAGAGTAAGAGAGCCTCAATAGAAGGTTGTGATAGCTAGGGAAAAGGAGGGAGGCTAAGATAGCCTCTGCTGGTGGAGAGAATCTACAACAAGGAGAAGGAAGGTTGTGAGAGCCATTATTTGCTAAGGAGAGAAGCTACAGTAGTGTGAAGGAGACCAAACAGACCTAAGTCTAAGTTTAGCAGAGCTACATGCAAATCAAGGAAGAGAAACAACTAGAACAGCCAAACCCAGCACAAATTTCAAGGAGATACAACGTTGAGATTGAGGCTTCTCCTGCATAAAAATCGAGGCAAGAATCAACCCAAATTTCAAGGAGAAACAGGCTCGAGCTTCCAGGGTTTGTGGCACACAATTTGAGTTTAAACTGTTGTCTGAGGGTGTAAATTTCAAGGCAAACAGAGCATTTATTGCAAGTCTGCTATAGTTCTGAAATTAAGAGAAAAATATGTTGGAAGTGGCTCGAAATTCTAGGTTATGGAAGAGCTAAGTATTGGCACAAATTTCCAAATCTGACAAGCTGACAGTGGTCTGCATTTCAATGTAGCAGGTGTTTGACAGTGGCACACAATTCGAGGTGTAGAGGTCGGAACAGTGGCACGTATTCCAAGTTGTGATTGTTGGACTGTGCACGAGAATCAAGGGAGAGATAAGTCCTTTGATGTGTTATTTAATGTTGTAATTATTTCTTTGAGATTAGCAATAAAATACTCCTTCTAGACTAGTTTTCCCCTTGTGGGTTTTTCCAAGGTCAAATATTGACCAAAAATTAGAATGTCAAAATTATGCGTGTGCTTGTGTTGATTATTTTATCAACTGAAAAGTGAAAGGCAAAAAGAGTAGTGTAGCCTAGCAGTGTTTCATTTGAATGCCATTTATGTTTATGTATCAGCTGCATTGAAATAGGTTGTGGGTATTAAACAATGATATGCAAAACAAATTGAAACCAGAGGCGCTACAGGGACCTAAAATAATTTTCTACAGAACCTTGTAACACAGGAATTTACTTACAGAACAAGAGTCCTCACAAGCCAAGGGAGGACAAGACTCTTAGGGAGGCATTTACAGGAGTGAGACCAGAGGTGAGCCATCTTCACATCCATAATATCTGTGTGTATGTCCACATTGCATCAAAGAAGAGGATTAAGTTAGAACCCTCATCTGAGAGAGGAATTTTTGCTGAATAAAGTGAGATCTCAAAGGCCTACTGGGTCTACATTCCAGGGCAGAGGAAGATAGTAGATAGTCAAGATGTCAAATTTGAGGAGGGTAGGACCTTTAGGAAGTCCCATTAGACAGGTCCAACAATGGCAGAGGACCAAGAGCGAGAGGCTCTGAAGGTTGAGCAAGGAACAGTAGCATCAGCAGTCGGATCATAGCCTTTTGATCAAAAGGAGTGAGATGCTCCTTCGAGCTCTACCAAGAGGCCGAGATGGGCCGAGCAAACCTTGACGGATGCAGAGGAGCATGTAGAAGCTCCTAGCAGGACCTTCAAAGAGAGTAAACCACCAACGATATTTTCCAGTTATGTGGCCTTGATTAGCAGCATCAGTGAGTCTGAGCATTCTACCTTAGAGGAGGCAGCAGACAAATACGTTTGCAAGGATGCCACGGTTCTCCCAAAAGGAGGGAGTAGATTACGAGGAGACATTTGCACCCATCCCCTGATATGAATCTATCAAGGCAATTATATCCATTGCCTCGGAGATGGGGTGTAGGATTCATTAGATGGATGTGAAGACTACCTTCCTCAATGGGGTAATTGAGGAAGAGGTGTATATTAAACAACCTCAGTGATTTGAGGTGCATGGTAGGGATTTCCATGTATGCATATTAAAGAACGCCTTATACAGACTTAAGCAAGCACCTCATGCATGGTGCTCTACAATTGATGGGTACCTACTTGGATTGGGCTTCACCAAGAGCGAGGCGGAGTTATGTACTTGTTGATGGTGAGGTGCTTATCTAAGTAATAATGTATGTCGAAAATCTCTTTTTGACAAGATCAGAGAAACTCGTAGGGATATACAAGGTGGACCTTGCTTCGGAGTTCGAGCTGAAGGATATTGGATTGATGCACTACATTTTGCGACTGGAGGTGTGGCAACAGCTGGGAGAGATTTTCCTAAGGCAAGGCATGTATGAACTTGAGATCCTAAAGAGATTCAAGAAGGAGGATTGCAAGACAATGTCTACACCCACGATTACCAACTTGAGGAAGTTGAACGCTTCTAAGAGTGAGTTGGTGAATCCTACATTATACAAGTACTTGATTAGGTCGTTGATGGGTACGGTTAATACTAGGTCAGATATATGCTTTGCAGTGAATAAACTCAAAAAGTTTATGGTGGAGCCAAGGAGGGTTCATTGTGTGGCAACGAAACATGCGTTGAGGCATCTTTGTGGTACAATGGACTTTGGACTGAGATATGTTAGAGTTGGTGGAGAGCAGTTGTAGGACTATTGTTAATTTACTTCAATCTTTTCTTATTAGTCCAATTTCAATTCCAGATTAGCAATCACATTAACACTGACAGTAAATGTTGATAGAACATAAACAAATAAGCAGAAGACAAGCCAAGACAAGAGCACACAATATTTTGCCGGGTGGCAGGGGAAAACCCCAATGTGGGGACAACCCCTTGATCAAATCCTCTTATTATTCTTCAAAAGTTCAAGAGAGAGAGAGTACAATTTACAAATTTCACTTGCCCAAAACTTCAATCAAACAGCAATCAACGAGATGCCCTAACCAAAAAGTCAACACTGGTCAAACCAAGAATAGATCTCCTCCAATGAATTTCGGTCAAACTCCAAATACTGCCTCCAAAGACAAATAAGTCACTTCCAAAATAAGCCCCGAAAACTCAACAAACTCGGGTCACTAAATAATCAACTTCGTTGGCCAACATCATAAGTATCTGCCGTACCTCAGATTAAGGTTTCCACTGCAGCTCTTGCAAGATCAAGTTCAAATTTCAAATCGAAGACAAAATATGAAGGTTGACCCTTGGTCAACACTGGTCAACGCCCTGATCTGTTGCCCTAGAAAATAGTCTGAAAACTTCAGCTGTTGTTCACAAGTGCTAACAGGAGACAGGCTTCTTTGAGGTTGTACGAACCAATGAGAGAGGAGAGATGATGTCCAAATGAGGAATGACTCTCCTTTTTATATCCATCAATGAGAGGTGGAGACATAGAGACACATCTTTTGGGGCTTGTGAGCCTACATTACAATTCTAGCCGACCTTGACAATTTGCACATGTGTGACAGAATAAATTCAAAATCCAACTTCTGCTCATCCAAACAAGATGATCTTTAGATCAATCTTGCACCTCTCGGAAAGAGGAATCCAACAAAAATATCATCTCCATCATATGTCTAGTCCAAAGTGGAGTTTGGCCCTAGTTGCTAAATTTAGCATTCCCTCTCAACTAGGGAGAACTCCACCTGTCAATCCATTTGTCAACTTGTGCAATCCTGTCATCCTTTACCATCATGTACCATCCTGTCATCCTGTGTCATCTTGTTGTCCCTGTACTCTGCTATGCTTTGCTCTACTGAACCATGAAGAAATAATGAAGAAGATTTGATCAAGAGTGAATCATAAGACCTTGCCACTCTCCACTGGCCCGAAGTAAGTTTAGAGGTAAAAAATTCAACCAGACTTTATCCCAAATCAAGTTGTTAGACATAACCCATCATAGACATAGAGAGTACGGCAATACACAATACATCCATCGGTAATGCCATGGTCTCTATCCTCATTTCCCAACTCATTGGCCAGATGAGAGGTACTTCCCATGAGTCCTGGACTACATGGGTAGGATGTATGTGGGGCATGGATCAAGAGAGGGAGAACCAACTCAATATCATAATAGTGGGGAATAGCACACCAACAAGCAAAGGCAAACCTTGCCCTGTGGTTGCTTATAGCTCCAAGAAGCTACCCCAAGCCCCCCGGAGCTCCCAGAGCTCAAAGTCCAACTCAAGCGAGACCTTCATAAGAGGGTCTATCCACGATTCCAAGCTTCTCACGGAAGGTTAAGAATTTGACCTTCTCCAGGGGCTTCATGAGAATATCTGCGACCTGCTCATCAGTCCCAATGTGATGGAGCTTTACGGCGCCTCGTTGTACCATATCTCGAATGAAGAGGTACCTGTATCAATATGCTTGGAGCAGTCGTAGAACACGAGATTCTCTTAAATTCGAATCCCACTTTGGTTGTCGCAATGGATCACGGTGGTATCCATCACATGCCCAAACAACTCACTGAAGAGCTTCCTCAACCAAATAGCTTCACAACAGGCCATACTAGTTGCAGTGTATTTGGCCTCGACGGTGCTCAAAGCAACCACTCTTTGCTTCATGCTCATCCAAGAGATCGAATCAGAACCTAGGGTGAAGCAACATCCAAATGTGCTCTTATGATCCACCACACTACCTGCCCAGTCAACATCAGTATATCCATGGAGCCTCACATTCCTGGCAGTGTATCTCAGTCCATGATTGATTGTGCCCCAAAAATATCTCAAGAGATTCTTGGCAGCAATCCACAGTGTATGAGATCAGGCTCAACCATATATTGACTCAATATGTTCACTGCAAAACATATATTCGGACAGGAGTTCACTAAGAACATCAAGGCCCCCACTAGTTGACGATACTCAGTAGAATTTCCCAAATCAAGCCCAACATGTAATATTCCTAAATTAGCCTACAGCTAATTGGAATATTAAAGTTTTGTTTTGCCGCTTAGATAGGTGAATAAGTGGGTAGGGAGACCTATAAGTCTTTTTATTGTGAATAAAACCACTTCTCATGTGAAAGTTGATCATCTTTTCAGCTTAATAAAGCACCCTAAGGTGTGAACAGGGGCTAAAACATGTGGATTGGGTCAACTATGACCAAATCAACAACACTGTCATGGAGGAGTGGACATTAATGGAGGGACAGCTGTTAATTTTAGACAACTAGGTCCAAACTCCATGCTTTGATGCTCAGATGAAGATACTAATATTTTTATTGGGTTCCTCTTTCGCAGAACATTTATTTTGAATTTATTTTAAATCTATTCAAAATATGTGCAGGTCGGCTTTAAGGTTTTATACCCCAGTAGATGTGTCACACACCCTCACTGATGGATATAAATAAGGTCAACGTTGGAGGACATTTCACTCAACTCATCCTCACACATTCTCTCTCCTCATCTGATTGGTTCGATCACTTGGAGTCTCTTCTCTCTCCACACGTGGGAAATCTGGCAGCAGCAATTTCTGGTTTTCGATCTAGGGTCTCTGCAGCAACTGCAGCCAAGTTTGACCAGTGTTGACTTTGGTCAACGCAAGGTCAAATCGACCAGAAACTCTCCCTAAACTTCGATTTCCCTAATCCGCATTTTCTAGCACTATTTCCGAGGCAAGATGTTGACTTTGACTTTTCAGCATTGACCTAGCTGCTACTGTTGTTTGTGTTGACCGTTGACTGACAGCATTGACTTTTCTGGGTTGACTTTTGAGTTGATCATTTGGTTGTTATGAGGGTTGTGTGACATTGTTGGTTAGCTGACCATATCGAAACTTTGCTGGTTAAAGCATCCTGTTGACCGTCGTAACGCACCATCACACTTATATGTTTCTGGTTTGTCTTCTGTCAATCTACTAGTATGTTCTATCAACATTTTACTTTATTGTTTATGTGATTGTTGTCTAAATATTGAAGAAAAAGTAAAGTTGCATCAAGCATAGAACATCTACATAAATTTACATGGTATCAGAGCTGAGGTGAAGACAAGCCCTAATTTGCAGTGTTACACGGGGACTCGCCCCCCCCCCCCCCCCACCTAGGGGTCTAGAATCCTCGCCCCCTCACGCTCCGGGGTCTTCGGGACTTCTAGGGGATGTTTCCCGATGCCCCCAAAAATCAAAAAATTGAAGGGGACGGCAAAGGGGACGTTTCCTCATCTAGAGGGGATGAGGGTGCTTGAGGGACGGGAGAGGGCGGGTTGGGCCCACAATTAAAAAAATATTTTTTTTAAATGAAAAAAATAATAATAATCGATTTTTAATATTTATTATTTAATTATTAATTAAATTATGTTTTAAAATTTAGTTTTAGGTTTATGTAACATGTTGTTTGAAGTTTCATTTCCAAAGTTTATGTTTCATCGCCGCCCCTTCTGCCAAGTTTCATCTACCCGCAGCAGGCAGCAGCGGCCATCTATCCCCCCGCAGCAGCGGCCATCGCCTTCAACAGTCGTCGCAGAAGCCGCCCACAGCAGCCGTCATTGTCGCCTTGGCCTCCTCCAGCAGTCGTCATCGTTGTCGTTGCCTTGGCCTCCACGCTCCAACAATCTTAGCCATCGCGGCTTGCCTCAGCCTCAGCCTCCAACAGTCTTAGACTGTTAGCCGTCGTCGTCTTAGCATGCCGCCTCCTATAGCAGCGTCTTGTTCTCTAGGCTCCAGCAGCTGCCTCGGCCTCGGCCTCCTCCAACTAACTCGGCCTCGACCTCCTCCAGCTAACTCGGCCTCGACCTCAAGTAAGTAATCTCAGAACTGTAAAAAAAAATAAAATTTAAATTTAAAAAGTATTATCATATTATGTATACTCAGTGTTGTATATACTATAAGTCTATATAGTATATACTATATAGTATAACAGTCACGAATAATTTAAATTTATTAATTAATTAGTATAACATATAATTTAAATTATGATTTATCAAATATTTGGCATTTGCTTGATATCAAATATAGCATAATAAATAATTAATTAATTAGAAAAATGATAAATCTGACCGTGTAGAATCTAATTTCATTTACTTTTTATCCGAAATGTTTTACTGAACATCAAATGGTACTGCTGAAATAATGAAATTTCATACCAGGACTATGCAGACAGCAGTTATCAAATTATTGTATAACAAATAATTAAATTAGTTAATTAGTACAAAGTTTGAACAGTAGCACAGTTACTGTGTTACAAACTTACAAACGCTACAAATTTGCAGCGTTTGTAAGTTGTAACACAATAACTACTTATTAATTTTTTTTCAATAATTACATTTGTCCTAAGTCACCTGATACGAGAGTCATCAGAATCAAAATGTGTTACATAACAACACTGCCAATGGCAAATAGAAATACAAAATACAAAATCAACTACAATCTACAAGACTACAAGCCTGAAGCCTCAATGAGTCAGAGTCATCAATCCTCATAATCAGCATCACTGTCAAAATCCTGATCATCATGCTCACCACTACTCTCCTCTGCCTCTGATGCATCCTCCTCCTCTATCATCTCTGCATCTGCTGGTGTGGAGGATGACCCCTCTAATCCATCATCAAATCTGACAGGCTCTAGCACTGGCACATTGAGATCCAAGTTGGCCAAGGCCAACTCAACACTGCTGTCCAGACCCATATCATCAGGAAAGACATCCCACATCTTTGTCTTTCCCTTCAACCACTCCTCCCTCTGCCTGTAGATGAGACGAAGGTTGGTGTGCACATACACCATTGTCTCTGCCCTGGACTACTCAAGCCTACTCCTCTTCACACTATACAAATTCCCATATGTGCTCCAATTCCTCTCGCAACAAGAGGATGAAGTCACCTGAGAGAGGAGCCTCATGGCTAACTGCTGTAGAGGAGGGCTTGTTGCCCCATGAGTTGCCCACCAAGAATGGGGCTTCTTAGCCCCCCTGTCTCGAATCAAATCATAGCCTCCAAATCGCCCCCTACCAATGGAAAAATCTGCAAAGGCATCCTCCACCTCATCAAGGGATGCCCTATCTTGAAAAATCCTCCTCAATGCATCTTTCCTCCCCTGTGAGATTTCAGCATCCATGTGAGGAGGGAATCTGCGGGAAGGTCCACCATTCAGCCACTCATGGTTGTAGTATTTTGGGTTCAAGGAGTGAGCCAAACAATGTAAAGGTGTGCAATTCTTGTCCCATTTGCTGACAAGAATATCCTGTATGACGGTGAAGAAGGCCTCAGGTGATGTCTCATACTCTGGGCACTGACTCTGTAAAATAATGGTCCTCACAGACTCAATGATGGAATCCCATCCCTCATAAACCTCTCCTAGGATGGGTTGGTCTGTATCTGCAAATCTGAGCAAGGAAATGATAGGCTCCATGATCTGAATAATTAGATCTACCTTCTCCCACCATATATCATCCAACACTATGTCCTTCACCTTCTTTGAGGCTGCTTGATCCGTATTTCTCCAAAAAGACCAAAACTCTGAAATAACCATAGACCCAAGAGTGGTCTTGACCTCCCTCAACCTCTTCAACATGATGAATGAAGAGGCAAACTGTGTATCTGCAATCTTCAACAATGATAGATTGTTGTACTCCTTGTAGATAGTGAGGGCATTTGTATGGTTTGTTACAAAGTTGCGGATATGTCGTGCATCCTCAATAGTGGTTCCAATCCAGAGCACATCAGAAGCAATAGATTTCAGTGCCAAGTTCAATGAATGGACAATGCAAGGTGTCCAAAATACTTGTGGATATTTTGCTTCCACAATCATGCCAGCAGCCTTGCAAACAGGTGCATTATCTGTAATGATTTGCACACAACAATCCACACCTACACTTTCAATAACTTTGAGAAATAACTCACCCATATATTGTGCATAGTTGTACTCTCCAAGTGCATCCACTGATTTCAAGAAAACTGCACCATTCGTGGATGACACCATGAAGTTAATGAGTGGGTGGCGTGCTGGATCTGTCCATCCATCAGAAAGAATGCTAACCCCAGATGTTGGCCATGCTGATTTAATAGGCTCAAGCATTTTGTCCACCTCTTTCTTTGCCTTTGTCAACAATGTGGTTATGAGCTTCTCTGACCCAGGAGGCACATACCCTGATGGAGCCCCATGACAAAGAGCTCGACACATCTCAATAAATAGAGGTGATCGTGCAACATTAAAGGATATGAAGTTCTGATAGAAAAAAAATGCAATGGTGAGGTCAAGCTCTTCCCTTTTCTCTTTTTGGAAAATCTTGTCCATTGGACCAACTGCAGTTGCCTTTCTCTTTGCTAATTCTCCCCTGCTAGAAGTCTCAAAAGGGAACTTGATGTTGCTTTTCCTCAAGAATGGAAGGGGGTCATCGGTCTTGGATTTTTTTGATTTTGCTGCCACATTTGCCTCACCAATACTCGCCTCTTTCTGCAATTTCTTCTTATCTGGCAATTCAATTGTTGTACAACATTTAACGCCACAACCTGGAATACCCAACAAATGAGCTTTCACACGGAAATATGTGCCATTGAAATGGCCATTGCAAAAATTGCATTTCCATGAACAATTTCCTCCTCCCTTTTTTGCTGCCCCTTCCTCTCTTGTTGCATATTTCCACAATCGGTATTTGGGGTCAAAAAATTGTTTTCCCTGCACATTTGAAGCTACTGTTGCAGCCCCACTTCCAATGGATGGAATACTTGCAGACCCTGATGAAAGAGGGACAGGAGGGGCATCTCCAATGGAGACATTCTTCCCCTTTCTTTGCCCCTGTCTTGCTGCCTTTGATTGAGCCATGAATACTGTAAAAAAATAAACAAAAACAACTAAATATATAAAACATATGCACATGCAAACATTAACAACAAACTAAATGCAAAATATAGAGGGACAATGCACTTACCGGATGCTCGAATCTCTTCGAAAGAACTCCCTTTCTCCTTGCTCACACTTGCTCCTTGCTCACACTAGCTCTCCTTCTCACTTCACAAATGAAATGGATGAGAAAATAGAGAAGAAAAACCGCACTTTATAAAAAAAATAGCGCGATTTTGCATGCCGCGGGCCCGGCCGTACCCGGCTGTACGGGATACGGCGTATCCGACGGGGTACGGTCGGGATACGGCGTATCCCTTTTCGGACACGCCGTATCCCGACCGTACCCCGTACGGATACGCCGTATCCTTTGAATTGGGGCCGAATCCGGTACGGGTAGGTGTCCGACACGAGGATTCGGGGATTCGATGGCATTTTAGGATTCGATGGTTTTATTTCAAAATTGAAAATTTTAATTTTTAAATTTTTTTGCAATTGCAGCAAGTTTAAACCATGAGCCAAAGTCAATCCACTAACAGTCGTGACAGTGAGAGAACCTATAGTGCTAATCTGTTAGAAGACGCACAACAAGAAATTGAAATTCAAAGCAGTCACAAGAGGTCACTAAATTATGAAGACCCACCAACAGATCTGGAAAAATTTGCAGAGGGGACCTTTAATCATCACAAAACACTTCTAATATATGCAACCAGACTTCCTAAAAAAAATCCAAAAGCTGGAGGTGGCTCACGTGATTGGGTTTGCAATATTTGTGGCCATCGATTTCTTGGCAGCTATACTAGGGTGAAGCAACATATTTTAGCAATCACACGTAAAGGAGTCAATATGTGTCTCTCAAAGCACATGACTCTAGCTCTAAGAGAGCAACTTTGGAGGCTAGAAAGGGCAGCCACTTCAAAAGGAATGTTTTCTAGCAGAAATGTTGATCCATCCAGTGTCTCATCAAAAAAGGCAAAGGGTGCTATAGGTTCTGTAGCTGCATCTTGTTCTTCTAGAATGGGTGCTACAGAGTCTGGGATGTACAATATTCTAGATCGAGATGACAAAGATGATGCAATTGGCAAATTTCTTTTTGCCAATGGAATTCCCTTCAATGTTGTGTGTTCACCTTATTACAAGGAAATGGTCCAAGCAATTGCAAAAATAGGGCCTTCATATGTACCACCTGGAGAACATAAGGTAAGAACATCAATTTTAGATAGACAAGTGTCTAAAATTAATGTGCAGAAAGAGAGAATGAGACAAACATGGTTGAGGTTTGGTTGCTCTACTGTTATGGATGGATGGACTGACATCCGAAAACGCCCACTAATCAACATCATAGTGACATGTGCACAAGGTCCATTCTTTCTTAAAGTTGTTGACTTTTCTGGAAAGCACAAGGATGCATCTTTCCAATTTGAGCTTCTTCGAGAAGCTATAGAGGATGTTGGTGTTGATAGTGTGGTGCAGGATGTGATAGATGCAGCAACAGTTTGTAGATCCATTGGGTTATTGATTCAAAACAAGTATCAACATACTTTTTGGACTCCTTGTTGTGTGCATGCACTCAATAATGCACTGAAGGACATTGGCTAAATTCAGTGGATATCAGATTTGGTAACAGCTGCTAGAGATGTGCAGATGTTTATCTACAACCACCACACCTCCTTGGCCATGTACAGGGCTCACACAAGGAAGGAATTCCTCAAGCCCACCGATACTAGATATGCTAGCTATTTTCTCTTATTGGAGAGGATGTTAGAGGTACAAGCACCTCTACAATCCTTGGTTGTGAGTTCAGACTAGGGAAGGTGGTCAGAATCAAAGACAGACTCAGGGAAGAAGATCAAGCTTCAGGTGTTGGACAATGATTGGTGGGCAGATTGTGCTTATTTGGTGTCATTCTTGGGCCCTATTGTGGAGGTCATTCGTTACACTGATACGGATTCTCCTAGCCTTGGAGAAATCTATGAGACCTTTGATAGCATGTTGGGTCGTGTGAAGGCAGCCATTAAGCAGAGGAAGCCCTCATTAGAGTTCTATACATCCTAGATTCGACCCATCATTCAGCGCAGGTGGGATCGCATGAACACACCTTTGCACATGGCAGCATATGCATTAAACCCAAAATGGTATGTTGAAAGGCCTGGAAGAGTGCCTCCTATTGATTATCCAAAGGTAAAGAGTGGCTTCCTAGCTGCAATTGCAAAGATGTACAGTGAGAAGGAGGGGGCAAATTTGCGAAGACAGTTTGTTCAATTTGCATCTCTTACTGGCCCCTTCAACACACATGGTGCTCGGGCAGATCGCGATGATCTAGCCCAAGATGACCCGGTTGGTTGGTGGAGGATGAATGGGGAAGGTGCTCGAGAGCTCAAACATCTTGCTATGAGTGTGTTGTCACAGATTGTTATTTCCTCTGTAGCAGAGAGGAATTGGTCCATATGTAGCTTCATCCACTCTATCAAGAGGAACAGGCTTACCTCTAAAAGAGCTGAGAAGTTAGTTGTCGTGCACAGTTCCCTACGTCTTGAGCATAGGAAGACACCTGAGTATTTGAAGGGACCATCAACCCGATGGGATGTTGATCCAGAGGATGATGCACAAATTGATATGGAGGAGAGGCTTGATGAGACACAGATGGGGTTGGTTGGTGTGCCACTTAGCATGTTTGAGAATCCAAGTGATTCTGATTTAGATGGTGACATCATTGATCCTGATATATTCATGCAGCAGCTGGATGCAGAGAATAGTCGGGCATTACCTTGAGCATTTATGCACATTTATCATTATGATGATATCATTTGATATTCATATGTTATGTTTTATCATTTATGTTTTATGTTTCACTGTTTCAGACATAACTTTAAACTTATTTGCTTTTAAGTTTTAATATTTATGTTTCAGACTTGAGTTGTAAACTTCAGTTTACAGTTTATTTTGAATCTTGATATAATGTCATGACCCATATGATATCTTAAGCTTTAAAGTTTATTTTCGTTGTACATTGTTAGTAGTTACATTAATGATTATACAGTTACAAAATTACAACTTACATATGAATCTATGATGTATGTTTTAACTTTTAAGTTTTAACTTTTAAGTTTTAACTTTTAAATTTGTTTCAGTTAGATGATTCATTATTCATCATTCATCGATTTATAATTTTTAAATTTTATGATTTATGATTTATGATTTTATCTAATTACCTTTCATGATGTAAGTGTATGATGACTATATATAGTATATATATTATACATTCCTTGCAAAATTGAAAAATGAAAAATAATATTATATTATTCAATGATATATCATATATAATATTATAATATATATATTTTTTTATATTTTATAATTTTTATGACCCCAACGCAGGGTTGCAGGGAAGCCTCTCCCCCCCCCCCCGGGAAGCCGCTCCCGAAACACGCTTCGTTCGGGAGCTTTTTGGGAGCACTCGCGCTTCCGAGCCTAAAAAAGCGCTCCCTGCCTATTGGGAAGCATTTCAGGGAGCGCTCAGGAGCGAATGCTCCCTGAGCGCTTCCCCCATTAAAAAAAACGCTTCAGGAGCGTTTTTTTAATGGGGGAAGCGGTCGGGGAGCATTCGCTCCCGAACGCTCCCCGACATGAGAAGCGCGTCCCGTCGCACGGAAAAAATATTGGCATCAACTTTAGATTTTTTTTTGGAAATGAGGGAGGGGGGTTGGGTAAATAAAAAGCCCACCCCCCTCATTTTATTTTTATCATTTTAGTTGAGAGTGAGAGAGCAATTTGGAGAGCAAGAGGAGCAGAGCAATTTGAAGAGTTGGAGAGCGAAAGTGCCAAGGAGAGAGCAAGTTTGCAAGCAAGAGGAGGATTGCAAGAAAGAGGTAGGTCTTCTAATCTAGTTTTTTATTTTCTAGGAATTGTTTTTAAATTGTTCAAAAATGAAAACTTGATTTATTTTTTCTAGTGTGTTGAAAAGTGAAAAATTGCATTGTTTTTTTCCTATGTTGCATTTCCCATTCCCATTTGGCATTCCTTCATTTTTTTTGCAGGCTAGAAACTTGAAACATCATGGCTATATGGCTAGGGATTTTCTTCATGTTGGTTCCTTTCTTTGTAATAATGGTGTTGGAGAGTAGAAGAAAGAGGCCCATTAGAGAAGAGGAGAATGAAGAAGTGGGCTATAGTGGATTTGATGAAAATCCTAAAAAGGAGGAGGAGTATGCTGAGGAGGAAGGGGAGAGTGAAGAACATGAGGCCACAGATACCCCAACTAGACAAGACCAAAGTCAAACACCTTTGTGGAAATATGTTCAGAGGCAGGAAGGAGGGAAAGGTGGTGGAACTACTAAATTTCTTTAGGCACCTTTGTGGGAAAATTCCAGGGGATGGAAACAAATATCTATGAATCAAAATTTGTGTCAGTGTGCCAGCAACACAGAGAAAGAAATATAGAAAGGGAGAGGAGGTTGCCCTACAGAGATCTAAAAGATCTAGGGGTTTCATTGATTCTTATACACAATCAAGTCCATCACATCTTGGACAAAGAAGTCCATCAACTTCCAACCATGGCAGTGGATATGGAGGCACACCTGGACCAAACACCTCCTTAAAGCGTAGAACCATATCCGATTTCCTTGACAAAGGGTGTAGGAACGATGTGGATTCAAAAATTTCCGGTTTCTATATGCATGTGGGGTGCCATTCAATGTTCTTCGCTCACCTTATTGGCATGAAATAGTTTCTGCCATTAATGATGCCCCCAAAGGATACAGGAGCCCTGGGTATGACAAGGCCAGAACCGTGGGACTTGATCATGAAAGAGCTAAAATAAACAATTCTTTGGCTAGAATGACAAATTCTTGGAATGAGCATGGGGTGTCCATTGTATCTGATGGATGGCCCAATGTAAAAGGAAAGCCATTGATAAGTGTTTTGGCTGTGTCGGTTAGTGGTGCAATATTCCTTTCAGCATATGATTATTCAGACAAATTCAAGACCGGCATTAATATTGCAGAACCATTACTTGAAATAATTGAAAATACTGGGCCATACAATGTCATCCAAGTCATCACTGATAATACTGCTAACTGTAAGGCAGCAGGAGCAATTATTGAGGATAAATACCCCAACATATTTTGGTCTGGGTGTTTGGTTCACACACATGAACCTTTGATGCATGATATCATTAAAAACAAACAACCTCAATTCAAATGGCTTGGTGATTTGTACAAGAGAGGTAAAAAAATGATAAAATTTATTACAAATCATAGCAATACCCATGGGCTTTTCCGTACTCACTCCAAATTGGAGTTGTTGAAGATAGCAAAGACTAGATTCGCTAGCTATTACCTCACCTTCAGGTGCCTTTTGAAGGTAAGAGAGTCATTGGCTGCAATGGTATCAAGCCCACACTGGCAGGTATTAAAGGACAAGGCAGCGACAATAGTTGACAAGCAAGGTTTTGAACATGTGGAGGAGACCGCCCTTGACCCTTTGTTTTGGGCACGTGTGAGGGAAATTTTGAACTTCACCAAGCCCATTTATCACATGATTCGTTTTTCAAATACAGATAAACCAATTATTGGGGAGGTTTATGAGCAGATGGATAGCATGTTGGGCGAAATAAAAGATGTTGTTAAGGATAATGATCCCAACTTGTATGCAATGATTCACGATTGTGTGTGTGCACGGTGGAATAAACTCAATGTTCCACTACATGCCTTAGCATATATCCTTATGCCAAAATACTACTCTGCATCTTGGTTGGGCCAACTTGCACCTGGAGGTGGGGTTAGGATCAAACCTCACACAAATCCAGAGGTACAACAGGAATACATGAAGGCATTAGACAAGTTGGTCCCCGACAGGGAGGAGTGTGCTGCATTGTGCCTTGAATTAGGTAGATACTTCAGTTGCACTGGTAACTTTGGTTCTTTCCATGCAATGGAAGACAGAGACAGATTTGATGCTCTCACGTGGTGGGAAGCATATGGCGGCATGGGACTTTTGCCAAAGTTGGCAAAAAAAGTTCTCTCACAAGTTGTGAATACTTCTTCTGCAGAGAGGTGTTGGAGCACCTACAGCTTCATACATAATGTGAGAAGAAACAGGCTGAATGAAAACCGAGCCGAAAGCTTGGTTTATGTGCATTACAACTTGAGGTTGTTGAGTCATTACTGTGATCGGGCATATGAGGATCAATCATATAAAGTCTGGGACAACAACCTAGAGGATGATAATCTGGAGGACGGCACTGTGCATATGGAAGAATTGGAAGCAGAACTTTTGAGGGATGATGATGAAGCATCAGCACCACCACCACACATAGGGCCAGTGCCACCATCCAATAGCAGTGCGGGTGCCAGTGCCAATGCTCGATATCCAACTATTGTTCCTTTGCAGATTCAGCCTCCACCTACATCCTCACGTTGCCCTCCGCCTTCTAGTCATGGTCGTGGACGTGGTAATCCTGAGAGTACTAGAAGACCACCATTGCCTCGTGGTTCTCACAAATTAGACATTTCTCGTGGGCGTGGCAAAAGGCCATCCAATAGATAAAATAGATTTGTTGTTAACTAGTCTTTTCTATTTTCTAGTAGCTTTTATCTTTTATAGCTGTTGAACAGTTGAAACTTGACTCTTTCATATTTAATGACAATTTAAGTTTGAAGTTTGAATTTGAAAGGTGAAACTTTGAAGTTGGCATTTATAAGTTAAGTCATTATGAATTATGAATCTGATGCTTCATGAAAGATATATGGTGATCAATGAATCAATGATGATAAATGTTATATATTGAATTTTGAAATCAATGAATCAATGATGATAAATAAATTATGATATATATCAATGATGATAAATGTTATATATTGAAATTTGAAATCAATGATGATAAATGTTATATATTGAATTTTTAAAGCTTGAAATCTTCAGATTGATGGTTCGCAAGACTCAAGAGTCAATATGTTGTATGTTTCCAACTTGTGGGCATGGTTGATGAAGATTATAACTTCTAGATGATTGATGTTATATTATTCAATCTATGTTTTTATGTTTTTTATGTCTAATTCATCATTCTACATGCTTTTGTTGACATATATGCATCAAAATATAAAATATATATATATATATAAACGCTCCCCGAAACACTCCGGACTGGGAGCTTTTGAAAATGGCGCTCTTGCTCCCGCTACCTGCTCCCAAGTAACCTTGCCCCGACGTCCCCCCACGTTTCCTAAAAATCGGTAGGGAGCTTGTGCATAGGCCACTCCCTCGCCCCCTCGCTCCCACCTCCAGGGGACTTGGTGGAACATTGCTAATTTGTAGCAATCACCGAAGAAGAGGATGGGTTCCTCAAACTACAATGGCTTCAAAGCTGATAACAAATTGACTGGGAAGGATGACTTATATCTTTCAGCTGCTATTCTCTCTTAGACAGCGCAGTTTTCTGGGTTCATGTATTTCATGTGTTAACAACATTTTAGATCTAGGTGTATGCTTTCATGAGAGGCTTATTTGGCCAACTTGAGTGATCTTTTCCTCAAGATCTTGTACCTATTTTGCTGTTATAATCATAATAGAATGGATCCACTATTGTCTCATGCTTTGATCTATTGTTTTTCTGCATATTTCCAGTTTATGCACTCTATTCATGCTTTTCACATTTGGGAATATTACACAACAACACTTCCACATAACTTCTTAAAGTTGAGTTTCATCGGAATAGTCACGGACTTGCAATCCACCATCCCAAATCTTTCCAATAGTTTCACAATATATTTTTCATGAGAAAGGAAAATCTCACCTGGATTTTGCCAGACCTCCAAGCCTAGGAAGTAGTACATCAGTCTTAGGTCCTTCATCTCAAATTCAGAAGCTAACTCCCTCTTACATTGATGAACGAGAGGGTTTGCACCTATCAAGAAGAGATCGTCCACATAGAGTACCAGACTGAGAGGCTTGTCATTATCAACTTTGAAATATAGGTTCAAATCAGCTTCATTTCGTGTAAATCTCAGCTTCATCAAGTAGTTATCAATCCTCTCATACCAAACCCTGAGGGCTTGCTTCAACCCATAGAGGCCTTTCTTCAACCTTCATACATGTGTATCTCGATCTCGAGCTCCGAACCCCAAAGGTTGTTCCACATAGACCTCTTCCTTGATCGAGCCATGTAAGAAGGCAGTCTCAATATCCATCTGATGTAGACACGGAGCAATAATGCAGCAAGAGCAATAATCGAATGGATGGTGGTGTAGCAAGCAACAGGTGCAAATATGTCATCATAGTCTATACCTTCTTTCTGCAAGAATCCTCAAGCAACAAATATGGCCTTGAACTTTTCAACACTTCCATCGGCTCCATGTTTGATCTTGTAGATCCATTTTGAGGTGACAACAGACTTGTCCTTTGGTCTAGGGACCACATCCCAAACATCATTCTTCATGATTGACTCATATTCTTCGTTCATTGCATCCTTCCAAACTTGGTGCTTCATGACTTCTTCAAATGTTTCAGGCTCAGATTGGACAATGGTGCTCATGGCTACTAAGTACCCTTGGTACCTATTTGGCTTCTTACTTTCACAAAATGTTACACTTGGTGCAATATGTCTCTCGGCATCTTCGAGAGTATCTCTAAGCCATGAGGGTCTTCTCTTTGAAGAAGTGGACTCTCTAGGAGGTGGATTAATAGGATCCATCGAACCTTCAACATCGAGCATTTGTTTTTGGTTCTTCTTGCTTTCCTGCATCTTCCTCTTTGTCTTCCTTTGAGATGGGAAGATCTCTAACCTTCCTAAGGGCAGCATATTCGTCAAAGGTGACATCATGACATATCTCCACTTCCCTTTAACCAGGCACATAGATTCTATATGCCTTCGAAGTTTCACTGTAGCCCACAAACGTTCCCTTCTTTCCAGAAACATCCAACTTGCTCCTCTTTTCTTTCATCACATGAAAATATACGGGACTTCCATAAATTCTAAAATGAGAAACATCAAGTTTCTTACCAGTGAAGATTTCTTCGGGAGTTTTGGAGTCCAATGCTTGATGTGGCCATCTATTTTGAACATACACAGCAGTGTTGGCAGCTTCTCCCCATAGAAACTTTGGAAGACCTTGGTCATGTAGCATGGCACGAGTAGCTTCAATGATGGTTCTATTCTTTCTTTCGGCAACTCCATTTTGTTTGGGAGTATGCGGAGTAGTGGTCTCCCTCTTAATGCCAACTTCTCTAAAATAGTCATTGAACTCATTTGATTCATATTCAGTTCCATTATCAGTGCTCAAAATTTTGATCTTCTTCCCTATTTAATTTTCAACCAAGAACTTGAAGTTGCGGAACCATTTGAATACTTCGTCCTTTTTCTTCAAAAATTATATCCAAGTTTTGTGGGAGACGTCATCTATGAAAGTGACATAATATAAGCATCCTCCCAAGGATGTTATGGGCAACATACCAGATAGATCAGAATGAATCAATTGTAGAATGTTGGTAGTCTTAGTATCACTTGTGGGGAATGGTCCCCTTGTATGTTTCCCTTCGACACAACCTTGACATACACCTTCCTCATCAACTTTTGTAAATTTTCGTAGATGTTCTATGCTTGATGCAACTTTCCTTTATCCCCAATATCAAATAGCAATCACATAAACAAGAAAGTAAAATGTTGATATAACATACTAGTAGATCGACAGAAGACAAGCCAAAAATACACTTAACTTGGTCAGCAAAATATATGTGTTGTGGTGCGTTACGGCAGTCAACAGGATGCTTCAACCAGCAAAGTCTCAATATGGTCAGCCAACCAGAAGTGTCACACAACTCTCTCGGACAACTATACCAGTCAACCAAAAGTCAACGAAAGTCAACGTTGTACTAGTCAACGGTCAACGCAAAACAACAGCAAAAACTGAACGCACCCAGTCAAAGTCAACGGTCCACCTCGATTTCTATGCCAATAAATGTAGACTGCAGAAATCGAAATTTTGACCAAGTTTGGGGTCAGTTTGACCATGCATTGACCAAAGTCAACGCACTGGTCAAATCTACGCTGAAAACCCTAGGTCGAAAACAGAAAATCCTTTTGTTGTGTTTCCCACGTGTGGAGAAGAAGAGACTCCAAGTGATGATCAAACCAATCAGATGATGAGAGAGAAAGTGTGATGATGTGATGGATGAAATGACCTCCAACGTTGGCCTATATATATCCATTAGTGAGGGTATGTGACACATCTGCTGGAGCTTCAAGCATACATTTCAATTCTGGCCAACCTTACACATAAGTGGAATTAATTCAAAATAAATGTTCTTCTCATCGGATCAAGATGATATTTAGATCGATCTTGTACCTCTCTGAAAGAGGAATCCAATGAAAATATTGGCATCTTCATCTGAGCATCACAACATGGAGTTTGGACCTAGTTGTCCAAAATTAACACTCCCTCTCAACTAGGGACAACTCCATCCACCTGTGCCATCCAAACATCGTGCGTCATCCCGTCGTAACTTGCTTTGTTGGCTTCTTTATTTCAGAACAGAAAAGGTGAGTCACAAAGACATCATTCCCAGCTGACAAATTTAGCCCAGAGGTCTGAAACCTTATAGGACTCAAAAGAGTCACATACCAACCCAAAGTTGGTTTACCTAACCCGAAGTCAGTTGGAGGTCCAAAACCTCACTAGACTTGATCCCAGATCAAGTGGTTGGACATGTGCCATCCTAGACATAGAGAGTACGGCAATCTCCGATGCGTCCATCAGTCTTTGCTACTGGTCTCTAGCTTTTCCCACCTCACTGGCCAAATGAGAGGTACTTCCCATGAGTCTGGGACTCAATGGGTAGGATGCATACGGGGCACAGATCATGAGAGGTGAACCAACTCAACATCATAACGGTGGGGCAGAAGCACCACAAGGTTCGGCAAGCCTAGCCCCATGAGTACTTATAACTTCAAGAAGCTATCCCCAAAGCCCCCTGGAGCTCCCAGAGCTCATCATCCAACAGGACCCTCAGCATAGGGTCGTTCCACGATTCCAAGATTCTCATGGAAGGTTAGGAACTTGACTTTCCCCAAGGGCTTTGTGAGAATATCCGCGACCTGCTCATCAGTTCCTATATGATCGAGCCTTACAACGCCTCGCTGTACCATATCCCGGATAAAGTGGTACCTTATATCATTATGCTTGGATCGATCGTGGAACATGGGATTCTCGAACAACCGAATCCCACTCTGGTTATCACAGAGTATCACGGTGGTATCTAGCACATGCCCGAACAGCTCACTGAAGAGCTTTCGCAACCAAACTGCTTCACAATAGGCCATACTCGCTGCAATGTATTCAGCCTCCGCAGTGCTCAAAGCCACCGACTTTTGCTTCCTGCTCATCCATGATATCGAAGCAGACCCAAGTGTAAATCAACATCCAGATGTGCTCTTGCGATCCACCACACTGCTTGCCCAATCGGCATCAGTATATCCATGAAGTGTCACGCTCCCGGCAGTGTATCTCAACCCATGGTTTATCATGCCCCAAAGATATCTCAACAGATTCTTGGCACCAACCCAATGAATGTGATGAGGTTCAACCATATGTTGACTCAAAGTGTTCACTGCAAAACATACATCCAGACGAGTGTTCACTAAAAACAGGGCCCCTACTAGTTGATGATACTCAGTAGGATTTGCTAGCATGAGCCCAGCAGCACTACCACTCAACTTCTTAAAGTTGAGCTCCATCGATGTCGACACGGACTTACAGTCCCACCATTACAAATCTTTCTAGAAGCTTCACAATATATTTTCCTTGATAAAGGAAAATCTGGCCAGGTCTCTGCCAGACCTCCAGGCCTAGGAAGTAATGCATCAGTCCTAGGTCCTTCATCTCGAACTCAGCAACGAGCTCCCTCTTACACTGATGAATGAGAGGGTCAGCACCTATCAAGAAAAGATCGTCCACATACAGCACCAGAATGAGAGGCTTTTCTCTATCAACCTTGAAGTAAAGGTTCGGATCAGCATTACTACGAGTGAAGCACAACTTCATCAAGTAGCTATCTATCCTTTCGTACCAAGCTCTGGGTGCTTACTTCAACCCATAGAGGGCTTACTTCAACCCATAGAGAGCTTTCTTCAACCTGCAAGCGTGGGTGTTTCGATCCTGGACTTCGAACCCCAGAGGTTGCTCCACATACACCTCTTCCTTTATCGCACCATGCAGAAATGCGGTCTTCACATCCATCTGATGAATGTTCCATCCTTGCATAGCAGCAAGGGCTATGATAGATCGAATGGTGGTATATCGGGCCACAGGTGCAAATATATCATCATAGTCTACACCTTCCTTTTGAGAGAAGCCTCAGGCAACGAATCTTGCCTAGAACTTTTCAGCACTACCATCGGATCCATGCTTGATCTTATAGAGCCATTTTGAGGTGACAACTGCTTTGTCCTCCGATCTTGGAACCACCTCCCAGACATCATTCTTCATAATGGACTCATATTCTTCGTACATAGAATCCTTCCAGACTTGATGCTTTACAGCTTCCTCAAAAGATCCAGGCTCAGATTGTACGATTGTGCTCATGGTTGCTAGATACCCTTAGTATCTATTCAGCTTCTTGCTTTCACGGAATGTCCCCCTTGGGACCATATGTCTCTCGGCATCCTCGAGAGTGTCCCTAAGCCATGATGGTCTTTTCCTCATTGAAGGAGATGGATCAATAGGGTCCATCAATCCTTCAACATCAGGCATCATCTCATCCTTCGGTTCTTCTTGATTTCCAGGCCTTGCTTCATGATCTTCCTTAGATCTCGGAAGATTGATTACTTTCCTCAGGGAATCATCTTCATCAAAGGTAACATCGTGGCATATCTCCACTTCCCTTTGACCAGGCACATAAACTCTATAGGACTTTGAAGTTTCGTTGTAGCCCACAAACATCCCCTTCTTCCTAGAAGCATCTAGCTTGCTCCTCTTCTCTTTCGGTACATGAAAATAAACAGGACATCCAAAAACTCTAAAATGGGAGACATCAAGTTTCTTACCAGAGAAAACCTCTTCGGAAGTTTTGGAGTCCAGAGCGGAATGTCGGCATTGGTTTTGTATGTACACAGTAGTGTCTGTAGCTTCTCCCCATAGAAACTTCGGAAGACCTTGGTCACAAAGCATGGCACGGGCAACTTCCACAATGGTCTTGTTCTTTCTTTCAGCAACGCCATTTTGCTCAGGAGTATAGACAGTTGAGGTCTCCCTCTTGATGTCAGCTTCTCTGCAAAAGTTCTTGAGCTTGTTCGTCTCATATTCAGTGCCATTATCGGTCCTCAATATCTTGATCTTCTTCCCTGTTAGATTTTCCACCAAGGCTTTGAAAGTACGAAACCACATGAAAGCCCTCTTCTTCTTCAAGAAGTATATCCTGTGTCTTAAGTAGAGAAGTCATTCATGAATGTCATATAATAAGAACATCCTCCCAAGGATGTCACGGTAAGATACTTACATCGACGTATTCATTGCAAAGATGTGACCGTGTCTTTGTGACACTTGAGGAGAAAGGTCCCCTTGTATGCTTTCCTTCGGCACAGCCCTAACATACACCTTCATGATCATTTGTGAACTCGGGCATCCCCGTCACCACCTTCCTTGCTTCAGAAAGGGCTTTGTAGTGAAGGTGTCCAAACCTCCGGTGCCATAGTTCATTTTGTCAAATAGTATCACATGTCATCGTTTTCAGTGGACTTCCTCCAACCTAGTAGAGTGTATCAACTCTAAATCCAATCGTGATAGCTTCCTTGAAACTCTTCTTCCAAATGCGCAGCTTCCCATCTGCGAATGCCACATTGAAACCTTTGTCTTCCATGGCTGAGATAGACACAAGGTTCTTCTTCAAATCAGGTACATATAGTACATCTTGCAAGCGAAGGACTTGACCTTGAGACAAGTGGAGGGTCACAATCCCTGTCCCTTTCACGGGATATATGGCATTATCTCCAAGGATAATTTTCAGATTAACATCCTTCTCAACCATATCAAAAAGTGCTTCATTGAACCCAGTGATGTGCCTTGAGGCACCACTATCTATCAACCAGACATCCATAGTGTCGGGTGGAGATGCAGCAGAGAGGGGAGATACAAGAATGAATTCATTTCTTTTATCATCAACAACATTTGATTCCTCGTACCTCGAATTTCTTGACCTTTTGAAAGGTTGCCCATTTCCACCAGAGGGAGCCTTCCTCTTCCCTTTGAACCTGTTGTTCCTTTGATGGCCATTCCTCTGGTTGTTGTCATCATCATCAGGAGAATCCTGCTTGAAAGGGCATTTTCTAGCATAGTGGTCGGTCTTGTGACATGTGTAACATTTACCTTTCTTCCCTTGGGCCCTTGCTCTTCCTTTGTTCCTCGGACCACCATTGTTCTTCTTCTTAGCACAAGCAGTGAAGGCAGCATTTCCTTCATTTTCATATTCCTTCATTCTTGTCTCTTCTTGTACGCATCTCGATAGTACTTCATCAAAGTCAAGTATCACATTGTTATTGAGAATAGTAGTATTGAATACATGCCATTCGGAGGAGAAACCTCCAAGTGCGTTGAGAACCATTTCTCGATCAGCTATTGTCTCCCCAATGGCCAGAAGATTATTTCTGATTACAATCAATTTTAGAAAATATGATTGAATGGATTCATCCCTACCTTTCTTCAGATTCTTCAATTGATTCTTGAAGAAAAGGACTTGATTTACATTGTTGGCCTTGAACATGTTGACCAACTTATCATACATCTCCTTGGATGTGCCCAACTCAGAGATGTAGGCAACCAGACTCTTATGAATTCAGTCCCTGATCATCAGCTTTGCTTTGATTTCCCCTTTCTTATATTTTGACTTGGTGGCAGCAGGTGCAATGGATGGAGGCTCTTGGATTTTACCCTGCACATAGTCCATGACATCTTGGTCTTCCAACATAAGATCCAATGTCATCTTCCAGGCATGGAAGTCTTCCTTCCTAGTCAATTTGTCATCAGCTTTGAAGCCATTGTAGTTTGAGGTACCCATGCTCTTCTTCGGTGATTGCTACAAACTTGGGCTTTGTCTTCACCTTAGCTCTGATACCATGTAAATTTTCGTAAATGTTCTATGCTTGATGCAACTTTACTTTTATCCCAAATATCAAATAGCAATCACATAAACAAGAAAGTAAAATGTTGATAGAACATACCAATAGATCGACAGAAGACAAGCCAAAAATTACACTTAACTTGACCAACAAAATATATGTGTTGTGACGTGTTACAGCGGTCAACAGGATGCTTCAACCAGCAAAGTCTCAATACGGTCAACCAACCAAAAGTGTCACACAACCCTCTCGGACATCTATACCAGTCAACGTTGTCCCAGTCAACGATCAATGCAAAACAACAGCAACAAAAAGTCAACGCAGTCTGGTCAAAGTCAACGGTCAACCTCGATTTGTGTGCCAATAAACGCGGACTGTAGAAATCGGAATTTTGACCAAGTTTGGGGTTAGTTTGACCATGCATTGACCAAAGTCAACGCTGGTCAAATCTGCATTGAAAACCCTAGGTCGAAAACAGAAAATCCTTTTGTTGTGTTTCCCACGTGTGGAGAAGAAGAGACTCCAAGTGATGATCGAACCAATGAGATGATGAGAGAGAATATGTGATGATGTGATGGATGAAATGACCTCCAACGTTGACCTATACATATTCATCAGTGAGGGTGTGTGACACATATGCTGGGGCTTCAAGCCTACATTTCAATTCTGGCCGACCTTGCACATAAGTGGAATTAATTCAAAATAAATGTTTTTCTCATCGGATCAAGGTGATCTTTAGATCGATCTTGCACCTCTCCGAAAGAGGAATTCAATAAAAATATTGGCATCTTCATCTGAGCATCATAACATGGAGTTTGGACCTAGTTGTCCAAAATTAACAACTTTGAAATCGGGCATACCTGTGACCACCTTTCGTGCTTCGGGAAGAGCTTTATAGTGAAGGTGTGCAAACCTCTAGTGCCTTAATACGGATTGAAGAGTTGTGTTGCATGTCATGGCTACCAACGGACTTCCTCCAACTTGAAAGAGTGTATCAACCACAAAACCAAGAGTGAATGCTTCTTTGAAATTCTTCTTCCAAATTGTTAAATTGGACAACTAGGTCCAAACTCCATGTTGTGATGCTCAAATGAAGACACCAATATTTTTATTGGGTTCCTCTTTTGGAGAGGTGCAAGATTGATATAAAGATCATCTTGATCCGATGAGCAAAACATTTATTTTGAATTTATTTTTAATACTTTCAAAATATGTGTAGGTCGACCTTAAGGTTTTACACCCCCAGCAAATGTGTCACACACCCTCAGTGATTGATATAAATAGAGTAAACGTGGAGGACATTTCTCTCATCTCATCCTCACACATTCTCTCTCCTCTTCTGATTGGTTCGAGCTCCTTGGAGGCAGTGTTCTGTTCACACGTGGGAAAGAAGGACGAAAATATTTTTGCTGCAGCTAGCGTTTCCATCGTAGGTTTGACCAGCGTTGACTTTGGTCAATGCTTGGTCAAAATGATCTGAATTTTGGCATAGACTTCGATTTCTAAAGTCCGTACATTTTGGCACAAGAACCGAGGTCAAAGGTTGACCATAGACCGAGCTGCGTTGACTTTTACTTGATGTTGTTCTGCATTGACTTTTCTGGGTTTGACTTTGAGTTGACCATTTGGTTGTTTTGAGGGTTGTTGTGACACATGCTAGGCTGGCTGACGAAGGAGACTTTGCCGGTTGAAGCATCCTGCTGATTGCTGTAACGCACCAACAAATATATATTTTTCTGGCTTGTCTTCTGTTGATCCACTAGTATGTTCTATCCGCATTTTACTTAATGATTTATGTGATTGCTGTCTAGTATTGAAGAGAAAGTAAAGTTGCATCAAGCATAGAACATCTACATAAATTTACACAAATGCATACCTTTCCATCAACGAATGCCACCTTGAATCCTTTATCTTCCATCGTCGAAATAAACACCAAATTCTTCTTCAAGTCAGGTACATATAACACATCTTCTAGATGAAGGATTTGACCTTGATTTAGATGAAGAGTCACAATCCCTGTTCCTTTCACTGGAGAGGTGGCATTGTCTACAAGCACGATCTCCAAATTAGTTTCCTTTTCAATCAAATGTGAGAAGGCCTCATTGTATCCAGTGAAGTGCCTGCAAGCACCACTATCAATCAACCAGTTATCCAAGGTGTCAAGAGGAGATGCATAAGAATAAATTCATTTTTCTTGTTATCAACAACATTAGATTCATCATACCTGAAGTTCCTCGACTTCTTGAAAGGTTGACTATTTCCAGTTCATGTAGCCTTTCTCTTTCCTTTGTTGTTGAACTTGTTGTTCCGTTGATTTCCATTTCCCCTGTAGTCATCATCTCGTTTATTGAGGCACTCTCTAGCATAGTGGCCAAACCTATTACAATTGTAACATCTACCCTTCCTTCCTTTGAATCATGATCTTCCTTGTCCTTGATTTCTTGGACCAGCATTATTCTTCTTCTTTGTATGAGCAAAGAAAGCAGTAGGTTCATTTCCATTTGAGGGCATATCTCTCTCCATCATCCCCATCTCCTCTTGAGTGCATCTCGTCAACAATTCATCAAAATCGGGAATTATGTTATTATAGAGAATAGTGGCATTGAACACATACCAAGCCCAGGGAAGACCTCCAAGAGCAATGAGAGTGAGCTCTCAGTCAACTATGACCTCTCCAATAGATAAGAGAACATTTATTATTTCGATAATACTCATAAAGAAGGACTGGATAGACTCTCCTTTGTTCATGTTGATGTCCTTCAACTTGTTCTTCAAAAAGAGAATTTGATTTGCATTGCTAGCCTTGAACATGCCAACCAACTTGTCATACATCTCCTTAGATGTGCCCGCCTCGGAGATATAAGCAACCAAGTGCTTGTGAATTGAGTCCCTGATAATCTTCTTCGCTTTGTTTTCCCCTTTCTTGCACTTTGTCTTAGAGGAAGTCGGTGCATTTGAAGGAGGCTTGATAATCTTTCCCTGCACATAGTCCATAAGATCTTGTTCCTCCAAAGTCAAGTCCAAGGACATTTTCCAAGCATGATAATCAAACTTATCATTGAGCTTGTGATCAGATTTGAAGTATGATGAGGAAGCCATTGACCCTTGTCCTTGTCTAACAGATTTCAATGATTGCTCTTCTCACTCTTGCTTGGGCTTTGTCTTCACCTGAGCTCTGAAACCATGTTAATTTTAGATAACAATGGTATGTTCTACGCTTAGAGCAATTTACTTCAATCTTTTCTTATTAGCCCAATTTCAATTCTAGATTAGCAATCACATTAACATTGACAGTAAATATTGATAGAACATAAACAAATAACCAAAAGACAAGCCAAGACAAGAGGACACAATATTTGGCAAATGCCAGGGAAAAACTCCAATGTGGGGAAAACCCTTTGATCAAATCTTCTTATCATTCTTTAAAAGTTCAGCACACAGAGAGAGTACAATATACAAAATTCTATTCAGTTAAACAGCAGTCAACAAGATGCCCTAACCAGAAAAGTTAGTGTTGGTCAAACCATAAATAGATCTCCTCCAATGAAGCTCGATCAAACCCAGTCAACTCGGCCTCCAAAGACAGTCGAAGTCAGCCCAAAACAGTCCTGAAAAACTCGGTCAAACCTGGTCAATGCAACAGTCAACTCTATGGTCAACGTTGTGATCAAACTGCCCAAAATTCTCGGATTTCATGCCACCAACTGTGGCCTTGCAAGATCGAAATTCTGCCCAAAAATCAAAGTCAAAATATGAAGATTGACCCTTGGTCAACGCTGGTCAATTCCCTGATCTGTTGCCCTAGAAAATACTCTGAAAACTTCAACTATTGTCCACACGTGCGAAGAGGAGAGAGGCTTCTTTGAGGTTGTATGAACCAATGAGAGAGGAGAGATGATGTGTTGAGATGATGTCCAAATGAGGAATGACTCTCTTCTTTTTATATCCATCAATGAGGGGTGGAGACACATCTTTTGGGGCTTGTGAGCCTGCATTACAATTCTGGCCGACCTTAACAATTTGCACGTGTGAGAGAATAAATTCAAAATCCAACTTCTGCTCATCCAAACAAGATGAATCAATCTTGCACCTCTCAGAAAGAGGAAGCCAACAAAAATATCATCTCCATCATATGAGCAGTCCAAAGTGGATTTTTGCCCTAGTTTCCAAATTTAACAACAATGCAGAATTAGACTAGGTCGAGAGTGTAGTGAATAGGAAGAGTACATCTAAATGTTGTTTTAGCTTGGGGTCAACAGTGATCTCATGGTTTAGAAGGAAGTTGCACTCAATGGCACTTAGCTCAGCAGAGGTTGAGTACATGGCAATGATTCTAGCAAGTTGTGAGGCCATATGGCTTCACAAGATGCTCTCAGGGTTGTTTGGTTTTGAGATGGTGCCTATAGTGATCCATTTCGATAACCAATGCTTCATCAAGCTTTCAAAGAATCCAGTGCTTCATAATAGGTCCAAACACATGGAGATCAAATACCACTTCATCAGAGATAGGATATAGAGAGGTGCTCTAAGATTGCAGTACATTTCGACAAAAGCACAGGTAGTAGATATTCTCACTAAGCCTCTAGTGAAGGGGGAATTTGTTTTTTATAAAGCCAAGCTGGTGGTGGTGGAGAATCCCTTCCTTGCTAGGAGGGAGTATTGAATTTTGTAGCATCAAAAGATCTTCCACATCGGCTTGGGGACTTATCATGTGGAAGTGAAGTCCTCTTTGGGTGGTTGTTCGAGAGGAGCAACTAATATGGTCTCCTTCCTAAGTTTTAACTTAAGAAAAATACATTGATTAATTATTTGATTAATGGTGACTTTCGGCTAAGGTTTTTCTAAGGATAAATAAGGATTAATTATTTAAGTGATTTAGATCTAACCTCCACCATTGATCAAAGAAAGCTAGGATTTAATCCTATCCCTCAATCACTTTGGAAATTGGGGATTTGGCCTATGGAAAATCGTAAAAGCAGCCTAAGGGAGAGGATGAAGAAACACAACAAACATGAGAGAAATTCAAAAAGAGATTTTCTGATTAATCTGAGAGATTTGCATGAGCTGAGGAGGAAGGAAAAAGACAGCAAGAGAATTTTCTATAGCAGAATCAATTACCAACACCCGCAAGAGTGAGACAACCAGCAATTTTTTTGCGGATGTGAAGGGGCTTGAGGAGGCTGGGTGGGTTACTGATTTTGCTGGAAGAATTTATCTCGGGTTTTGTCGTAATTTCCTTGTAAATTCCAAGGGCCATTTTCCCTGGTTAGAGAGCCCATGATTTCTCTGAGAAATTAAATGATGAGAAGTTAGAGGGTTAATTTTTGTTGTTGTCTTGTCTGACTTTCTGGGTTATTTTTTGAAATCTTTTCCGTTGCTATTTGCTAAATTAAAGTGTCAGAGAATTTTCTGTTTGTAGTTTTCATATTTTGTTTATTATGGAAAATTACAACAACAAAAAAAACATTTATTGGGTAAAATAATTTTTGAGGGCAAGATAATTGCATTAGACATTAAACTGGCACTTAGAAAATTAACACATTTCACCACAAAATCGTGCTCAACTTGAGAAAATCCAATTTGTTGTGCTTTGAGGACAAACCATTTCTTAAGAGGATGGCAATCTTATTAATGTAATAATAAGAAGTTAATTAATTAATGAAAATTCAAGGGGCATGTACCTATTCACCTCATGAGCAGTCAATTATAAGTAAGTCGTCAAGAGGGTTATTGTATCATTATTCATATCAATCATTTTATCAACCAATATATTTTATATCTACAAATAATTTGAACTTTAATATAAACAGAGACTGTTGATTACATACATGTCCACATGTCCCATTTGGGGGGAATCTAAACGTATGTATTAAACATTCATGTCCCATTTTGAGGGGTCTACATGTTTGTGTCGAACACCCACGTCCCAATGTCATGTGGCTTAAGGAAGCTGGTGAGTTCATAAAAATTCTAAAGCCAATAATTAGAGTTGAGGATAAAGGCCCTATCAATTATGTTCTAAGGCCATGGATAGGGTCACAAAAGCCATTTTGGCATCATATGCAGAAGAATACAAATAAATGATTCTTTGGGAGACCATTGTTTCTAGGTAACAAAGGGCTTTGCATTCATGGTCATTATCCTAATCCAGAATTTTTCTATAATGAACCCTTCATTGTTGATTTAGAGGCCATAGAAGCACTCTTGTAGCACAATACAAGATTTTTATGCATCGTAAGAATGTTGATGTCTTATTTGGTTATGATTTAGAAGTGTAAGCCCAAAATAATCTCTTTCCAAGAAGCCTACAATGCACATAATAGTTTGTGATAGTGTATTGTTCAGGCACTCCTATGAAGGTCACCGATACAAAACAAAGTGGGTCTAGCTAACAATAAAAAATGTCTAACCAAGAAGTTTTCTTTTCCTTGTAATTTGCTTCGCAATGTGTAATATAGTCTATTTTATTTGGACCCTTGAATCCTTATTTAATGGTTGTTCATTTATTATTAATGTTTTCAATATCTGGTTGCGTTGTGGGATGAGTTTGGTAGTCATACCCCTAAATTTTAATCTACAGAAAATTGTTACCTATGTTAAGAGTCAAACTTGTAGTGCTTATGCTTGCAAGTAACACTTAGACAAGTTCAAATATGAGCACTCAAAGAAGTTCACTATGTTGGATCAAGAATATATTAATAATTTAGCGTCCATTCATTAGAATCTTCCATCTTTAGAACCAACAATTGGAGGCAATTGAGACATTGAAGAAATTGGGCTAGTTGAGGTCAATCCAACATCTAATTGGATTATTGAGACTAGGGAGCCAAAATTTACAAACAAGGACCTTAATTTATTACATATAGGGCCAAAGACAATAGATATTGAGACAAGAAATGTTCGTGTACATTGCTGGGGAGCCCACCCCCACCCCCCACTTGCGCCAACCCCTGTACTTACTCCCAAAGCATAATACTCCAAAACGTATCCTTGGGAGCATGTTTTCAAAATGCTCCTTCCTTGTAACAAATTTCAAGAGAGTGCTCCCTTCTCCAAAAAACACTCCCGAGTCCCTACTGTCGGATTACAATGCAACTAATGCATATTAAAGAAACATACTTTTACCTAATAGACATATTAGACCAAGTTGAACTTAACTAACTCGTGAGGGTCTCAATGTCCGAACAATCAGTTTCTATACATGTGTTGCTCAGCAGTTGTCCACTTTCAGCATGACATGCTCACCAGTTTCAGCACACCAATGATGGCATGCGGATGACAGTGCAACAGAGAAGAGCCTCTTTTGGAAAGGTGCAATAGTTATATAGCAGAGGTAGAGGGCACTTACATGCCTAGGCATGAATGCACCGGCCTCAGCAAAATTCCAGTTTTAATTATGTGCTAATTTTATGTTCTGTTGCTGTATGTTTTTAGACTAAGGACTTTACATGGGAGAATTTCAAGGCCTAATAAGAGAGCAGAGTTCAAGTAGTAGAGCATGCTTTAGCATTATATTCTAGGCGGCCTTCTTATGCATGCCTGGGCACACTTCTCTAGGCTAGATTAGGGTTAGGGTTTAGTTTTCTTACCTATGCAGACCAGTGGGATGGTTTATCTACTTTTTGTAACCCTTTTCTCTCTAGTCTACAAGTGAGATAGAGCACTCCATGTTAGAAGCAACTCCGCTAGTGTGTTCAGGTGTTCTTGCTGTGTAAGCTTCTGTTTCTAAATTAATAGACAGATATGTGATTGGTGCTGTATATTAGCTTGCAGTTATATAATATCAGATTGATGTGTTTTCAGATCTACTGTACCTGTACTTGCAGTCTTGTTTGATTATACAGTTTTTAGTCGCCAGGATTTGCTTAGGAGTGCAGATATTTTACAATGGTTTGAAAATTAACTTGGCAAAAAATTCTGCAGAACAAAACTCAACTTTTCTTGAAGCTATGTTATAGTATGAAAAGGGGGATTGCCAATTAGGCATCGTTCACAGGTAAGATTACAACAGAGTATTGCTTCACCAGTGATGCCATTCAACCCTTTTCTAAAAGAAAGGCATCACTGGATACATTAGGGCTTATGGTTTGATACACTTACTATTTTTGCTTGCAACTTATAAATAGGTGAGAAATCACGATAACAAGAAAGGGGCAAGCATCACAGATTCCCGTCCAAGTAAAGCACATGACCCCACTCAAAAGAACACCAGTCCCTATGTTTCATGGACCAGAACAAAACTAGATACGGAAGAAGTGTTAAATTATCTTCCGTTCTCATTATAAACTGCCCCCCACCCATACAACATGAGTTTCGAAGGAGACGGTTGGATGTAAGTCACAAATGACTTTGACAGAATGCCTACCATTCAGACTTCACACCCAACCTACAGGAAGTACTCTTTAAGGAACAACACTTTGAAAATATTTATTCAAAAAATGAGATCTTACCAAGACAAAATCCTTGACCAAATTTTCCATTGATCAGAGCTTGCACCTAAGCTAAATTTTCCATTGATCATAGCTTGCACACCTAAGCTAAAGGAAGTGCAGTCTTTACAGCACAAACCACCCTCCCGGGACACGTTTCTTAAAGAAATGAGATCTCAACAAGCCAACATCTTCGATCATATATTCCATTGTACTCGCTATGATTAAATAATTAGACTTTAACAAACCAACATCCTTGAACATAATTTCCACTGTACTTGCCTTTTCAATTTTAACTTTGATTCTTAAAAAAAAGTGGTCCAATAGACCAGGTAGGTGCGTTAAAAAGAAAACATAAACACATCTTAAAAAAGGTGAGAATTGGCAGGAAACTCACATGTTACATTCTTTCGCTTCGTCGTTTGTGTGCTTGTAAACACAATCCTGCTCTCTGCACACACCAAAGCGGGTAAAGAACCGACAGACCGGCATCCGGCTTTTGTCATACTGATGCAGGAACCCACAATCATCACCCTTCATACATAAACTCCTCAACCAATGCCTGCACACAGTCTGCCTGAAACTCCTTCCACCAGACTGTGCAGAGGGTTTGTATCCAACAACATCAGAAACAGCTCCCCCATTTGAAGGGGCTATGGTATTTAACTCATCTGAAATTATAGAATTTCCCAATACATGTGTATAAGAAGGAATAGCGGACCCTGCTTCTAGGCCCCCCTCAAAATCAAAGCTCAAAGCCCCCTCTGGATCCTCCATCTAAATCTTCTCTTGTTTTCAACACTAACTTCTTTAAACCGTCTCTAGATCCTCCATCGAACCCTAAACCTTCGTATTAAACACTAATGTCTTCAAACTTCATCTGCACCTTCCATCAAACCATAAGCCCTTGTTATAAACCCTATTTCCTTCGAAATAAGACGATGTTTCTCATAATTTTGTGGGCTTACAAAGTGATTTTATTTACTCATATAATCAAACAAAATGGCCCAATCACCTTGTTTCAGACAAATTTCTGTGCTTTGAGGTAAGGAAAAAAAAAAACCTGTAAAGTCAAAATTCGAACAAATTCGCCCACCTCATATAAAAATGAAAACCGCAGGTGCCATTGAAGGTTATGCGGAGCCAAACTTCAGCTGTGATAGATATGTTTCTTCGGCTTTGAAATGAAATATCTACCCCTTCTTTTCAGTATTTGTAAGTACGATTTCTCCTTCAAATCTTCGCCATTTTCTGCGACATAGACCTCCTTGGGACGAAGAAAATGTGCCCGACGCGATTATGGCAATTGTTGCTGCAATATTTGAGTTGTTGCTGCAATATTGGAGTTCTACTCGGTATATACAAGCTTCCGAGTTCTTTTGTGAGGTTTCAACCTCGGTTTTCCGATCGCCGGAAGCTCAGCATCCACTTGGAGATCCTTTTCCAGTAAATGCGTAAAAGAACGTTCATCTTTTCTCAGTTTCCACGGTCAGATAAATTCATTGACGATCCTGTACGTAAGGAAGACAGAAGAAGCGTAGATTTTATTCAAATTTTGTTTCCGAAAATTTTCCGGCCGGCTCTCCGCTCCTTTACCTTTGCCTATGCTTCTGCTAAAGAAATTTCATCTTCCCAAGATCGACGGTTGATATTTGGAAAGTCCACAGACTGTACCGTCAATGTGTAGCACAACACACGGATTTTTAATTGCTTGGTTTTCTTAAAGGGAGATCCTCGGTGGACAGGTGGACATATAACGGTATCATTTTAACAATGCAGACATTAAGGTATTGAATGAAGGGATTTTAATGCAGTCCACCAGTCTAAGGACCTAGGACTCTAGCGCATCGCAACTTCAAATTTTTTTTTTAATTTTACTTTCTTATCATGAATCTTTACTAAAAAGTTTGCAGTTTTGATAAGCTTTGTTTTCTTGAATAATTTGTTTAAACAATCCACTTTCATAATGTTTTTAAACTGATTACGAATATTCTTATAATCGAGACAATTTATGATGTAGTGCCATTCTATTTCTATCTCTCCTTTCCTACAAAAGATGCACATTCTTTCTTCCTACTCTTCTTTTGGAGTTGTCCATCTAACTGTTTCACATCTGAGATCATGAGACCCACTTAGAATTGTTTAAATTTTCGAAAACAAGATGCACTCAGCCATAGTGTTTTAAATATGGTAGGAAAGAAAGAAATTATTTTTAACATTCATGATCTTAAAGATAGTTTATGGGACATATTGTTTTGTCGTCTCATTCTTGTATTCAACGATTTTTTGTGTAGCCTCACAATAAGCAATCTTAGTTTCTCGACAATCCCCTCCCTGAATAAATTATTCCAAGACCTAGATGTCAGAATATCTGCATAATTGTCCATGTTGTCTTTGAAGACCTCGCATTCTAAAATGAAATGTTTTTTTGTTTCCACTTTTCCGGAAGTGCAAAAAATACGTAATCTTTCTTCCCAAACTTCTTTTGGTCTTTTCCAACACCCTGTTTCACAACGGAGTTGATGAGAATTAGTCATTATTGAGCAATAAGAATTTTGGCTCTCCAAGAAATATTAACCTCTATGTATGCTTTTTGATGATGATTATGAGTGGAATTAAACTTTATAATATAGTACTTTCTCTTTCTTTATCTCAAGTACACTTGTGGAACTTATCCATAACAAAAGTCGTTATCTCTTTACTATTTGTGGGACACATGTTCAAGTAAATACCCTAATTACTAGCCCGTCGGGGTTTGGTCTAGTGGCAAGCAAGCGTTCTGTTAAGGCGTTCGTGCCGTGGTGCAGGTCACGAGTTCAAATCCCGTCTTACCCGAGAGGCTGTTGTGGCGGGCTCAGCAATTCCTCCTAGGAGTATAGGGGTAGCCAGCGGGATTCGACCCCGTGTAACGCGAGTACGATACCGCTGCAGTTGCCGATTCTCCTAGTCACACAAAAAAAATAAAAAATAAAAATAATAAAATAAAATAAAATAAATAAAATAAAATAAAATAAAATATAAATAAATAACCCTAATTACTAAATCATTTTTTATTTTGTCGCATCCAAATCTTCTTTCTTTTGCACAATATGTCATTGAAGACAACCTTAGGCAATCTACCCTCTTCCATTTGCTCAATTGTTTTTAAATATCTTATGAGTCGCACCATAGTGTTGCTTCAATAGGAGAAACCCCCATTTCACTTAACAAGATACCATAAGGAACTGCACTTTTAATTTTGAACTTGTTTGTAATCAAGCACTTCTGAATTTTCTCAATTTGTTTCCACTGTATGTCGAATGTATTATTGGCCCACAGTAACTGTGGAGAATCAGTGAAATCACTAAAAGCCCAAAAAGAGGTTGAGTGTTCTTCCAATCCCATAGCTTTGCCTCTCTACACCTATTTTGAAAAGCATGAAATGCTTTCCAACGCCCCAAAGTTCTTTTCATTTTGCAGTATTTCCGAGTTAAATTTTTGCTGAAGTCAATTTCGAGGTATTTGCAATTTGCAACTTCTTCAAGAGTGTTTCCTTCAAAGTAGAATTATGTTGGTTATGTTTCCTTTTGTTAGAGAAAACCACCACTTTCGTCTTGCCAATATTGACTTGCATCCCCACCCTTCTAAAAAATGCTCAAGGAAAGTAAGTGCTCTTGCAAACCAAGAATTGATTCAGCAATCAGAATAAGGTCATATGCACACAAAATAAGTCTTATAACAAACTCCTCAAATGGACACCATCACCCCCTTGCGAATTTAACCAATCTTCAAGTTTGTTGTAAGAGACAATGAGCATCCTTGTTGGGCCCCGATATCACTTTTGAAACTTGCATGGTAATATATTATAAAATAATTAATAAAAGTTGATAGTTATTAAAATATTTGTGTCATTCGTGATATTGAGAATTTGTAGTCTCAACATAACAGTGGAACAGTGGAGGTGGGAAATGGAATAGTGGAAGTGGGAAATGGGCATCCTTGTTGGACCCAGATATCACTTTTGAAACTTGCATGGTAATATAATATAAAATAAATGCTTAATAAAAGTTGATAGTTACTAAAATATTTATATGTCATTCATGATATTGAGAATTTGTAGTCTCAACATAAGAGTGGAGGTAGGAAATGGAAAAATGGTTTGGAAATCTTTAATTTCATCTATTGGATTGTGTACAAGAAGAAGAATATTCACATTATTAAATTTAAGTCATCCATAATTTTTTTTTTTTAAAGAATGTAAATTTTGAAAGTTCTATTCTGAAATAAACCACTCACCCTAGATGTAATTAAAATATATATTATTAAACTTGACTATGAAATGGACCACCCCTAGATGTAATTAAAATATATATTATTAAACTTGATTATTGTATTATTATTGTTTAACTATTCTATGGTTTGAAGTTTTTATCATAATCCTGCCAAAAAAACTTTTATCAAATTGTATATTTTTATTATTTAAAATATATTTTTGAATGCATAAATAAATTCAATACTCTAAAAATCTCCAAAGTACTAAAATTATGGAAAGTTCACACCTCAAACTTATAATTCTAACAAATTTCTACTATATTTTCACTATATTTAGTTAAATATATAATAAATACAATACAATACAAATAGCTTAATTTATAAAACATTAGAATATTAAAATAATTATATTTTGAATGGTTTAAATGTGTATAAACAATATGCATATTTAGAATATGCATAGTTTAATTTAAATATTGTATATCATTGTATACATTTAATTACGTATATCTCTGTGTGTATAATATTCAATACATTGTTATTAACTACATATTATTTACTAAATTTATAATAGTTTTATTACATATTATTTATTAAATTTATAATAGTTTTATTTCATTTAATTCGGTGATATAAAAAGTTAAAATACAAATTTTATATTTTACTATTACATATTATTTATTAAATTTATAATAGTTTTATTTCATTTAATTCGGTGATATAAAAAATTAAAATACAAATTTTATATTTTAAATTAAATTAAATTATGATGATATGAAATATATTTTTTTAAATATATTGTTTCATTGTAATTATGGTAAAAAATTTCATATATTTAATTTTATAAAAAAAATTAGTTAAATTGTAATTTAAAAATAAAAATTAAGATTTTATTTCTTGTGAAAAGTGGATATTGGAAATTTGACAATAGGGTAGAGTTTTTTCGGTATTCAAATTTAATTCGATTAATAACCTATTGAGTTACAAACAGGTATATTTTGTAATAGTTTGGTTTTTTTTTTTTTTAACAAAGCTTTGAATTTTTTTTAAACATCATATTTATTTTAAATATTATTTTCAAAAAACTATTTAAAAATAATAATATTTAATGAAATTTTTTTTAATATTTATTTTATAAAATAAAATTAAGTATTTATATAAAAAATATTAAAGATAATAGTGGTCAATTATAAATTATAAAAAACTACGAGTTGAGTATTATATGTTGGAAATATTGGGAAAGAAGGGGGTGAATCAATTTCGTAAATTTCAACAATTCAAGTATCAAAATCAACCAATAACATCATACAAGATGTGTGTGCGTGCACACGCAATATATTTATATTACAAAGGAAGCTACAACTTTCAGTTTACCAGGTAAAACTAGAAGGGTTGCAACCCCAAGAGTGGTGGTAATGAGAGCTGTGGCAGTGAGAGCTGCGGCAGTGAGAGCTGCGGTAGTGAGAGTGGTGGCAGTGAGAGTTGTGGCGATGAGCGGCAGTGGGAACAGTGAGCGGCAGTGAGAGGAACAACGGACAGTGAGAACAATGAGCAGCAATGAGAGGCCCGAGAGTAGTGAGAACAGTGATAAGTGAACAACGGACAATGGGAATAACAACAAATAGTGGGAACATTGAGCAAAAGTGAGAGGCTCGAGAGCAGTGAGAGGAGTGAGCGACACAGGAGGGAGCAACGACAGCAGAACCCACAGAGACCAATGAAAGAGGGAACTGTGAAGGAACAACCAAACCAGCGTACACAGGTGTTTCAGACCCACATCTTTTTTTTCAATTTATTTGTTTATTTGTATTGTTGGGGTGTCAAGCGAGAAAATAAAAACCTTTCAAATTTGCCTCCATTAAAACTCTGTTAAACCTATCATAACTAGCAAACGTTAAGATAACCTGATATGGGGACAGGGGGACCCAATGTAGAAAAAATGTCGATTTTGGTGGAAAATAAATACACAAGAAACAATTAGCTAAGAAGAAACATTTCAAATAGGTGGGATGTAACAAAAAATTTACCAAAGGCAAATACTGAGTTCAATATTATGGAGACTTCTGGAGGAAAGCAGATGCACATCTTGGAATCCCAATCTCCAAATCTCGGGGGGTGATAGGGATACCTATTACAAAACTAGTGCAGAGAGCATAAGTGAGATCTAGAATGCCTATCTCCCAGAGTTTTCTCAAACCAATGCATTTGGCATAAGTGAAAGACTGATCTTCGTGAATGGAAAGCAGTACAAAGGGATTTTATGGAGCAGGCAAGCCAAAAAGATGAGGCAGTCACAGAGAAAAAAACTCACTTGGATCTTACCAACCGCAGCTAAAAATAATAAAAATCTCACAACCAAAATGATTTTATTAGCAGCAGAGCAGGCAAACCAAGATGGGGACTTTAACAAGAACAAAGAGGTCATAACAAAACAAAAGGAACCTAGGTCAAAGCAAAAAAAAATTGAAGATACTCCAACAAGAAAAGAGAAGATCAATAAGGATACATACAGCCCCACAACCACACTGTTGTTGTGGTTATCGGAGCTCTATGTAAGCGAGCTCATGAGCATGAAAAAGAGAATTGAGTATATTGAGCTACAGGGACAACATGAAGTTGTCAAGTTAAAAGAAATTTTGGAAGTTAGTTAGAAACTTGAAAGAGAAAACAAGATCCTCAAAGAGCAGGTAATAAGCTTACAAAACAATATGGAAAGAGGGCAGCAAGAGTTGATCACGCTGAAACAAGAGTTAGAGAAAACGAAGACAGTAGCAGAAAAAAACATAGGGGCAGGGAAAAATAGCAAAGCAAGTTAGATGGAAGAATTTCAATCAACAATTGCAAACATGGAAATGAGAGAAATCAAATTAAAGCAACAAATAGAAGAAGCTAAAACTTGGGCTCGAGTGGTAAAGGAACAATTGGTTGAGCAAAAATAATCTATGGAGAGACAAATCAAGAGGCAAATAAAAGAAGAAAAAGATAGGCAAGACAAGGCAACTAATGTCATCATCAAAGGCTTGAAAGACTGTGGAGAAAAATAAATAACAAATATGTTAGCAAGGGATCTTCTCAAGGACAAGTTTAGCTGGACATGGTATTCAACAAGCAAATAGGATTGGTAGGAAGACAGAAAATGGAAAGGATAGACATGTCAGAGTCACACTAAAAAGCATAGAAGACAAGATGGTTATCCTAAATAATATAGGGCTACTTAAAGGAACTCATATTTACCTAAATGGTGACATGACACTTGAGCAACAAGATGAGCGAAGGAAGGAATGGGAGGAAGTGAAATCAGCAAGAGATGTAGGAAAATGGGCATGGCTGAAAAATGGTAAAGCTCAATTCAGCAACCGCTTAACAAATCAAAAATAAGGATTTGGGGCTCCCCGGGAGTATCTAAACATGGTGAGTTGGAATTGTAGAGGTTATCCATGGAGAAGAGGACCGGGATTGGGGCCCATAGTAGAAGGGAAAGACATTATTATCCTTACAGAAACCCACGAGCATGATGGGTGTAGGGTTCTATAATTTGAAGGATACAATAAAATTTCAGTGTGGAACGAAGAGACTAGTACAGGGAAAGGGCATGGAGGGATCACCATTCTAATAAGAGAAATGTGGAATGGAATAATGAAAGTGGAAAAAGAGGACCCAAATAAGCAATTTATATGGTTAAAGATAATAGACAACAAAGTAACATTCATGCTAGTTGCATGTTACTTCACCCCAAAAAACTCAAAGTTCTACAAGAGGAAAAATTTAGATAAAGAAAACCCTTATGCTGCTTTAAAATGAGATATTGCTACTTTCAAGAGTTTAGGAGGTATAGTGCTAACCGGCGACTTTAATGCTAGGACAACAAACAACCAGTGCATTTAATGGGGAAGTGAGGGGAATTTGGACAACAATCCTCTATGGTTAGAGGAGAACGAAGAGCACACATGGAAAAGGACTTCTCAAGATGGGAATGGGAGTGTGTCACACTTTGGAGCTAAGTTGTTAGGCATATGTAGCCTCCATGGCATGGTAATCTGCAATGGCATGAAAGCTTGGCCAACATCTAGTGGCATCATGTGTAAAACTTACAGTGGTCAAAGTGTGGTGAACTATGTAATATGCTCTGAGGGCCTTATTTGCAAGATGTTAGAGTTTAATATTGAGGCTTGTCGTATAGAGATAAATGTTGACCATATGCATCTTTGTATTAAGTTAGGCATACACTCAAGTGGGATACAGGAAGGGCAGACCCAACAAGGTCATAAGGAAGTGCACGCAAATGGAAGAATCCTCATAAATCAAGAAAACCAAGAGCTCTTTGTTGCCGCCTTAGAAAAACACTTTCAATGGGAAGAAAAATAAACACAAAAAACAAGGAAGACAATGCATAAATAGAATGCATGGGCAGCAACATGTTGATCCCTCTAATCGACAAAGCCTTCAAGGTGTGCAAAAGGTCTCGGCCTAAGAAGAGGGTCTCAAACACCTTTCCAACGAATCCTTGGTTTGATGAAGGGTGCAAAGCAACTAAAATATCCCTTAAGGAGAAGGAGGTAGATAGTTAAAGCATGAAAAAGTATAAAAATTTGATAAAAACAAAAAAGAAATTTATGTGGCTCCAAGAAGAAAGGATTTAATCTCTTTGGGAAAGCACAACCCCAAAGGATTTTGGCGAGAATTACAACAAAAGAGAAATAAAATAGATAATAATATCTCAGCTACTCATTGGGTGGAATATGCAAAGCTTCTTTACAAGGGAAATAAAGAGAAAAGTAGCTCCCCCATAATCAACTCCACAATTGTATTATTTTCAGTGGAGGATGTCAAGCGAGGTATACAAAAATTAGCGAGTGGTAAATCCCAAGACATTGATGGGTTACAGGCATAATTCTTAAAATGGGGTGTGCATATCTTGGCCCCAATCATCAAAAGGATCAACAACATCACACAAGGCAATTTTCTATTGGAATGGACAACAAGTATTGTTGTCCCTCTTTACAAAAGTGGAGACATCAATAATCCCTCTAATGATAGCACTATTATGGTCAATCCTCTTCTTGGAAAATTGTTTGGGAGCATGATGAAGCATAGAATCAGCAGTTGGGAAAAAAAAGAGGGTAAAAGAGCAAAACAATGGGTTGGTTTTAGGCCAAGGCATTCTACAATTGATCATTGCATCACACTTAGGCACGTCATTGAAAAAGTATGGGATATTCAGGGTGGGGAAGCCTTTTGTTGCTTTCTTGATTTCAAAAAAGCTTTTGACAGTGTTCCTAGGGATAAGCTTTGGAAAAGAATGGAAGAGCTTGGAATCCCAAATGAATATAGAGATGTTGTCCACAACCTGTATGAGAAAGTTAGTGCTAAAATCAAAACTAAAGAGGGCTTTTCAGAATGCTTTGGTAGTGACATTGGGGTCAAGCAGGGGTACCCCCTTTCCCCCACTCTATTTGGTTTATATATTGACAAGCTATAAGAATGGCTAAACAACACCAATGGAGAGGGTATTCAACTAGTAGGGTACGTCGTGAAGCTACATCTACAGCTGACAATCTTATCTTAATGGAAAAATCTGTGCATGGTTTGAGAGAGCATTTGAAAGCATTATAGATTTTCTGTTAGGAAGTCGGGATGTAAGTAAACACTAGTAAAACCAAAGTCATGATCTTCTCTTTGAAACGAAAAAAGAAATAGGTTAGCTTCATATTTGAGGAAAAACCTTTGGAGATAGTGGAAGAATACAAGTACCTAGGAATTTCTTATCACAATAGGCTCAATTGGGAGACATGCATAACTAAAAGGATCCTAGGGGGGTGGAGAGCTTCTTATCTTCTCCAGAACAGATGCAGGGAAGCAAAATTGTGGGGCTGAAGAACCAAGAAAACTCTATTTGGAGTGTTGATTACCTCAATTGTCTTATATGGATGTGAATTTTGGGGCAACAACATGTTAAATCACAAGTGGAGAAAAATAGAAAGAATTCAAAAGTACTTAATCATTAGTAACCTCAAAGTCAAGGCAACAGTCCCATATGAGATCCTGCTAGCTGATACTGGAATGTTTCCAATGGAGGCTTCAGTAATCATTCATTTGTTAAGCTATCTAAAAAGGTGGAAAACATGGAGGCACAACGTTGGCCCAAGATGATTTACTCGAAGGAGCTAAAGCGCAGGAAGAAAACATGGAGGAAACTAAATGACAAATGGATGAGAAAATGGGGAATTAATTGGCAAGTTTGTCCTAATGCTAAAGTGGAGATACAAAATTGGGGTTGAAAAATTCAGGACTGTTATGTGGGAAAAACAGGTTGGCAGAAGAAAAAAAAGCGATATGTGTCAAAAAAATCAACCCATCACAATTGCATGAAGGAAAGACTTATTTGAGTGTGGCAATCAAGAGAAAGGCTAAAATTTTAATAACACAACTGAGGACCGGATCTCACCATCTCAGGTGCGAGATAGGTAGATGGATAACCCCCAAGGGAGAACGGGAAGAAAGAATTTGTATCTTTTACAAGTTAGGAGCAGTTGAAACTGAATTGCACTTTATCATGGAATGTCCGACTTATGAGGATATTCGTAATCAATTTGAAAGTGATCTAAAGGTGGAAAATTTGAGTATGTTGTTTGAGGAGGCAAGGCTTCACAAAACTGCGAATTTCTTAATCAAAATTCATAGCAAAAGAACTGCTCTAGAGGGAAACTTGAGAATATGATGTCTTGTTTGAGGTGGAATGTGGGTCCCTTAGACCGTTGGGTCTCGTGGATGTTATTAAAATATATCATATCATATCACTGGAAGGGCTGCAACCCCAAGATTTACCAGCTACTACTAAAAGGAGGCGACAACAACTTCCTTCCCTAGCACCACCCTGTCACCCTTTAGAATAAAAGATAAAATAAGTTCTTCTTGGGCTCCCATACCAGGGACAATAACCCTATTACAACAACATTCAAACAACTTCAATTCTACCACTTTCCATATCAATACTTTAACTAAGAAGTGCATACTATAGCTCATCAAAATCATAAGTGATCTTACCCAACTTGCTTCAAGATCAATATCAAAATATGCTTCTAAAATATTCTCCAAAGACTGCTCAAAGATGCTTCAAAACTAGCTCAAGGATGCCTTCAAGTCTACGCCAAATCCTTCAAAGTATTTTACACAAATATATATTCAAGTCTGCTACAAAGGATCACCAAGTTTCGTCCATAAGGCCTTCAAATGTGCTTCAACAAATGGTTGATAAGACTACTCAAAAGTCTGCTACAACATGCCTTCGAGTTTTCTCATATAAAGTTGTTCCAATAATCTTCAACAATGCTCCAAAGATGGTCTCAACTTAGCTCCAAACATGGTCATGGAAGAAACTCCAAAAGGTCTAAAAACTTAACTCAAAATAATTCCAAACTTTGCAAAAAGGGTTGCTCCAAAACTGAGGTCAATCATGTTCTTCGACACGATTGAAGTATGCTTAAAGGTTCACAAAATTTTGTCCAAATGAGACCAAGATACTAACCCTAAGATAGTCCCAAAAAGGTCGAATTATGGGCCTCAGTCCTAAGTCTTTTACAAGTTTGAAATCACAATGATCGCAGCTCCGAAATTATAGAGATCACAGGTCTGAAATCACAGAGATTAGAAGTCTGAATTCAAGTCCATAGTCTGAGTTTTAGGTCTCCACATGTCGAGTTTCTTGTGCCTTAGAGGCATGGATGTGAGGTATGATTAGGCAGTAAAGGAAGGCCGAAAAATAACTCAATAATTTCCCAAATAAATTGGTGAAAAGAAAGTCAATGACCTTTAACCAAGCAACCAAAAAAATCCTTCCTTCACTTTGTTGTTGGGTTTATGAGATATGAACATTTTCCTTCTTCCATAGGTTTGAATACTCCTTGTGCTTGCTTGATCGAGATAGTGGCCAAATGGAGGAGGAATGACTTGTATTTATACAATTTTAATCATATTGAACCACCACGACTATTGAGGAGGGGGGCCAACTTGTACTTATGTAAGTCGACTTTACAAAGATCAAAAAATAATTATCTTTCAACTTGTAAATTCAATTTCTCTTCAACCAGGATGAATTAAGAGGCATGCAAATACTCGTTGGAAATGGCTTAAAATCCTCTTTAAGCCTATCCAATTTTCTTCTTTAGTTGGGCATCCCTTTGATATCAATAACAATAAATTTTTCAACAAGTTGCTTATGGCCCTTTCACATCAATGCAAAATTTTCTAACATTATAAACCCTAAAAAACTATGTATTTAAGAGTAATTATATCATTTAATAGTAGTTATCCTTTGGTAGGGTTGAGATTTGACAACTAGACAAAAAATAATAATATTATGAAATTAATAAATGAAATGAAAATAATTATTAAAATTAAGCCAATGTTTATAACCCTTAAATAATGAAACTATTCATTAAACTAACCTAGATCCATCAGAGCCTAGAGGGATCAAATCTCTTTTATCTAAAAGATGTTTACATCTCAAGAGATTTGGTCTCTCTGGTCCCTTGGTAGATCGAGAGTTAAGATGGATCTGGGTTGGTTTCATTTCCACCTTTAAATAGGCTATATTCCAAATGAATACCATGTGTCAATACCACTGATTCTCATAAACATGAAGCTCAAAAACCACCTGACTTTACCAAGTCAAGTTTACCTTATTATTTTAGTTGACAGAGTAAAAATATTTAACATATGTATTTTTTGTTTTTTGACTAACTATAAATGTTTACAAAACATTACATTACATTAAGCTACAACATCATCTTTACCATCAATGCAATAATCCAAATAAATAAACACATTTATAAAATTTATTGTATAAAAAGATAAAAATAAACACTACCTTTTAATATATATATGAAATTTTTCTTAATATTTGTTTATAGTTGATGAATAATAAATGGGGTAAATCATCAATCCTAGCTTAATCCCAAGGGAAACAAGAAAGTCAAACCTATGATTTCCCGAGCTTTGAAAGTTTGAAAGAAAGATAAGAAATCTTATATCTAACTTATGATGGCTTAAGCTACATAGTACATAAATTTACCAAATTTTATAATTTAATTGTTTTTCGATTTGACATCTCTTAGAACTTTTCTAATTTATTGAACCTATAATAAAAATGATATTTTTTTTATTGTGAATCTTTCTATTTGTTTAACAAATATGTTAGGCGAGAGGGATGGTAAACATCTTCATCATACAAATTTGCAATCTATTTTAATAGGCAATAATCTAATAAAAAGGATGATAGTGTATTAGACTATCTAACACTTCTGGATTTTTAAAATATATTTTTAATTAGACCTATATAAAAGTTTTGGATGATTTAAAATATATGAAGTTTTTTGTTATTGCCATTTAGCAAGTGACATAATAAACTTATATTAAACTTATTGTCATAATAGTTTTGAGTTTTATTATTAAATAATTTTAAATTTTAAAAAATATTTAATTTTATTTACAGATTGGAAAATAAAATATTTTAATTAAAAAATTAAAAAACAAATAAAATAAAATATTAATTTTTCAATAATACAAAAAAATACTAATATAAAATATTAATATAACTTATTATAACATATTTCTTAGTCGATGATATATCATAATTATATGTGTTGTTTCATTTTTTTTTAAAATGTAACATCTCAATATTTTGGCATTTAGTAATTTGTTAGACATAGATTTTTCAAATTCATAACTAATGCGATTTATGAAATTTCAAATTAATTTTGGAGAAATTTCAAAATATTAAATTTTTATTTAATAGATTTTTATTTTACACTAATGAGAAGAGATTCTATTAAATTTGTGTTCTGTAACAACAAATAAATTGGTAATTCAATACATTACCACTTTTCTATGGAATCTTCCATTAAGATAATGACTAAATTCATATGACGCAGATCCCATTTTTTTCTGCAAGTATTAGAACATAGTCATTCTACATGTTTAAAAGAGTAAATTCTTACATATTGCCAGCATAAAAGAATACAAAGACAATACATCGAGTTATTTGGGAGGCTCTTGGAGCAGAGAATCCACATGGAGTTGGGATCCTAAAGCCAACTTAAAATCAATTTCGTGTTTTCGCTTTTCTTTATTGGATTTTCTGTCTCCTGTAAGAGATGGTTTCACTGCATTTGAGGAGAAGGATTTATCAACATTGTCACCTGTGCATGATTTTGCATGAGCTGCTCTAATTACCATAGATTCATTGTAAAGCTTTGTGGAAGAACCCTTCATCTCCACAAGAGTGGAGGGTGTCAATTCCAATGTTCTTTTTCTCAAAAGATGACTATGGACCAAGAACGTCGACCTGTAAAGGGGCTTGCTCTTCATTTTCCACCAAATCTTCTAAATTTCCTTGATCCTCGTTTGGGGATTCATCCATAGGGGTATCTTCTTCTTATTATGGATCTTGAAAAGCCTTGAAATTTTTTTTACTGAAGGAAGGTTCTAGTATTGGATTTGCTTCGACATATTTTTTTGGGGCTGCAACCTTGTTTTGTTGATTCCTTCTTTGTTTTTGTGTTGATTGAAAACTCGAACCAGGGACTTGGGCTTACTCATATTTTTTTCATTGGGGGAAATTTTTGGCAAAGTTCCCATGAGCATGACAGTTAATGCATTTGAAAGGAATATGCTCATAATTCAATTCTTGGATATGGCTCCAATCTCCAAGATTTATTTTTAGGGCCTCCGGTAAACCTTTAGTGAGGTTTACCTCGACACAAATGTGGAGACAATAAAGTTGACCTTCTTTTGGTTCTGCTTTATCCAAATATTGGCCCAGCTTGTTCCCAATGTATTTTAATGCATAAGGCCCCGAAAGATGAAGAGGGAGGTGTGACAACCTAACCCACACTAGCACAACAATGATCTCAGAATCTGGATCTAAATCACGAGTCCATTGAGTGATAAAGAGGCCTCTAGACCCCATGAAATATGAACCTGATTTGAAAATCAAATCTCTTTTCATTTGATTGAGAAACAAAAAGACATAGAAGCCCCTTGCAATTGCAAAGAAAGTTACTTTCCCAACAATGAAGCTTGGGAGCCCATTGTTCTGTTATCCATGTTTCAACAACTTTTGGAATCGGCCAAAAGCCCATAAACTTGCCAACGAACATTTTTCTTGAGAGAGCTAAGGTTCTCTTGCATGGATCCGAAGGGGAGATTTCCACTGCATGGATCACAACTAATTTCTTCACATTTTTTTTTTGGGGGAGAAGAAGTCCCGCGAGGTTTTTGACCTTGCATTAGGGCTCTGAATCCAACCTCTTCCTCAATGGCACGTTGAATAGAGACACTATGTAAACACATCAACAAAGAGCTTGTAGTAATGAGTTCAAGCACATACTTCTCAACGATCCACGTTGGCAATGGAAATGACTGAAACGTTTGTGAGTTTGAGGGGAAGCAATAGAGTAACATAGTGATAGAAATCCACGCGATGTACCAGATCGACAATGAAACCTGCAAAGCGCGGTCATGATTTCCCTGGATGTGCAAAAAACAAAGGTAGCTAGGGTTTCCCTAGCTGCTAGAGGCCATGGTTCACATATTTTTAGTTAATTTTTCTTATTACTTGATAGTTAAAATAAAAATAATAAATAAATAAATAAATAAATAAAAAATAAAAATAAAAATAAAAATAAAAATAAAATAAAATAAAATAAAATAAAATAAAATCTACTTATTTTATGGTTTATGTTTACAAATTTATTAGTTTAATGTATATGACTAGCCTAAATCCATCTTAATTCTAGATATACCAAATGTCGAGAGGGATCAAATCTCTCTCTTGAGATGAAAACCTCTTTTAGAGTTAAAAGAGATTTGATCCCTCTCGGTTGGATCTAGATTGGTTATTTTTTAGCCTTTAAATATGCCACATTAGAGAAGACCCTCTCAAATCTCTCTCTTGAGGTGAAAACCTCTGTTAGAGTTAAAAGAGATTTGATCCCTCTCGGTTGGATCTAGGTTGGTTTAATTATTAGCCTTTAAATATGCCACATTAGCGAAGAGTACCATGGGTTGAAGAATTTTATGTTTTTTATTTTTATTTTATTTTTTAATTCAATTTAATTTTGTTTTATTTGACTAAGTCAAACTGTTAAACATTATAACTTTTCTACCATATTGGGTTGGAGAGAGCCTCTTGAAACAAATTATATATATATGATGATTTTTTAACTCATTTGAGTAATTTGGGCGAGACTCAAGATCAAATTGAGCTACCACTACCATAACACAACAACCTAGCTACCACTACAACACAATAGCCTGTAAGCTAGATATACCAAGAATTTATGACTTAACAAGAGCCGAGACTCCACGAAGGTGGGGAGCCTACTCCTTGAACCTTATCACATCAGGCCAAAAATGTCCCCAGTGAAATTTGAAACCGAATGAAAGGGATAACATCACCCATAAGAAAACAACTTTAAAATAATTTCAATATTAAGAATAAAAATAAAAGTAAATCTTAAAATCATAAATCTTTTAAAGTAAAGTCTTAAACAATTTTATTGTGCATATACAGGATACACATTGTCATGTAGATATTTTATATATTAGTTTGGTTTGGATTTTAATTATGGGAAGTTTTCAAAAGTGATTACTCATGGTTACGTTTTGGTTAAATTTAATTTATAAAAGTCTGGATTATAAATGAATTTTTTCAAGAAATTTAAAAAATTGTTAAATTAGTTTCAAATTATTTTTATGATTAAAAAATTTAGACTTTACTAAGTAAATTTTTATCAAATATTTTAATAAAAAAATAGATTTTATATTTGGTAAAGTCAATGTTTTAGAATGAAGGTATTCATACTTTACGAGTGTTTAGATGGAAGTTTAGTTAAGGAGGGGGGAGAGTATTATTGTGGATTTAAATCACAACACAATGATATGAAAGAAAGAAAGAAAAAAAGTTTTTGAAACAAAGGAATGATCTGTTCAGAGTTTTTTAGAAACCTAACGTTTCAGATTTCAAAAATGAGTCCATCATCAGGGGTAAACGCCAAATGATCTTTGGGAAGATTTGAGAGATTTAGGGCAAATAAATAAAGATGTGTATAGTGATTAGTATTTTTAATGTCCACAAGGCTAAAAATAGCCTATGGGACAGATTGCTTCTCCATCTGGCTCTTGTATTAGGCCCGATTCCTGTGGAGTTTTACAATAAACGCTCCCAGCTTCTCGACAAACTCTTCGTTGAATAGATTATCCCAAGAGCTAGCTACCAGAATACCTGCATAATTTTCCCTACGGTCTTTGAAGCCCTCGCATTCTAAAATGAAATGTTTTTCTGTTTCCACTTTTCCAGAAGAGCAAAAAATACATACTCTTTCCTCCCACATTTCTTTTGGCCTTTTCCAGCGCCCTATTTCACAATGGAATTGATGAGAATTAGTCCTTTATTGAGCAATAAGAATTTTAGATCTCCAAGAAATATTGGCCCCTATGTACGTTTTTTGATGATGATTATGAGTTGGGTTAAACTCTTCAATGCCGTAATTCTTCTTTCTCCCTAGCTCTTTCTCCCAAGTACGTTTGTGGAACTTATCCATACCATTTTTTTTTTTATCTCTTTACTATTTGTAGGACACATGCTCAAGCAAATACCCCATTTACTAAACCATTTGTTATTTTGCCGCATCCAAGTCTTATTTAATTTGCACTATCTGTCATTAAACACAACCTTAGGCTATCTACCCTTTTCCATTTGCTCAATTTTTTTCAAATACCTTATGACTCACACCATAGCAATTACTTCAATTGGATCAACTCTTGTTTCACTTAACAAGATAGCATAAGGAACTACACTTTTAATTTTGAACTTGTTTGTAATCAAATGCTTCGGAATTTTATCATGATAATAAGATTCATAATTAATACAATAATCATGTGAATAACAACCAAAAGTGAAACATCGATAATATTATTATCAAAATATTGATGAAAGATACTTTCGTGTTAATTTAAAAACTTACATTCCAAGATAACTTTTAAAATAGAGCCAAATAAAAAATGAAAAATAGAGCGAAATCAAAATTTCAATTTGTAATAAAATATATGTTAAAATTTTGTAGTTGAAGCTCTAATTATCCAAGACCAAAGGCGTTCTTACAAGATATAAAAGTTAGGCAAAATAATTGAGCAAATTAGTTAGACCTCCCCTTATGGAAATCTTACCAGGAGTATTTAAGGAGGTGCAATGGAGTAAGGATTAATTAAGGTGGTGCAATGGAGTAAAAAGTACTCTAGCAATAATTAAAGAGGGAGGTATGATGGAGATAAAAGAGAAGGACATTGTCTACCGATGCAACAAAAAAGTTCGAACGACAGGTTTTTACCGGAATCCGATAATTATTTATTTTTATTTTTCAAAAAATCAAGTAGTTGGAGTGTTTGAATCAGTTTTTTAATGGTGGAAATGGATTTAGCACTATTAAAAACCCCTGGGCACCCAAAATTCTGAAATTTCAGAGCTATAATCCAAATTTTCAAAGATTTCTGCCAGAAATTTTCAAATTCTTGTCGGAATTTCTAGGTTTTTTAGACTACGTCAAAGAGAAGATAGACTCTTCTTTCATTCCAAAGGACATCTCAACTTTTATAGTTAGTTTTTGAATGGGAAACCAATTTCATCCCATGGGAAACTATTGTCAAGAGGAACATCCTTTAATATAGACATTGTCATTATGATTTCAATTGTTTTATTAAGGTTTCAAAATATTTAAGTGTGGTTAACCGTTATATGTATAAACATATTAATCACTTTTATATTTTTTAACAAACTTTTTATTAGTAATATCTTGTTTAATTAAGTCAAACGATCTTAGCTTGAGTGGTTTGGTGAATAAAGTGTTTTTCCAATTGTGTGGGTTCAATTCTCCAAATACATATTGTAACCAACTCATTTGTGACATTTATGAAATAATTGTATCTAGTGTAATAATGGCACTTGATCTTTTGAAGTTACCAATTCTCTAAAATACTCGTCCTATTAAAAAAAAACAACAACAACACATTGCTTAATCAAACATATCTCCATAACTTGTATCATTTCCTATTTTCCGTAAGACCCCAACCCTTAAGTCTATGTCATAAAATGCTTATATCTCTAATCACATTATATTTATAAACACTTAGAAATCTATTAAATAGAGTCTTATTCAAGTTTATAGCTAAGATAATTTCTCAAACTCCATCGTTGTACTAAAGATTGTCCAATATGAGTTAACTCTCACTCAACAAGGATTGAGTAATTTCAAAATTTAGAGGTCTTATATGCTTTTATAACATGTGCTTTGCAAATTTGCCAAAAAAGTGGTATTAGCAATGTCCTGGTTATATTGTGTTTTTAAACAAAAGGAAAGGAGCATGAAAATAACTAAATTGTAATAAATTTGTATATGCATAATGAAAGGGTGTTACTATTACGTAGAATGTTTTATGTAATAGTTTGGCTTGAGTTTTTTTAATGTGAAGTTTTGAGTGGCACAATCACATTATTAAGTTTTGATTAGATTTTATAATATAGGGTTAATTTTATATTGAATAATTAGTTATTAAATTTTGATTAACATTAAAATTTATATAGTTTTAAAATGTCGCTCTTATAAAATATTATATACATTTTTATTAGTTTGGTTTTAAAATATTTTTACATTCGAAGATTTGTTCTAATTAATTGATCAAGTGAGCTTTAGATGAACCATTTTAACAAAAGGTTGGTTTTGCATTATATTAGTGAAATTAATGTCTTTTTCTTTTTTGTCAACTGTTTTCTATTAATTCAGAATAAAGATACATTGTGATATGCTCTTCATATAAGCAAAAATAGCCTCACCTTGATCAGATTTATTGGCCTCTAGATACATACAAAATAAGATTGAGTAGCTTCAAAAAACTGAATTGCTTTACACACAAAATTTATCAAAAAACCTGTAAAAATCCTACTTTCATCATGACATATTTACTATATTGGGGTCATTTACCTAAGAGTCTCTATCCATAATCTCTATCCACTGGATGGTGGAATGCATCATGTATGTGAGATTCCATATTAGCCATTAAACACTATTACCGATCAAATAGGTAACCTGACCTCAAAACGGGAACTCTAGCCCAAAAAGACTCAAAAAACATGAAAAAACACCCCAAAAACAAAAAGTGTGTATTCCAGAACGCACTTCGTTTTTTTTGAAGGTCAAATTTCAACATTTTATAAAATTATGGTAAAAACAAAATTGTTTCTTGAAAAAAGGATTGAAAAAACACCCCAAAAACAAAAAAGTGTGTATTCCAGAATGCACTTCGTTTTTTTTGAAGATCAAATTTCAACATTTTATAAAATTATGGTAAAAACAAAATTGTTTCTTGAAAAAAAGATTGAAAAAACACCCTCAAAACAAAACAAGTTGATGCTGGAATAACCAAAAAAAAAATTGTGTCATACTTTTGGCATTTTTAAAAATAGAAATAACATTTTTTTAATTTTTAAAATTCAAACATTAAAAAAAAGCCTAAAATTTAAGAAAAAAAATGAAAAACATTTAAAAGCTTAAAATTTAAAAATATATGAAGATAAAAAAAAATAAAAATAAAAACAAAATAAAAATTTTAATTCAAACATTAAAAAAAACCTAAAATTTAAGGGAAAAAAAAATAAAACAATAAACAAAAAAAAAAATTTAAGATTGAAATTTAAAAAAATATAGAAATTAAAAAATAAAAATAAAAGCAAAATAAAAATATTAAATTAAAAAAAAAAAAAAAAAAAAAACAAGTTAAAAAAAGAAGGAAATTATAAAAAATAAAATATAGAAATTAAATTCAAAAAAGAAAAAGAAAATGCTTATTAAATTTATAAAAAAAAAAAATTTAAACAAAAAATTAAATTTAAGGAAATATATTAAATTTTAATAAATTTAAAAATTTAAAATAAAAATATTACAAAAAAATAAAACATTATTTAAATTAAAAGTAAAAAAATGAAAAATTAATTAAAAATAAAAAATAAAAATAAATACAATGAAAATATTAAATTTAAAACCATATATATTAGAAAAACAAATAAACTCTAAAAAATAAATTAAATTTAAATTATAAAAAATAAAATATATATATGAACTTAAATTAAAATATGTATATATATTAGATTTTATTAAATTAAAAAATATATATATTAAAATAACAAATTAAATTTAAAAACAAAAATATTAAATTTTAATAAATAAAGAAATAAACAACTAAATTTTGAAAGAAAAAATAAATTTTAAATATAAAAGAAAAAAAAAAAAACCATTGCTAAAATAAAAACTTTAAAAATCAATTAAAAATGGAAAATTGAAAAAAATAAAAAAATATATAAAATAATATAAAATAAAAAAAATTTAAAAACAAATTAATTTAAAAAAATTAAGTTTAATTAAAAAAAAAATCTAATTTTAAATACACAATTTTAATTGAAATATAAAAATATAAAAATTTTATGTTATTAACAAAAAAAATTAATAAAAAGTAAAACATCTAAAAAACAATATTAAATTCAAATAAATTTTTAAAAAATACAAAATTTATTAAATTCTATAAAATAATAAAGGAAATTTATGAAATTAAAAAAAAAGGAGTCGTCTAACGAGCCGGAGGAATTGCCCGGACGGTCAAAATTGGTCGGAATCCAGGCCAAAAAAAATTAAAAAAATTAAAACAAAAAAAATAATAAAATTTAAAAAATATATATATATATATATTTTATATAAAAAAATTAAATTAAAAAAAAATTTAAATTTTTTGAAAAAAAATTAAAAAATTAATTAAAAAAAAAAATTTAAAAAAAAATCAATTTAAAAAAACAAAAATAAAAAAAAAAAAAAAAGCGGCGGCGGTGGTGGTGGTGGGGGCGGCGCCACCCGGCCCTCCCACCACCACCGCCGCCATTTTTTTTTTTTTTAAATTTTAAAATTGATTTTTTTTTAAAAATTTTTAAATTTTTTTTTTTTAAATTGATTTTTTTTTTAATTTGATTTTTTTTTTTTTTCAAAAAATTTAGTTTTTTTTTTTTTTTTTTAAATTTAATTTTTTTATTTAAAATATATTTTTTTTTGTTTTTATTCTTTTTATTTTGTTTTTATTTTTTTTAAATTTTATTATTATTTTTTTTTGTTGTTTTTAAATTTTAATATATATGTATATTTTTTATTTGATTTGATTTTAATTTTTAATTTTTAATATTTTTATCTTAATTTGATTTTTTTTTAATTTTTTTTTAATTTCAAAAATTTTTTTTTTTTTTTTTAATTCAATTTTTTATCTTAAATTCAATTTGTTTAATTTTTTTTTAATTTTCTTTTATTTTTATATTTAATATTATAGATTACTTATTTTTTAAAATTTAAAATTTAAAATTTATTTATTAAATTTTTAAAATTTTAATTTAATTTAATTTAATTGTTTTTTTTTTATTTTTTAGTTTATTTAGTTTTTCATTTTTAAAATCTATAAATTGTTTCATTAAAAAAAAAGCACTAAATTTATGTGTATTTGTTTTTTAATTATTTGCATGTGGTTTTTTTCATTTTTTTTTGTTTTTTAAATGATAGTTTTTTTTTTTTTTATTTTAATTTTTTCTTTTTCAATTTTTTTTTTTGGTTAATTTTAAAATTTGTATTTTTTTTCTTATTATTATTTTTTAATTTATTTATTTATTTATTTTTAATCTAAATTTTAATTTTGTAATTTTAATTATTTTTTAATTTTTTTTTTTTAAATTTTTAATATGGTTTTTTTTAATAAGTTAGAAAAAAAATGTTTTTGATGTTTTTGGTCAATTTTTGTTTTTTTTCTTTAAATTATGTGTTTTTCAAATTTTGTCATTTCCTTTTATATAATTTTCAAATATTTTTGTTTTTATTTATTTATTTTATTTTAAATTTTTTATTTTTACGAGCTATTTTGTTTTTTTTTACATTTTTATTGGTTTTTTTTAATTGTTTTATATATATATTTTTATCTAAGTTTTGTGTTTTATTACCAACATGAAAATCACCACTCTAAAAAGGTTGATGCAGCATCAATACGTTTCAAAATTAGCATGAAAATCACCGCTCTAAAAAAAAAAGTTGATGCAGCATCAATACGTTTCAAAATTAGCATGAAAATCACCACTCTAAAAAAAAAAAAGTTGATGCTGCATCAATACATTTCAAAATTAACATGAAATTCACTAACTTTTAAAAACAAATATTCATACTTCATAAATAAAAATATTAGAGTGTCAAAAATGTGCACAAAAAAAAAAAAATGGTGATTCTGCATCACCACTTTTCAAAATCGGGCGCTTTTTATGTTACCAAAAAAAAGTAGGTAACATTGCGGTTACCTATTTCATCGGTAACATTGTTATTAGTGTCTCAAATCCAGCCATACAAAGGAATGCATGTCCTAAAAAATGAGCCCCTGATTGTGCAGGATGTCTGCAAAGAAGCTGAAGAGGTCAACATGGTCCATTTGTTGTGTTTGTGTAATTTGGTCTATTGAGTACCGGAAAAGACAAATTTGAGCGTCTATAGATTCAAATGGAGCCAACAAGTCCACATTTCAAGGAGAGTCTCTACGAGGGGCAATTAGCTCCCTTTCCTCCTCTTGATTTCCCCTTTCATAATGGCCTCTTCCTTGTCGAGGATGACCTCATTGATGAAGCATCGTGAAGATGTCGACACTCCAATGAGACTCTCAAATGGATGCTCCCCAGTAGAAAAGACCTTGGCACCACCGATGCAATATACAAGAGAGATATTTGTCATCCACAAGACGAGAAGAGACGACCTCATGCTTTGGAAAACACCACTAACCCCGTTATACCACCACCAGCTGAGTATTCTTGTGCTTTGGAAAGAGAATTTCCAACAAAGAGCCTTCCAGCCCTGCCCATCCCAGTGTACAATGCGCTCCAGGGTCCCAAATGATGGCCACATTGTTGATTCTTGGTGCTTCGTGGTCTTCACTGTCAGGTTTTCATATGGTTTGAGCCTCCCCTCCACCAGAGAACCATACAATGGTTCCGATGAGACTTCCCACAACAACTACAAATATCCCTGCAATTCCTAAATTCATCTCCTGGCTCACTAACTCTGCCATCATTCTCATTCTCACTGCAATTATACTATGAATCACATCCAAAATGTTCCTTGGGCCTCTTTCCAAATCCCACCTATTATCTCTCGCTTGCATTAAGATCGCCGCATGTGTTGGGAGTTATGCTCCTTGTCCTGTGATTATTCTCAGGACTCACCCCCATTGGGGGGACCTTCTCCTTATGCACAAGTTCTTCGAGGTAGTGCATTGTCTCCAGATCCAAGTTCGGAGACCAGTCCAAAGCAATGTCTTCGGAGTCCTCTAAGGCACCCTGGTTGGCTAGCCAATCTGCTATTTTATTTCCTTCACGTCTCGTGTCTGTTCTTATCACATAAGGGATAGTTAAAATAAGATATTATTGTTTACAAAAGTATATTGAAAAATTGAGTGAGAAAGAGGAGTACCACTTCTATAGAAACTACAATCCTTGCAAGGAGAGGATAACATTGTTTATTGATGGAGAATGAGATCTGGGAGTTTGCATATCAACAACTCATCCCTCCCACCAACCTTGCCCTACTGACCATCCATAACCAAAAGGATTTTTCTAAATGCAGTGAAAGATCATGTGATCCCTTATCTTACGGGAAAGAAGATTGTTAGGGACATGTGGGATGTTTTGAAAAAATTATATCAGAATGATAACCACAACATGAAGATGGTGCTAAGAGAGAAACTTAGGGGCACCAAGATGTCCATATCACATAAAACATCTTATTTCACCATTATCACACATGTGTTGTGATGAGTTGGTCGTAGTTTGGGAGGCCTTGTCAGATGAAGTATTGCTGAGGATGGCCTTGAATGGCTTCATTACGCCATGGGTTTCTTTTGTCAAAGGTATTGTGGCATGAGAGAAACTTCTAGACCAGGAGATATTGTGGGATGATTTCATCCAAAAGGAGATTCAAGTGAAATTTCTACTAGAATCATGAGGACCTTTGGAGGTGATATATGTGCTTTATGTTCCAAGGCTAATAAGAACCTTCTAACGGTCTCAAGCATGGACGACAAGGGACACGAAGTTTATTTCCAAGATGGATAGGTACTTGTTAGGCCGAGAACTTTCACTCCAGATGTAGGATGTGTAATTGGGAGGAGAGAGGGTAACTTATACATGCTACAAGCTCAACCTATACGTGCTTTGGTTCATGATAATGATTACTTGTGTGAGTTATGGTATAGGAGGATGTGTCACTTACATCATAGTGCTTTACCAATACTGAGGGATGTTGTCATTGGTCTTCCATAGTTCAATGAAGAGTAGAAAGGTGCGTGTACAAAATATGTGCACTTGAAAAATATGTTAAGGCTTTTTTTCCAAGCAGTGATAATGTGTCCAAGGGGATATTAAATTTGGTGCATTCAAATGTGTGTCATCCTATGTCAATTTTGTATTTGAGTGGTTATAGTTACTATATGACCTCCAAAGATGACTTCTCGAGAAGGACATGGATATACTTCATGAAGACCAAAGATGAGGTCTTCAGTTGGTTTTGACAGTTTAAATCTCTTATGGAGAACCGAATAGGAAGAAATGCCAGAGTTTAGGTCAAACAATGGGGGCGAGTATACCTCTACTGACTTCAATAGTTTATGCAAGGAGGTAGGAATCAAGAAGGAGTTGACAATGCCTTAAAACCCACAATCGAATGGGGTTGCAGATTGAAATAAAAGGGCTGTCATTAGAGTTTCTGGGAAATTATACACGATTAGGATTTTCCCATGTTTATTTGGGAAAAAATTTGCAACAAAACAATGTACATTCATAACACAAGTCCTCATGAGGGAAAGACTCCTAAGGAGGCGTTCACAAAATCGAAGGTTGGACATTTTTGTAACTTCAAGGGGTTGGTATATATCCATGTAATTTCAGAGAAGAGGATGAAGCTAGAGCACTTATCACAAAAGGACATATTTGCTGGGTACAATGGGACTTCAAAGGCGTACATGATGCACATTCCGTCATAAGGGAAAGTTGTATTGAGAAAATATGTTAGATTTGAGGTGGATCGAGTCTTTAGGAAGTCACACGAACCCTTTATAGCAATGGAAAAAGAGAACAAGAGGCTTAGAAGATTGAGGAGAAACAAACAACACCAACAACAAAGACTAATTCTTCAAATCAAGAGGAGTTGGAGTCTCCTTCTAGTTCTGTCAAGAGGAGACCGAGATGAATAAAAAAGACACTGAGAGATGCTTAGGAGAATTTGGAGGATCCTAGGAGTACTCTCAAGAAGAGCAGACCACTGAGAAAATTTCCTACTTTTATGGTGCTCATGGGTGACATCATTGATTCCAAGTCTAGTAGTTATGAGGAGGCAGCAAGCCAACATGTTTGGAGGGATGCCACGGTGGAAGAGTATGCATGAAAAATGATGTGTGGGATATTGTGTTTAGGCCATAAGGGAAATCAATGGTTAGTTCAAGATGGATCTTTACAATCAAGCATGTTGCATATAGTCGTGTTGAGAAGCATAAGGCTAGGTTCATTGTGAGAGGGTTATCCCAAAAGGTGTGAGTGGACTATGAGGATACTTTTGTTCCAATTTCTCGATATACTTCTATCGGGGCTATTACATCTTGCTTCAAAGATGGGGTGGAAGATACATTACAAATATGTGAAGACAACCTTCTACAATGGAGTTATCGAGGAGGAGGTATACATTGAGTAGTCATAAGGTTTTGAGGTGCGTGGAGAGAGAGTCTCATGCATGTAGGTCGAAAAAGGAAATATACAGACTTAGCCAGACACTGAGAGCATGCTACTTAAGGATTGATGGGTATCTGCTAGGTATGGGCTTCACCAAGAGTGAAGTAGATCCCAACTTGTATTGCACACTTGTTGGAGATGATCCACTCATCTTGGTGCTATATGTTGATGATCTATTTCTCATAGGGTCAAACAAGCCTACATAGATGTGCAAGTGAGATCTTACTACAAATTTTGAGATGAAGGACACTAACATGATGCACTACCTTTTGGGATTGGAGGTGTGGCAACATATAGGTGATATTTTCCTGGGATATGGAAAATATGTAGTGGGTATCTTAAGGAGATTTGTGATGGGGGATCGTAGACATGTGTCTACACCTATAATCACCAATTCAAGGAAGTTAAATGCTTCAAAGTCAAAGTTGGTGGATCCCACTTTATACAAGCATTTGATAGGGTCTTTGATGTATCTGGTCAACACTAGGCCAAATATACGCTTTGTAGTGAATACACTGAGCCAATGTATGGTGGAGCTATGGAGGGTGCACTGGGTGGAAGTGAAGCATGTGCTTAAGTACTTGCGAGGTATAGTGGAGTATAGGTTTAGATATATCAGAAGTGGTGGAGTGCAATTGCAAGGTTATACAAACTGAGATTGGAAAGGTAGTGTAGTAGATAGGAAGAACACTTGAAGGTGTGTTTCAACTTTGGATCAACAATGATTTCATGGTTCAACAAGTAGGATTCTGTGGCACTTAGTTCAACGAAGGAAAAGTATATGGCAACAAGTTGGGTGAGTTGTGAAGCTATTTGGGTTCACAAGATGCTCACAAGGTTATTTGGTCTTGAGTTGGATAATTATAATAATGTCAAACTCTCAGAAAACTCCAAGCATATAGATACCATATATCACTTCATTAGAAATAAGGTTGAGAGGGATATGAAGCTTTAATGCATCTCCACAAATGAGTAAGTTACATATATTCTCACTGAGCCCCTAATGAAGGAAAGTTTGTTTTCTTCAGAGATAAGCTAGGTGTGGTGCATAATACATTTCTTGCTAGGAGGGAGTGTTAATGATTATAGCAGTGGACCATCTTCCACTACATACGCTAAGTGTCAAGCATGGAGGAGTTGTCCAAAATCTCTCTAGGTACTTGCTTAATTTGTTAGGTGACTTTTATGATTCTTTCCTAAGTCTAATTTAGGAAAATCATATTGATCAATCAACTAATTAATGTTGGCTATTGGGAAAAGATTTTATGAGGAAAAGTGAATTATTCACTTTAGTGAATTAGATCTAATCAATACCATTGATCTCAAGTGGGTTAGGATATAATCCTAGCTATTGATCAATTTGAAGATTAGGATTAGGGATTTATCTCAATGAGAAATTATAAAAGAAGCCTAAGGGGAGAGGTAGTAGACACATTGATTTCATTGACTGAAGACTCAAGACTAAAGAGAAAGAAAATTGTGCAACAAGGAGATTCTAGTGAGAATAATTCAAAGGGGTTGAGATCTTGGAGAGAGGAAACCAAGACTTCCAACTAGAGGCTTGCACGCGTTTCTTTTAGTGCACAGGGGGCCATATAGGGCTAGGAGAAGGGAGTTCTATTTATAGGTTGGAGAAGCTGAGTTTATAGGAGCAACAAATTTTAGGACGTTGAAATTTCTAGAGAGTCAAAGATTCCAAGTTCTATTTTGTTGTATTTTTTGTGTATCCTTTGAGGGTCATTTTCCCTGTTAAGGGTGAGCTTAATTTTTGTTGGTAATAAAAGTGAAGGAGAATTTAGAGGGAGAAATTTTTTGCAATGTTTTGTGACTAATTTTATATTTAAACTTCCACTTCAAATTATTGCAATTAAAATACAAATGTATTTTATTCAATAGATTTTTAGAAAAATAATTTACTGGGTGAATATATTTTCTAGGCATAAAATGAATTGTTAGGAATTTAAATAAGATTTGCATTGGAAAATTTAATAGTGGGGAGGATAACAATCATTCCTCCCAACCACTAGAGATAAACCCAATTGACGTTGAAATATTATGGCATATATAACCAAGTTGTTAATATATTTACTAAAGTATTAGTTGAGACCTATATTCATTGCTTTGCTCTCCCATTTTTATTATAACTGAAATTATTGTTGAATATATGTTCTCGTTTTATGTTCTCCTATTGTAAAGTCCCTAATATGTACTTGTATGTTAGAGACCTGCACTTGGCATGTATATTGGTTAAGAAAAGCACATGGGAATATTTTGTAGCCCAAGAGAGAAAGGATGATGTATTGTAAGTCCTCCCTGTGCACATTTAAAGGTTCTCAATGGGTAGGTTAATGACTTGGTCCACAAAGGACAAGTGTTTGAAGATCTTTGTAAGCATATTTTGTAGTCAAATAAAGAGTATTCAAAATCCTCCATGTGCATGTTTAAAAATACCTCAATGGGCATGTTGTCTTAATATGAAGGTAACAAGTGTTTAAATACCAACAAGCATAATTGGTACCTTGAGATAGATATGTATTGTAAGTCATCCATGTGCATGGTCCTCAATGGGCATGCTCACTTGATCCAAAAAGAACAAGTGTTTAGATATCCTTAAAGAGTATCTTGGTTCGACCATGTTGACTTAGTTTGAAAAAACCACGTTTAAAGGACATCAATGAACGTGTTGGTTTAATTCAAACACTATTGATCTTTTGTTAGATGATGTGACCTTTGGATGGAGATGAATTTGGAGAAAGAAAATATATAGCCCTAATAAACATTAAATGTAGGAAATTCAATTACAGTGACGAATTTCTGAACATGATAATTACATGTGACTGTTATATATGTTTTCATTTAGCATTTACTTCATAAAGAAATTATACAAGTACAATACACAAAAAGAAAAGAGACACTAGAAATAAGGCTAGTGGCCATGGAAAAACCCACAAGGGGAAACCCAACAAGTATTTCCTTATAAAATCTTTTCCAACAAGAGAAATCTAAGTCATATCTCACTAGACCAATAGACCAAATATCCAAGTGCCAAGTCAACCCTCCATGAGGCAATAAGCTTCAATGGTCCACAAGAAGTCGCATGCCTGATCTTGTACCACAGAGATAAGGTGCCTCATACTGTCCATAATCTCACTGCTTCAGAGGCCTTTAATTCGCTACCCCAGAGACCTTAAACTTGCTGCCTCAGATTATTTAACTTCGTTGCCTCAGGGTCTGTAACTTCGCTTGCCTCAAGGTCTGCAATTTTGCTGCCTCAGGGTTTGCAATTTCGTTGCCTCAAGGTCTGCAATTTCACTGCCTCAAGGTCTGCAATTTCGCTACCCTTAGATAGCTCACATTCTTCAGAGATAAAGGTCCTCCTATATCTTGCATTCTCACAAAAAAGTAGTGCCTTAATAAGCTCATATACCACATAAAATATGCCTCATACATTCAAATTATTCTCCACAGTTGAGCATCAAATTGCTTTCCAAATGATGGAGAAATGATGCCAATATATAGTGGTTGCCTCATCTGTAAAGGTGCCTTTAAGAGCAAAGTCGACTTGTTCCTTGGAGGGTCGACTTGGAAAATTGGAGGGGTAAATGATACTGTAAAAAATTCAAATTTACTTCTTTTACAAGGGTCACGAAGGACATGCCCTTTTACATTTTATTTTGATCAAAAGATAGCATGAAGAACATGGTAAAAAATAATAATAATTTTTATTCTTTTTTTTACATAAAATACATATTGATGCAAGTACAATGACAATTATGAAGACAAACCCTAGTTACAATACCTACACTTCCTCTTAACTAGGGAGGTATTCATAATGACTCATCGAGATATTCTACAGTTGAAGACGTCTATAAGAAAGGATCCAGATTGATAAGCATCATAGATGCTAACATCATTGTAACCAACATTGTCAAATTACCAAGGCCTTGACAACTAAGCTCTATCTCTCCATTAGATCAGAGCACAATGCTGAGAGGCATTCAATAAGACACCACAGTGCCTCTTCGAGGCACATACTCCACCTATGTTCACCAGAGTATGTCCTCAACACAACCATTTCCTACTTGTCACAAGGAAATGTCAATCCACTGTACCATTCTTTAACCGAGTCCATGTACTTGATTTACAACTGTTAGTCCTGGCCACAGTACACGAGTCAAGAATGTCTGTCCAAGATGCTTATCCAATCCATCGTTCTGCATATCCGTGTCTATATACTTGACTTATCGCTGTTGGTCCTAGCCATAGTACATGACACAAGGAGAACTGGGTGTCCAATCTTACTCCCTCTCAACTTGGGAGGAGAAATCCACAAGCCCAAGCTTGTCTCAGAAGTACTCATATTTCCCTTACATCAACTACCTGTTCAACCGTGGAGATTTGTTGTAACTTCTAGGCTTCTATCTGCATCAAATCTTGAATCATAATCAGTGCTTTGACCTTTCATGAGAGACCAATTTTTTCTGTCAATCTTCATACAACTTATTGCAAGGTATCGCAATCGAATCCAACACACCATCAAACATCTTTCAGGGTCAAACTTCTTCACAACTAATTGCACATGCTATCATATCTTCTTCCTCTGCAGTTCTTAGTGTAACATAATCCTGCTACAGGCTCTTCCAAGAAACCATAGCAAATCCCAAGCAGAGACAACAACCAATAGTACTTCTTTCATCGTTAGCACTGCCATCCTTAAGTCTCAAGCAGTAGTGTATCAATCCCATATTCTTCATGTTAAGTTCTACTCCTGGCTTGCTCTGAAGGCAATATCTTTTCCTTTGACTCGAGAGTCTTTCTATCATCATAAAATAAATCATTAAAGATCATTCATGCTCTCAATCAATCAATCTCTTGTTACAAAGTCTTCTTCAATTACAAGGTGCTCTCAAAATCCATGGGTAACTCTTCCAACAGAGAGAAACGTCTTATCATGATCCTCTCCGTCTTAGTGGGAGAAACTTCTTACTTTCATGCTGCCATCTAGTGCGTGCTATATATTTCATATTTCAAACTACCTGCTCCTCTTGTATTCAAGAACATCCTCTTGCTTTACTACGTTCTTCCATTTCCTTTATCCTGCTGCAGAAGCCTAGACAACTCTTATCATTGACCGAAAATTTTTATTAGGAGGCTATAGAAGAAAAAATACAATTAAGCAAAGTACATAGACAAGAGACTATCCAAAGATAAAGACAATAGTAATAGTGGTAATCGGAGAAAGGATATACAAAGTACTTATCGTTTTGAGAAAAGTAAGCTCCCTCTTAATCTTGGACCTTTTGTAATTTTCACCATTTTTGTTCTCACATCAACATGATGTCATTTTTGTCATTCTCAAGAGCTAAGGCTTCTTCTTGTTGAAGAATGTAACTAGTGTCAGTCTTCATAATTGTATTTGAGTCATGATGTAATATATTTATCAAAAGAAAGAAAAATATTTTTTATGAAAGAAAAAATATTTATTAGCATGTGTTTCATGCTTTATTATTTTATTTTTAGGTCAAAGCCTCCATTGTAGGCTTCTAGGGTTTATGTCATGAGTCTCAGTCCTTGTCATCATGTAAGACCCTTCTTGGGCATTATATGTTGAGATAGAAAATTATTTTATGTAAAATGAGTCAAATAGGCCTCCTCCACAAAGTCAGCCTCAAGGAAGACAAGTCGTCCTCATTGGGAGCCAGAAACCACTATATAGAGGCAACAACTCAACCTCATTTGGAACACATGACAAGCAAGTTCAATCTACAATTTCTAGAGAAGAAAAGAAGAGTGAAATACCTAAGGAGTAGGAGAAAACCCTAGTGAAGAAGAAGGAGACACTTGTCAAGCAAGAAGTCAAATTTCTCTCTCTTCTACCACACGTGCGAGTTTCTGGGTTGTTGCTGGAGGGAAGAAAATTCAAACCTACATTAGGGTTGAAATTATGGGAGTTGGGGAGTCGAAATTCTGTGTTGTAGCTGGGATGAGGTTGTTTGACTAGAAGAGACTACTGAAATTTAGTTAATCATTTTGGAAGGACGACTTGGTGGATTGAGGAAGGTCTTTTGGCCTAGTCTTAAGGTCATGGATTGTCTCGATTTGATTTGAATATACTAATGGAAGAGTTTCACTGGGTTTTCCCCTTCAGAGGGGTTTTAGCCCTAACTGAGTGCCTATATCTGGTGTCATTGATATTCATGTTTTTGATTTGATGATTGCTTGATGAAAATATGATAAAAGAAGAACATAAAGAAAGTTAATAAGAATACAAGAATATCACAAGTATTTGTCAAGATAAGAAAATCTTTCTACCTTTCTGATTTTCTAACACTTCTTACAACAAAAATGACTAGTACTAAGGTTTTGTCCCTAGGGTTTTCTTAGTTCATACGTTTGCTAGGTTTTCCAAACCCTAGATGCTTCAAGATCCAAAATCTTCAAAACTTGCCATATTCTAGGTTTGCAAGTTCTACAAGCATACTAATGTGTTAGCTACAAACTCTAGAATTGTCATTGACATACCTTCTATTCATGAGATGGAGTTGAATGTCTAACCTACAAAACCTAATCTTCATGTACGACTAAAGGAACAATATCTACTGTATGGATTATGTCTTTGTCCACAAGAGAGAGAGGACACAATCTAGTAGACTCCTTTTGATGAATTTTGAAATGAACTTATATTCTAGATTTCTTCTATCCTAGATATAAGAACAAAAGATTATACATACCTCTTAAATTGCAGAGTGTTAGAAGTAATACTTCAACCTTATCCATCCTCCTTTTCTTCCTTCGAATATGGCGTCAAATCACAATTTCTTCAAGGTCCTCCAAAGAGATATAGATTAGCTCCTTGTAGAATTTCGTATTGTACTTATAGAGACAAACTTGATCCTTTTTAGAGAAGAAGATGGATGCCATAGATTCACACCATGCCTTGGTTCACGAATCTTGGATTTAGTTATGATCATAGGACACTTATTTATATTTTCCATAAAGATCTTGCTTTGACATACAAAGGAGGCTTAGTCTTTGTATGTAGAATAACCTTTAGACTTCAGATATACAAACTCAGACCATAGAGATACAACAATAGTGAGATCAGATGTTAGTTACAGATCTTTGGTTTCCTTCAAGGACTCGACCTTCCTCACACAAAGATCATTATATAGATCATCACTATAGGCTTCTCTATAGATCGATTCAAGGGTTTACTAGGTTTTCTTTTCAATCCATTTTGTCTTGTTACAATTGATTAGCTAGGGTTTCAATCTTGAACTTTAGATTTTAACAATCATCCAATGTTTTCCCTGATCCAAGAAACCCTCTTACAACATCAACATGCCGACACTTAGTTATGTAGGACTTCAATAAGGGAGACATTGATCTTCAAAGCTTGAGATTTCACAAGTGACGTCTTGAAATATACAAACCTTTTGTTGAGATTCCAAAGCAATATATTGACCCTTTTATTTTCAAACTTCTAATGGTCCTTAACTGAGTCACCCATCAATGTTTGATTGTTATCAAGGGAGATCTTTTGTGAAATTACAATAATCATTGCATTAATAATCTTGATAATACTTGAACAATGCCATAGAAATAATCCAGTCTGATTTAATAGGTTAAAACCAACAATATGAAAGTGTTAAGTCAACACTCAAGTCAAGCTTTTATAGATTTCCAATAGGACTTCTTTCACAACCTTAGAGTTTTCGGATCACCAAGAAATCTTCATATAATCACTTAGATAATAAACTTCAGTGCTTTCCATTATAAAACTTAGATGATTTGCGTATCTTGAATAGATTTGAACTATTGCTCACACTTCAAAGAGTAAGGTTCGAAGCTCGGTCTAGTATATAAACTTTGTTTTTTGTGATTATACCCTTTCTTTGCCTCTAAAAACACCTCACTTTCCTTCAAGAATTCTTGTCCTAGACTCATCCTGCATTTCTAGTCTTCATAAAGGTCTCAGCCCTCTCTATTAGGCCTATGATTACCTCGGACTAATCACAATATTTACTAGAATTTCTCCTTAGGAACTCGGTCAATAGTTCTTCAAACTCGGCCTAGATAGAACTTGTTCTTTAACTAGCTTTAATACCATGTTGGAAATTCAATTATAGTGATGGATTTTTGAACATGATAAGTACTTGTGACTGCTATATACGTTTTCATTTAGCATTTACTTCATACAATTAGGTCATCAAACAATTATACAAGTACAATACACAAAAAGACAAGAGACACTAGAAATTAAGCTAGTGGCTAGGGAAAAACCCACAACAGGAAAACCCATCAATCCTTTTCTTATAGAATATCCATCCCCAGACCAATAGACCAAATATCCAAGTGCCAAGTTAGCCCTCCAAGAGGCAATAACCTTCAACAATCCACAAGAAGTTGCATGCCTGATCTTATACCTCAGAGATAAGGTACCTCAAATTGTCCATAATATCGTTGCTTTAGAAGCCTTTAATTCGTTGCCTCAAAGACCTTAAACTTGCTGCCTCAAATTCTTTAAATTCATTGTCTCAAGGTCAGTAACTTCGCTTGCCTCAGGGTTTGCAATTTCGCTACCTCAGGGTTTGCAATTTCGCTACCTCAAGGTCTGCGATTTCACTGCCTCAGAGTCTGCAATTTCACTGCCTCAGATAGCTCACATTCTTTAGAGATAAAGGTCCTCTTATAGCTCGCATTCTCACAAAAAGGTAGTGCCTCAATATACGTAGTATACCACAAAAATATACCTCAAACATCTAAATTCTTCTTCCATAGATAAGCACCAAATTGCTTGCCATATGGTGGAGCAATGATGCCAATATAAAGTGGTTGCCTCTCTTGAAAAGGTGCCTCTAAAAGCATAGCCAACTTGTTCCTTGGAGGGTCGACTTGGTAAATTGTAGGGACAAATGATAATATCAAAAATTCGGATTTACTTCTTTTACAAGGGTCACTGAGAACATGGCCTTTTACATTTTCTTTTGACCAAAACAAAGCATGAAGAACGTGCTAGAAAATAATAATAATTTTTCTTCCTTTCGTTTTTACATAAAATACATATTGATGCAAGTACAATGACAATTATGAAGACCTACCTTAGTTCAATTCCATCATTAAAGACAAATGTCAAAGGTACAATGTTGATTGTAAATGAACCCATGATGTTAGTCTAGATTAAGAACCCGCTCAACCTTTGTAGAGATCAAGTGAAGCTTACTTTATTATTATATTAGTTTCATAATAGGTTTAGGATTGTTGTCCATCCACTAGGTTTAGCTTGGATGTTTGAGATGGGAGGTGTTATCATCTCCCAAGGTTCAAATCCTACTTGTAACATGTTTTCTCCTTGCAAGCCAATTGTTGATTGAGATTGGCAAGGTACCAACAATCTCTTTCTTGCTTACAAGCTAGAGAGAGATGAATAATTACATGTTAAATACAAAAAAGAAAGAATATCAATGGTTGAAATTGAAATATAAAAATCAATGACACATTAAAAGATAATGATCAATTAATTATTCATTAATCCAATATAATTAATCCTCATCTTCCATAAATGGATGGGTCTCATGCTTGTCTATGGTTACCATGTTATTGTATTGTGCACATGGTATGCACCCATGGTGGATGAGCTAGAGTGCAATATTGTACCTTTTATTGAATCCAAGAGAACATTTATAAGAGTGGATTTTCTTTCGAGTGTACATTTAGGAATGATTTTCCTACCTTAAGATGGTTCCCAGTGTATATATTGCGTCACTAGGCAATATATGTTTTCATATATTTTATTTATTTCTAGTGTATATTTTGTGTCACTAGGTAATATATGTTTTCATATATTTCATTTTTTTCTTCCGTTGTAACTTTTACATATTTAACCACAATGAACATGTAATACAAGCAAAAAAAACAATTGCTCTCGAACAAAACCCTATACTTGCTTTGATTTGCCCTCTTTACTCACAAAAGGTGTTTATTGGGTTTAGAGATGGCTTTCAAGGCTTCAATAATATGTGTTTCTTTTATGTTTTAATTTGTGGTAGGGGCAACCCCTCATTGTAGATGGCAAGATGTCCCCATTGTCCCCCACCCCTTAAAATGTGTTTTATTTATGTTGCAATATGTAGTATTGGTGCCCTACATAGGGAATGTCAAGATATTCCTTATGGAGTTAAGTGACATCTCTTATGTCCTCAACCTATTTGGAGTAGGGGTGGTCCCCACAAAGGATGTCAAAATGTCTCCATTGCTCTCCATTCCATGAAATGTATTCATTTTATCTTATAATTTATAGTAAGGGTGACCCTTTCATATGGGATATCTTTATGTTATTGGAGCAACAAAGCTGTAGGCTTGTTGACTTAATTGTAAAATACACGGGAGGTATTCGTAATAATAATATATTATATATCAAATGTATAAAAGATGATGATTAAATATTACAATGAGGCCCTGCTTATATACCTACGCAAGTGGCTTTTTATGAATGAGCATGTCTAAAAGACATGCCCTTTTACTAACTTAATGACTACTTACATAATCTTTATTTGACTATTAATAATTATATTTATTATATTCGTTATGAATTATATTCATAACATTGTCCCTTCCTTCAAAATCTTTGTCCTCAAAGCTTATAGTTGACACTTATCTTCAGTTCAATCACACATCGTTTTCTTCATTTGCTTCCGTCATTTGCTTTTCTCACAATTTAATATATCAACTTTTATTTATTTATTTGTTATGAATTGGCTCTTCCTTTAGAACTTTGTCCTCAAAGTTTTATGGATAATAATTTCTTCATCTTGTATTTTTTTTTTAATTTATTAATCTAACTAATTAAAATTATTTAATTAATTAAATTAATATATAATATAACTTTACTATATGTATCATAACCAAACTTTAAATGTCTTGCCCAACCTTTAATAGGATACTTTTATTTATATGGAACTTTATAAAACTGATTATAAAATAACTTTATATTTTAATAAAGTTACTTATATTAGATTTATAAAGTTTTTTAGATTTTAAATGAATTAAATTATTTTGTTACGTCAGTTGTATCTATAATTTTATTTTTTTAGTTATGGATGGTCATCGTACACGTCCGTACGGACATGTCTGCACACACGTCCATGCTGGATGATCTGTGGTTGATATCTTTGCATTTTTTTAACTTAATATATCGAGGGCAGACTTTGTTATCATATGTAAAAGGCTCCGAACAGACAATACACATTTTTGCTCCCTCCGAGTCTTGACCTACATTTCCTTTATCTGCTGGTTTCGATATAAATCGTTGGGCCAAAGCACCAAGTTCATCTCCCCAAGCTTTAAATGGTAGTGCCTGGTGCTCATCTCCCACAACATTAAATTTTCGAACCAGCTTGTTAAAATATGGATCATCGTCCACAACCCGATCAAGAGAATCAACTAATGCTTTTGAAGACGAAATATCTAGTTCAACTCCAACAGACGCTGTTATGCACAACAAAGGTTCAAGCATTTTTGGCGTTGGACTTGGATGACGCCACAGAAGTGAACACAGATGGAAGTGTTTTAATATTTTCTTAGCAACTGAAACATTTGCAGCTAGCATAAACTCAACCATTTGATTTGCCTCACGAATTTGATAAATACCAATATCAAGTGGATCATGCGTTTCAGTATCTATGTCAAACCTAACCTCTGCAGATGCAAGAGTCAGAGCTCCTCTCTCAATCCATCTGGCCCTCATGATCTTTGCTAATGAATTCATTTTGCGTAGATCGACTATTATAGGATCAGCCAAGCGACTATCATCCATCCATGCTTGAGCCTCAATGTAAGACAACGCTGCACATGAATTGATAACACTTTTGGTAAATCTCACAGAAACAATATCTGCTGAAGGAGTCATTTCCCAAAGAACTGAAAAGGCCAATCTTTCAACATCTGAATGGAGGGAGCATATCTATTCTCCGCTCAACCAACTAAACAGATGTGCCTCCTTCCCAAGCTTCTTCATCAAGAGGTGTACCCGGGAGAACAAAATTTGTAACATCAGCGATATGGACTCCAACTTCGAAATTTCCATTTGGGAGTGTTTTGTAGCACAATGCATCATCAATATCCTTGCAACCCGGTGGATCCACACTGATTACCCTCAAGTGACGTAGATCCTCTCTATGAGGATCACTCAAATCTTCTGGTTGTAATGTCCAGGGCAAGGGTGGCAGGCAAGCTAGAACCTGTTTAGAAAATGCTCGTGTTGATGTCGTTCTCAATTAACAAAACCCCAGTTTCTGTAGCACGATCACCTATTTCTCCTATCGTCTGCACATAGTGACCAGATGCATACTGTGATAACCGATCCCATGAATCAACAGCTACAATGATCCGCTTGTCAATGATATTTCCAAGTTGGCGGGTTTGAATTCGAAACTTAGGTAATCTACGATTAGTAGATTCAAATAAAGCGTTGACAATTCCAATAACACACCCAGTTGGACAGGCTGTAATATGACCTTCAACCCCTTTGGAATTCTGCTCCAAAATGGCATCACGAGGAGCATCATCAACACTATTCGAAACTAAGTGGACCTCCTCCTCTTCATCTTCTACAATTTTCATTGTTTTTCCTCCATTATTAAATGTGATGTTTTGTGCATTATTTTCACCATTTTGATCATGGTTTTCTTCCTTCACATCACCTTCGTCTGAATCTAAAATTTTCATAACTTGATCTTCTACCGAATGTAGTGATTCTTCATGATTATCTTTTGAATTTTCTGAATCAACTGAATTGTTCTGTTGACTATGTTCAATATCCGAGAATATTGGTTTTTGCATTAGATTAATCTTGTCCAAAATGGCGTTTATCTTCTGCATTGCTGGGTTATGATTCTCTGTGGCCTCGCTATGATTTAGCCAAATTTGTCTTTCTATCCGATCTGTTGTGTCTTGAAGTTTTTTGATGTTGTCAGAATTTCCTGTAACCTTATCCTCAAGATTGATTAATCTTTTAGTGAATTTATCGGAATTATTATTGATCTTACTCTCAAGATAGATCAACTTTTTGTTGAAATCGTCCATCGTCATTGATGAAGACATCGAGCGGCAACGATTTCGAGGCACCGCATGTAACAGTTGAAGGTAGCCAATAGTGGCGTAGGTACTTCCTTCCAAGTGAGAAGATTGTTTCTCTGATACCAAATGGAGCAACAAAGCTGTAGGCTTGTTGACTTAATTATAAAATACACAAGAGGTATTCATAATAATAATATATTATATATAAAATGTATAAGAGATGATGATAAAATGTTACAATGAGGCCCTGCTTATATACCTACGCAGGTGGCCTTTCATGAATGGACATGTCTTTTAGACATGCCCTTTTACTAACTTAATTACTACTTACATAATCCTTATTTGACTATTAATAATTATATTTATTATATTCGTTATGAATTATATTCATAACAGTTATGATTTGTGGTAAGGGTGACCCCTTTATAAGGGATGTCAAGATATATCAAAGGATACATCTCTAGAGTCCAAAGACAAATGATTAAAATATTATTTTAAATTATTCAAAAGGAAAATTCAATTATTTTAAAACTTAAAAATAATTTGACAGATAAGTTTAGCCGTTTCCACTATTTTGACTAAGTTAAATTAAAGAGTTTTTTTTTTTTTTGATATAAAAACTTTTTACATGTTGTTACTATCACAGTATGTTAGCATCAATTCCGTGGCATTGTCTTTTCAGTGAGGGAGCTGTTAAAAGGTTGGGTCAGCTCATCATCCATTTGAGTAAGAAAAGGATTGAATTATAAAAGGCAAAAAAACAAAAAGGCTGGTAGTCCCATAGACTATTTTTAGTCTCTTGGACATTAAAATATCATTCATTCTATGTCACTGAGAAGTGTGGTGAACCGTTAATAAAAAGGGCATCCACCTCATTGTCCACAATTTCAACGATTATGATGATGTAACTTTGCCCACATTTTTAATGTGGTAACTTATAACGATCTTGACTAGCTCCATTATATGAAGAGAAACTAACTATAGACTATATGAAGTGGATATGCAACCGTGGCAAAATTCTGAGCTATATCGTAGATATATGATATCTGAAAACTGAAGAATCCATACCTGTACATTATAAGGTTTTGCATCATCTCTCTTGGCATGTTATTTGTTGGTCGTTCCATGATACGTTTGTAAGAATGTCTTCCATGAGAGAGGAAAGAAAGAAAGAAAGAATTTTTAAAGTCCACGAGGCTAAAAATAGCCTATGGGACAGATTGCTTCTCTATCTGACTCTTGTATTCAGCCCTTTTCCTGTGAAGTTTTACAATGACCACTCCCAGCTTATCGACCAACTCTTCGCTGAATAAATTATCCCAAGAATTAGCTGCCAGAATACCTGCATAGTTTTCCCTGATGTCTTTGAAGGCCTCACATTCTAGAATGAAATGTTTTTCTGTTTCCACTTTTCCGGAGGAGAAAAAAATACATACTCTTTCTTCCCACATTTCTTTTGGCCTTTTCCAGCGCCCTGTTTCACAACGGAGTTGATGAGAATTAGTCCTTAATTGAGCAATAAGAATTTTAGATCTCCAAGAAATATTAGCCCCTATGTACGCCTTTTGTTGATGGTTATGCGTGGGGTTAAACTCTTCAATGTAGTCCTTCTTCTTTCTCTCTAGCTCTTTCATCCAAGTATGTTTGTGGAATTTATCCATAACAAAAGTTTTTATCTCTTCACTGTTTGTAGGACACATGCTCAAGCAAATACCCCATTTACTAAACCATTTGTTATTTTGCCACATCCAAGTCTTCTGTCTTTTGCACAATCTATCACTAATCACAACCTTAGGCCATCTACCCTCTTCCATTTGCTCAATTTTTTCAGATACCTTATGACTCGCACCATAGCAATTGCTTCAATAGGAGCAGGCCCTGTTTCACTTAGCAGGATAGCATAAGGAACGACAATTTTAATTTTGAATTTGTTTGTAATCAAATGTTTCTGAATTTTCTCAATTTGTTTCCACTGCATCTTGGTTGTGCTGCTAGCCCACAGTTCACAACCGTAGAGAATCACCGGAATCACTAAAAGCCCAAAAAGAGTTAGAGTGGTTTTCCAGTCCCACAGCTCTGCCTCTCTACACCTGTTTTGAAGAGCATAAAATGCTTTCCAACCCCCTAAAGTTTTTTTCTTTCTACAACCATCCCAACTTAAATTTCTGTTGAAGTCAATTCCGAGGTATTTGTATTCCGCAACTTCTTCCAGAATGTTGCCTTCAAAATAGAACTTATGTTGGTTATGCTTTCTTTTGTTAGAGAAAACCACTACTTTCGTTTTGCTAATATTGACTTGCATCCCAACCCTTCTACAAAAATGCTCAAGGGAACGTAAATGCTCTTGCAAACCAAGAGTCGATTTAGCAATCAATATAAGGTCATCTGCATACAAAAGAAGCCTGATAACGAACTTGCCCAAATGGATACCGTCACCCCCTTGCGAATTTAGCCACTCTTCAAGCTTGTCAATATATAACCCAAAAAGGGCAGGAGATAATGGGCAACCTTGCTTGACCCCGATATCGCTTCTAAAACTTTCAAAAATGCCAGCTGAAGTTCTGATTTTGACTTTCACCTCTTCATACAACCTATGCATAGCTGCTCTCAAATGCTTGGGAACCCCGAGTTCCTCCATTCTGCCCCAAAGCTTATCCCTAGGAACCGTGTCAAAGGCTTTTCTGAAATCAACAAAGCAACATAAAACTTCTTCCTTTTTTTCCCAAACTTTTTCGATGATGTGCCTTAAAGTTATACAATGATCAACTGTGGAATGTTTAGGTCTAAAACCCGCTTGCCCTTTAGCACGTTTATATCTTTCTTCTGCCCACTCGCTGATTTTCTTTTCTAACATGCTTCCAAATAACTTTGCAAACAAGGGGTTTATCATTATGGTTCTATAGTTGGAGGGATTATTGACGTCACCGCTCTTGAAAAGAGGTATTGCCATACTAGTTGTCCAATCTGTGGGGAACCCCTGCTGTAAGATGTTGTTGAAAATTTTTGTGATGTGAGGTGAAAGAATTTTTAAGCCCCACTTTAGATACTCTGCTTGGAGTTCATCTAAGTCTTTTGCTTTTCCAGCGCCCAACTTCTTGATACCCATCTCTACTTCTTGCACCGTGAAGAGTTTTATGTCTGTGTTGACCAAAGGAGGAGGGTCAACCTTGGGATCCTGCTCATAAAGTTGTCTTGCATAGTCAAACCATTTAGAAGCTGTAATGTTGTTTTCAGTTTGCACCTTTTTCGACTGGAGCTCCTTCCAAAATAATTTGGGGTTATTTTTCCCGAGGAAGATTAATTCTTCTCTCCTTGAAACCATGAAATCAACTTTTTTCTTTTTTACTGTCTGCTTGTAAGCTTTGAGCTTTATGCTATCCGTGTTTGATTCCTTCCACCTTCTCCTTGCCTTTTTGCATTCCTCGTCAAACCAAGCATTAACTGGAAAGCAATTTGTTTCAGACTTCTTAATTTTTGCTCTTTTGCACTACGCAAGTGCGCTTTGAATTAAATGTGTTAATCTGTGACTATGAAGGCCATGAGATGGGATTTCCTCCTTCTTGAAGAGCTTCTCTAGCATTATTTTGAAGGTATTACAATTCTCTGGATTCAAAAGAATTCTGCCATTTGGGGGATTTTGTTGAACACACTGATTTTTTGACCTTAATTGCTTCTTTCCGGTCTAAGAGAAACTTAAATAGATTGGCTTGTGATATGATTTTAAGTCCCAAATTTGATCTCCAATCACCACTTCCTCCATTTTCTCACACAAACTATGCGAGCAAATTACATAATCTACTACACTTGTGTAATATTCCAAATTAGCCTTGCTAATTGGAATATTTCATTTTTGTTTAATTTTGCCGCTTTAGCTAGAAATAATAAATAAAGTGAGAAATAAGAGGGGTCACCTCACTTTAGTCACCTCACTTTATAAAATAAAGTGTTTTCCTAGTTGATTGACGTTATAACTTAAAGAGGGGGCCTTGGGGGTCCACATGAATATGAGGGGAGGCCTCACACTGACCCAAGGTTAACTGCGCAGGCCCAGGGAGAGTGAAGGACGCAGTCAAGGTTTTGGAGGGAGTTTAGCACTATAAAAGGTGGGGTTCTCACCTCATTTGGGATGTTTGATTTGATATTGATATTGAGAGCTAGACTTCTGTCTGCTTCAGCACGCCGGTTGTTTAGTCGGTGCACCTTCTTGTTTGATGCAATCGAGTGTCTCCGTGCGGAAGAGGATCTCACCCAGCCTCGGGGGACTTCGGTACTGTACACAGTAAGAGTACATCGAGCATCATCCTTCGGTTTCGGTGGTAATTTGCGGTAGTTTATGGTGGAAATTTGGTGAAGAATGCCACCTTCTTCGAGGCACGCGAGATAAGGGGAAGATAGAGACGCAGATGGACCCGAGAGAAAGAGAAGAACGCAGAGATACCGAATGGGGAGGAGACGCGAATCCCGGCGGATCAAGCGAAAGAAGAGACGCGGTCCCCGAATGAGAGGGACGCGGTCCGGCGGAGGGACTCGGTACGCGGATAGGGAAGGGACGCGGTCCGGCCCGGATCCCGGCCCGGGGAAGGGAGACGCGAATCTAGAGACGCGGTGCGGCCAAAGGAGAACGCGGTCCGGCTACTAGCTACACGAATATGATGAGCGAGAATTCTTGTGTGGGGTTTTGGCAGCGTTTTTCAGTGTTTCCAGCCCTGAGGAGTTGATTATTTCATCTGGAGGGTTTGTGGTTGGATTCACCCCTTCTTGCCAGCGTTTCATTTGGCTTCTGCGCTGTCACTGGCAGAGACAGCGTTTTCACTGGTGGGGGTTTGATTGGTAGATCTTCGGTGGTGGAGCATCAGCTTCACATTTTCTGGGGTTTGTCTGGAGGATTTAGATCAGCTACCTTTCCAGTCTTCAGCTCATAGTTCCAGTGCATTGCAGCAGCAGTTCTCCATAGCAGTTTCTTCAGCCAGCTAGGACGCTGTCCCTATTTGCAGCCATTATTTGTTCTGAGAGGGTCTCCACTTGCCTAGGGCAAGGATAGGTGCACTCATTCTGATTATCTTGTACCCCTATATATGTATTCTCAGATTAATAAAATGGCTTAATGTTCTGGCATTCTATGTGTACTTGTTCCATGATCTGGTTCCAGCATTTTGTTTTATATATCTGTCTGGCATATTTCTGTGTATTACGGGTTATTTCCCTTTGGGGATATTACAACTTGCTCCATTGTAAGTGTTGCAAGTGAAATTACCGGACTTTTCCCATCTAGTCAAACCATTACAAATGAATAAATCGAAAGCCCCACATAGCGTAAGCAGTTGTTCTCCAAAGAGATTGCAGCCTTTATCCTCTGAAATTCGTTCCCACTGATGATTACTCTCTTCTGTAAGCCAGATAGGGTCACTGTCTTCTTTACAACAAATAATGCTAGCTTGTTCACCTGCAGTTATAGCATTGAAATCCCCCACTATAAGGACTTCACCTCGCTGAGAATATATTGCAATATCTGTTTTTAGGGCAGCAAAGGGATCTTTGTGGTCAAGCCCTCTACTTTTGTAGATTTTTGAAACTTGCGGCGCAAAATAGCATGCTGCAATTCTAATGTGATTTCCATTTTCTGATATTTTAAGCCAAACAAATTGCTTATTTGGGTCTTCTTTTTCTAGCTGAATGAAACAACCTTCTTTTTCTCTTACTAATACCATGATACCCCCGTGCCCTTTGCCATTCCCTGCTGCCTTGTTCCACACTGCTATCTTCCAATACCCTTCAAACAAAGGTGTCTTACACCCTTCATGCTCATGTGTTTCTATGAGGCAAATTATGTCTCTACCTTCCGCAATAGGCCCTAACCCCGGTCCTCGTCTCCATGGGTAACCCCTGCAGTTCCAACAAACTAATCTTAAGGAAACCTGGGTAAGACTTGATTGCTATTTGTTTTGACATGCAAGACTCACAGTTGAGTCTTTGTCCCTGCTTGCCCATAATGACCTTGCTTCCTCATTTCCTGCTAAAGAGTTTGCTGCCTCTTCTTTGTTATCATTTTGCTGCCTTGTTTTGGAAGGAGGTCCAAATTGCGCAATCACGGCTTTACCTTTATAAATCCATGCTCTTTTTCCCTCATCTCTTGCTGCCCTAACTTTTGTCATTTCATCCCTCCTTTCCTCTTGTTGTTTTACAGTTAAATCTTCTTCTAGAAAAAACCGAGAACCCCTTAAGAGTTGCTTCTTGCTTAGAATGATATCTTTATCAAGCAAGTTGGGCATATTCGTAACCCCTTTGCAATGTATGTCTCTTAAATCAACAGTTCATTTTTACAAGTTGCTTTCATCACACATTAATAATGACTGCTATTATGTACAATTTTAGAATTTATGAGATAACCCTCAATCCCCTTTGATATGCTGGATATCCAATAAATCAAAAGTTGCTTTTACATATCACTTTCATTGGTAAGTATATAAATACAAAATGAGAACTATGTTTATTTTTCAATTTTCGTTGATTCTCCAAATTGCTTGCTGATGACGGAGTAAAAAACAGCACATTTTCTTCTTTATTAGAACTTGCTTGAAAGCATCTTACAAACCTTTGATTGAAATATTGATTATAAATATTAAAAGCACCACCAACAAAAGGAATGGCAATTCTGAGAAAACCAAACTCAATGCCATCAATTCAACTCACGTTACTATCATCCATAACTTCCGATATGAATGTACGCATGATACTTTATGAAATATACCATTGATTTGACCTAATTACACACTATCAATGAACTTCTGCAGTGCTGAAAAGTCCAGTGCATTAAACTCTTTCGCAGTAGATAACACAGCCAATGCAAGGTTCGAAGCAGCCTCTTTAGTTGGTGCCTGACATATTTTCTTCTGTTAGTCACTGCATGTATTTGATTTTGCAAAATAGACAGGATGCTCACAGAAAATGCTTTGAATATCCGCTGCTTATAAATACCTCAATATTTAGAGGGAGAACAGGATCATGAAGAGAGAGTCTCAGAAGGAACCAGCCTCCATAGCCCGATACTCTAACCTGCTTCAGCAGAATAGGCAGTCATATCTAGCACTATTGCAGTAAAGACAAGAATGTTTCCGTAATACAATCACAATCAAAACATAAGAAAAAAAGTATTGCTCATGATTGGAATAAACCCCTCAAAACCACATAGATATGATAATAAATTATCAACAGGTTCAATTCAACTGCAGTATATTATTAAAGGACAAATACCCCTTCGTAATTGACAGGTGCCTTCTGCAAGTTGGGATCTAAATCTGCAACATTTTCCAAATGTTTAAGCACCGCCTCACCATAATCATGGAATGTTCTGGAAAAGAAAGGCAAGTATCAGTAAATTGCCCCAAAATAAGCATGTGCCTTTGTGTCAACCAATGTACCTCTCTCTTTCTCCAATCTAGAGCGTTAGAAAGACTGCAAACAGAAGTCCCTTTGCTTATGGTTTCAAAAATGAACAAATACGAAAGTATTATGGTTTAAAGTTTGCGCAAAATACAAATTTGAATGATATGAAAACGGAAGTGGAAATAATTTTCTGTCATAAAGTATTACCCCCCAATAATGTCATCATGATTTTGATCAATTTTAAGTCTCAACTCAACTGCAACTTCTGCTTCTTCCAATCCTTCTATCAATTTGGTAAGAACTGAACTGCCAAGGTTTTCTCCTGTAGCTTTGGATGCAGCAAGTTTGTTCAGAAGCTTAACCTGCAGGCATTTTCAGAAATTATTTGAATATGGCACACGAGTGCTTTAACCAAAATAATCACTAGAGACTCGCAGAAGTTCAGGTATGTGTCTGAAAGCTGATATTTAATCATATATTTTAACTGTTACAGAGCAAACATTCCTTACCATGAGATATGCTCCATCATCAAGCCAATGATTTTCCTTGAGGGCACCATGACCACTAGTCTCTATGGCTAGATGTGATTCTTCTCCAATTGAGTTCTGTAGTCCACATTAGGATGTAAAAGTTGGCATTCATTTCAACAGAAAAGACCATGATATTAAAAAGTTAGATCCCGGCCAAAACAGTTTCATCATTAGCTCTATTAATATCACTGTCAATGATTTACCAAAAGTATAACTAGAGTCTAGGCAAAAGATAGCAATAAGAAGGCTTGACATATACTTTAAGATGCAAGAATCAGGATATCAACCACAGAAATTAGCTATTCTAAACATTAATTTTTTATCACCCAGTAAGCAGGTCAGAAGTGAAGTTCTTGAATAGGCTGATTGAATCTAAAGATTGATTTCAACAGTCACAATCTTAAAAGTCTAAAATAATTGCTTTGCTATCATGTGTTGGAATACCAAGAAGCCATCTTACTGAAACTTTAACCAAGAGCAATATAAATACCAAGGATGCTTATTTATTTCATATGTTCTCTTTTCTAAACATGATTTGTGAACTCTATTTGTATAAAGCTTAAGCACGTAAGCAAACTGCTATATTACTGATCCTTTCCCCCTTCCTCTACTTGTATACTTCCCCTTAAGAATGGGATCCTTCATGGATTTGTATTCAGAGAGGATAAAGAATGGATCTGTATGTAATCAGATCAGGATCATCTACATGCATGTCAATTAATAACCTTGTGCATGAATAAATATATGAAAACATTTATCTGTCAATAGGAAGACATCTGTCAATCTCTATTGCCTATCTACTTGACCATTGTTTCTATAGTCACTTGCAGTTTTAAAATTAATTCTATTCAAAACCATAGAAAAACAAATCTAGGCTCATGTATAAAAATCCATTTCCGTAGGTTACATAGGTATATTTTGAGTCCCAATGTTACCAGAAGCATCAGACTCATACCTGCTGGTCCAGACTGGTTCACAAACAAATATAACTAGATCCCAAACCAGAACATAGGCCAATTCTGATCTGGATTGGCCCTCAAAAAACTGAAAACATCAAGCCAAGAAAAGAAAAAACAGAGTGCACTGTCACAAACCTTAATTTCTTATACATATATTAAAAATTAAATATTTGCATATTGTATGTATTTTTAGTCAACCGGTTCTTAAACCTGGTTTTTTGGCTAGTTCCAATCCAGTCTGGATCTGACCCTTAGCTGGTCACAGTTTAAATCCTGGTTCCAGTTTTGATAACAATGGTTTTGACAACAAATTGTGCCTCAGATAGTTTTTTGAAATATGCCTTTGATTTCTCTCTCTCTCTCTCTCTCTCTCTCTCTCTCTCTCTATATATATATATATATATATATATATATAATAGGGTGATGGGTAGGCCGCCATCAAAGATACAAAATTGGGGTAATAAAACATATCCTCTAAGCCTAGATATTCAACAAATACTTACATTATAAAAATTCCACTGTGAAGCCGTTATTAAACTAGTGCTATAATATCAAAAATGTCAGCCAGATAGTGTATTAAAAATTAGATATTAACCAATTAAAAATTATTTGTTACCAAACAAACATAAATAGTAAGAACCCATTGGCATAGGCAAAGAGCGCCATGATGGTTGTTTATCATCACTTCCATTTGTGGGTCAACCAACATCCCTGTGGGCTTCATCCAGTAATGTGAGAAGTGGGGATTGGAACCGGCCAGTTTGGACAGGTTCACAAAAAAAAAAAAATGAGAACTAGATGCCAAACTGAAAATTTTGAAAAACACAAGCCAAGAATAGAAAAAAAGGGTTTTCGCTCACAAACCCTAATTTATCATATATGTATTATTTTAAAAATTAAAAATCTACATATTTTATGTAATCTTAGTCAGGTGGTTCCCAAACCAGGTTCTCTGACTGGTTCCAATCTGGTCCAGGGATGACCTTTGGCTAGTCACAGTTCCAATCAAGGTTCTGGTTTTTAGAACACTGACAACAGATTGTGCCTTATGTATAGTTTTTGAAATATGCCCTTGAATACTAATTAATGCAACAATATGTATAAAGAATATTGGAAAAAAATAGGATCATGGGTGGGCTGCTGCCAATCACAAAACAGGGTATAATAAAACATATCCTCTAAAGCCTAGATATTCAACAAATGCTTATAACACACAAGCTCCACTATAAAGCAATTATTAAACTAGTGCTATAAAGTCATAAATATCACCAAAATAGAACATTAAAAATTATAAATTGAACAATTGAAATTTATTTTATTGGCAAAAGAACTCAAATACCCATAGGCTCAGGCAACAAACACCAACATAGCTATGGATAATAGGAGCCCATTAGCATTTCCTTTTCTAGGCTAACCATTCATCTAGTAAAGGCGCGGGGCAGGCACAACCATTCTATTCCCACTACTACTTGTGGTGGGATATGCAAGAACTTATCACTGTTGGACAGGTATTGGGGCTTGTATTTATCACCACGTGGTTAATTGTGTCATCCATCTCTGCATGCTCCACCCACTCAATGTTGATGTGGTGGTCTTCACTCTTAAATTTTAATCAGATTGGTATGAAAGAGATAGAGAGACATTTGGTGGGCCTCTACACATAATGCCTCCTCGATGACACAACAATATATCTACAAGGACAAATTGGTCATCACAACCAAGTTGTCAATCCAAGTCCTTATTATTAAACATATGCTTATGGCATTTTACAACACCTTAAAAAATAATTTCTATATGAAAAAATGCTAGGATTTACTTTTTCTGTGAAATTCTTATCATACTTTAAAATTTCAATCAATTATATATATATATATATATATATGAGTGCGTGAGTGTCAACAGTGGCTTTCCAGGCTGGTAAAAGCAAGGTATTGTGATCACCTCCACCAGAGTTCATGTTCTTTACAATGACATGCTTGCGTGTTGGGGCTAGATGTGATAGGACAATTCTATCCCATTGTTAAATCTAAATTAGAGCAATGTCCACTTGATTCTGTTAACCAGAAGCTCGAGTCAACAATTTTTTTATATACATAGTGTCTAGTATCATATCCAAAATGGTGAAAAGAAAATGAAGTATCCATGTCCAATCCTATATGCATATCTATATCAGTAACCCACATCCTGATAAGATAGGAAAACTTCATCGATAAGTGAGACAACAAACAAAAGGTACCTCCAAAAGAGAAGTATCTTTTTCTGTCCTTCCAAAAATTTAACAATTAAGAAGGGAGTGTTGGTAAGTTCAAAATAGCATAGCCCCAAAATTATCTCAATCAGTTACCATCCACCAAAGGCATGTTGTTGACGAGGAGACCACAAGTCACAAGTTCAAATCTGGTCGAGTCTCTTTGGGTTACCGAACATAATTGTGGCTGGCAATTGAGCTTCCCTCTATCTGGATGTCTAAGGAAAGAGGATGGAAATCACATGATGTTTTCCTTTTAAAAAAAGGTTCAAAATAGTGCACCATCTATATCAAATGTCTAAGGATCATTTCGACTTATGTTCTAACATGTGGCACCATTATGGTTTGGTGGAGAATACTCAAAGAAGAGGAAAGAAAGATTCCCAAACTATGTCTCAAATGAAGGTGGTCAAGGCCCAAATGTGGAAATTTTCTAATGTCTCACTAAAAGGTTAATCTTTTCTATTTGGCTCCTCATCTAGAATTCTCCACTTACTACTAACTTGTAAAAGATGATTCCAAGGTATGTCTCTAATGAAGGTGGTCTAGGCCCAAATGTGGAAATTTTCTAATATCTCAGTAAAAGGTTAATCTTTTCTATTTGGCTCCTCAACTAGAATTCTCCACTTACTACTAACTTGTAAAAGATAATTCCAAGGCATGTCTCTAATGAAGGTGGTCTAGGCCCAAATGTGGAAATTTTCTAATATCTCACTAAAAGTTTAATCTTTTCTATTTTGCTCCTCATCTAGAATTCTCCACTTAAGACTAACTTGTAAAAGAGAACTCCAAGGTACTCCCTTTCAAAGCATTGGCCCTAATTAATATAGAAAGCAAGCATCCATGGGGTGAACTAAGCCTACAAGAAACAAGGGAATCTTAAAAATAGATATAGTTTTTTGTTATTTTACACGTCTGGGCATTCAATTCCACCATAGGCAATGGTAAATTATCATAGCCAAATCATAAATATATAGGCAATATAGAATATATTAAAAGCTCTCACAATCATTATTAATAACATCGAATTCAACATGATTATAAATGCAAATTACTAATGATTTAGGAAATTTGTTAAAATTGAATTGGAACAAGAAATAGGTCTCACTTAAGAGCCTTTCTCTTTGTGTGCCCTGATGAGCTCTCATTTTGGCACCTTTTTCACCCCTTTTGTGACATTTGGCATACCTTTTTGTTTGTCTGTTTCTATAATCTCTCCTATTTCCATGTTTAAAACGATTCGTGGTAGAAGGTATTAGAAGGCTCGATTTTGTCATCTTTTGTTGATTTCTAGATAATACATAACGATACTTACCTAAGTTGGTGGATCACTACAACTCCTTTTCTAGTACAAGTGTTAAGATTAGATAACAATGGTATCTTCTATGCTTGTAATAATTACTTCAATGTATATTTATCAAACCAATGACAATTTCCACTCAGATTTCAATCGCAATCGCATTAACCATTAGATCAACATTGACAGTAACTGTAGATAGAACATAAATAATAGATACAAAAGACAAGTCAAGACAAGAGAACACAGATATTTGGCTAAAGCTAGGGAAAACCCCCTCGAGGGACAAAACCCTTCATCAATCCCTCTTATTATCAAATATCAAATGTTCAACAGAGAGAGAATATCCTAGAGTACAATGATGAGAGTCAAAGTCAAAGTGACTTGACTTTTGTAAAGTATCCAAACCAATGTAAATCTAATAAGCTTGATGAAAGTCTGCAATTATGAAAACTCAACAACAATTAATGTGCCCTAAACAGGTAGCAGTCAATGGTCAATGCAGCAGTCAAGGTAGTCTTCAAAAGAGCTTGGTCCTGGTTCAATTAATGCGGCCTCCTTTGCTGATGGGAATGAGCCCAAAACAGTCCAATTCCAGTCAGTCAAACTTGGGTCAAACTTAGAGAGGATACTTGTAGTCAAAGTTCTGTAATCAAAGTACCTAGATTACCTCGGATTCTGTGCCAATAGTTGCAGCATGCTATAACAGAGATACCCCACCAAAAACAACAGTCAAACCATGCCAATTTTACCTAAGTCAACGCTAGTCAACATCCCAGAACAAACCTGCAATTCGTCCAACCTGAAATAGACACTGGCCCCTTTGCACATGTGGAAAATCCCTGCAATCCCTAAGCTATACGAACCAATCAATGAAGGAGAGAGAGGAAGAAATGATGTGTGTTGAATGTGCCAAATGAGGTTGAGGGTCTCCTTTATTTATGTGCTGGAGAGGGTTCAATTTGTCTAATTTACCCCAAGCCGAACTTGACCAAATGTGCTCTTGTGGGCTTGACATCAAAAACATATTTCTCCTTGTTCGAATTCAGTGCTTCCGGGGTCAGCTTTGGTCCTCCCGGAAAGAGGAATTTTGTCCAATAATCATCTTAGGCCAATGAATTACCCAAAGTGGAATTTGGCCCTATTGCACATTTTAACACTCCCTCTCAATTAGGGAAAATTCCACCTGCCAATATCCATCCATCATCATGCCATCCTGATCATCATGTACTATCTCTGCATATCGTCTCGTCTTTGCTGAAGATTGATATTATGGATAATAAGAAGGATCAATCGAGAGTGAGTCACAAGACATTAACACTCTCTTCCCATTGACGAAAGTCAATCCACATAACCAGGGGTAGAACCCCAATCGGACTTGATCCTGAGTGATCAAGTTGTTGAACATCATGCATCCTAGACATAAGGAGTACGACAGTACACGATGCGTCCATCTGTAGTGCTATGGTCCCTAACCACTTTTCCCAACTCATTAGCCAAATGAGATGTACTTCCCAAGAGTCCCAAACTACAAGGGTAGGATGTATGCTCGGGCATCTGTAGGAGAAGGTGAACCACTCATCCTATGCATATGTCATCAACCATAGGGGAAGGTGAACCACTCACCCTATGCTCAATCATGTTGGGGTATATACTCCATAGAGGAAGGTGAACCACTTACCCTATGCTCATATAGCTCCAAGAAGTACTCCAGGAGCTTCCAGAGCTCAATTTCCAACTCAAGCAAGGCAGGACCCTCATGAGCGGGTCTTTCCACGACTCCAAGTCTCTCTTGTAAGGCTAAGAACTTGGCCTTCCCCAAGGGCCTCGTGAAGATGTCGGCAACCTGTTCATTAGTCCTGATATGTTGGAGCCTTATTGCTCCCCGTTATACCATATCCCGGACAAAATGGTACCTGATATCAATATGCTTCGATCAATTGGAACATGGGATTCTTTGACAGGCGAATCCCACTTTGGTTATTGCAATAAATGATGGTGGTATCCAACACATGCTCAAATAGCTCACTGAAGAGCTTCCAACCAAATAGCTTCAGAAAAGGCCATACTAGCTACAATATATTCGGCCTTGACGGTGCTTAGAGCAACCGATTTTTGCTTCCTGCTCATCCAAGAAATCAAAGCAGATCCCAAAGAGAAGCAACATCTTGACGTGCTTTTTCTATCAAACTGCCAGCCCAGTCAACATCAAAATATCCATGTAGCCTCAAATTCCCAGCAGTATATCTCAGTCCATAGTTGATAGTGCCACGAAGATATCTCAGGAGATTTTTAGTAGCAACCCAATGTATATGATGAGGCTCAACCATAAATTGACTCAAAGTATTTACAGTGACACATATATCTGGTCGGGAGTTTACCAAGAACATCAAGGCCCCCACAAACCTTAATTTCTTATACATATATTAAAAAATAAATATTTGCATATTGTATGTATTTTTAGTCAACCGGTTCTTAAACCTGGTTTTTTGGCTAATTCCAATCCAGTCTGGATCTGACCCTTAGCTGGTCACAGTTTCAATCCTGGTTCCAGTTTTGATAACAATGGTTTTGACAACAAATTGTGCCTCAGATAGTTTTTTGAAATATACCTTTGATTTCTCTCTCTCTCTCTCTCAATATATATATGTGTATATATATATATATAATAGGGTGATGGGTAGGCTGCCATCAAAGATAAAAAAATTGGGGTAATAAAACAGATCCTCTAAGCCTAGATATTCAACAAATACTTACATTATACAAATTCCACTGTGAAGCCGTTATTAAACTAGTGCTATAATATCAAAAATGTCAGCCAGATAGTGTATTAAAAATTAGATATTAACCAATTGAAAATTATTTGTTACCAAACAAACATAAATAGTAAGAACCCATTGGCATAGGCAAAGAGCGCCATGATGGTTGTTTATCATCACTTCCTTTTGTGGGTCAACCAACATCCCAGTGGGCTTCATCCAGTAATGTGAGAAGTGGGGATTGGAACCGGCCAGTTTGGACAGGTTCACAAAAAAAAAAATGAGAACTAGATGCCAAACTGAAAATTTTGAAAAACACAAGCCAAGAATAGAAAAAAGGGTTTTTGCTCACAAACCCTAATTTATCATATATGTATTATTTTAAAAATTAAAAATCTACATATTTTATGTAATCTTAGTCAGGTGGTTCCCAAACCAGGTTCTCTGACTGGTTCCAATCTGGTCCAGGGATGACCTTTGGCTAGTCACAGTTCCAATCAAGGTTCCGGTTTTTAGAACACTGACAACAGATTGTGCCTTATGTATAGTTTTTGAAATATGCCCTTGATTACTAATTAATGCAACAATATGTATAAAGAATATTGGAAAAAAATAGGATCATGGGTGGGCTGCTGCCAATCACAAAACAGGGTATAATAAAACATATCCTCTAAAGCCTAGATATTCAACAAATGCTTATAACACACAAGCTCCACTATAAAGCAATTATTAAACTAGTGCTATAAAGTCATAAATATCACCAAAATAGAACATTAAAAATTATAAATTGAACAATTGAAATTTATTTTATTGGCAAAAGAACCCAAATACCCATAGGCTCAGGCAACAAACACCAACATAGCTATGGATAATAGGAGCCCATTAGCATTTCCTTTTCTAGGCTAACCATTCATCTAGTAAAGGTGCGGGGCAGGCACAACCATTCTATTCCCACTACTACTTGTGGTGGGATACGCAAGAACTTATCACTGTTGGACAGGTATTGGGGCTTGTATTTATCACCACGTGGTTAATTGTGTCATCCATCTCTGCATGCTCCACCCATTCAATGTTGATGTGGTGGTCTTCACTCTGAAATTTTAATCAGATCGGTATGAAAGAGATAGAGAGACATTTGGTGGGCCTCTACACATAATGCCTCTTCGATGACACAACAATATATCTACAAGGACAAATTGGTCATCACAACCAAGTTGTCAATCCAAGTTATTATTAAACATATGCTTATGGCATTTTACAACACCTTGAAAAATAATTTCTATATGAAAAAATGCTAGGATTTACTTTTTCTGTGAAATTCTTATCATACTTTCAAATTTCAATCAATTATATATATATATATATATATATATATATATATATGAGTGTGTGAGTGTCAACAGTGGCTTTCCAGGCTGGTAAAAGCAAGGTATTGTGATCACCTCCACCAGAGTTCATGTTCTTTACAATGACATGCTTGCGTGTTGGGGCTAGATGTGATAGGGAAATTCTATACCATTGTTAAATCTAAATTAGAGCAATGTCCACTTGATTCTGTTAACCAGAAGCTCGAGTCAACAATTTTTTTTATATACATAGTGTCTAGTATCATATCCAAAATGGTGAAAAGAAAATGAAGTATCCATGTCCAATCCTATATGCATATCTATATCAGTAACCCACATCCTGGTAAGATAGGAAAACTTCCTCGATAAGTGAGACAACAAACAAAAGGTACCTCCAAAAGAGAAGTATCTTTTTCTATCCTTCCAAAAATTTAACAATTAAGAAGGGAGTGTTGGTAATTTCAAAATAGCATAGCCCCAAAATTATCTCAATCAGTTACCATCCACCAAAGGCATATTGTTGATGAGGAGACCACAAGTCACAAGTTCAAATCTGGTCAAGTCTCTTTGGGTTACCGAACATAATTGTGGCTGGCAATTGAGCCTCCCTCTATCTGGATGTCTAAGGGAAGAGGATGGAAATCACATGATGTTTTCCTTTTAAAAAAAGGTTCAAAATAGTGCACCATCTATATCAAATGTTTAAGGATCATTTCGACTTATGTTCTAACATGTGGCACCATTATGGTTTGGAGGAGAATACTCAAAAAAGAGGAAAGAAAGATTCCCAAACTATGTCTCAAATGAAGGTGGTCTAGGCCCAAATGTGGAAATTTTCTAATGTCTCACTAAAAGGTTAATCTTTTCTATTTGGCTCCTCATCTAGAATTCTCCACTTACTACTAACTTGTAAAAGATGATTCCAAGGTATGTCTCTAATGAAGGTGGTCTAGGCACAAATGTGGAAATTTTCTAATATCTCAGTAAAAGCTTAATCTTTTCTATTTGGCTCCTCATCTAGAATTCTCCACTTACTACTAACTTGTAAAAGATAATTCCAAGGCATGTCTCTAATGAAGGTGGTCTAGGCCCAAATGTGGAAATTTTCTAATATCTCACTAAAAGTTTAATCTTTTCTATTTTGCTCCTCATCTAGAATACTCCACTTAAGACTCACTTGTAAAAGAGAACTCCAAGGTACTCCCTTTCAAAGCATTGGCCCTAATTAATATAGAAAGCAAGCATCCATGGGGTGAACTAAGCCTACAAGAAATTAGGGAATCTTAAAAATAGATATAGTTTTTTGTTAATTTACACGTCTGGGCATTCAATTCCACCATAGGCAATGGTAAATTATCATAGCCAAATCATAAATATATAGGCAATATAGAATATATTAAAAGCTCTCACAATCATTATTAATAACATCGAATTCAACATGATTATAAATGCAAATTACTAATGATTTAGGAAATTTGTTAAAATTGAATTGGAACAAGAAATAGGTCTCACTTAAGAGCGTTTCTCTTTGTGTGCCCTAATGAGCTCTCATTTTGGCACCTTTTTCACCCATTTTGACACATTTGGCATACCTTTTTGTTTGTTTGTTTCTATAATCTCTCCTATTTCCATGTTTAAAACGATTCGTGGTAGAAGGTATTAGAAGGCTCGATTTTGTCATCTTTTGTTGATTTCTAGATAGTACATAACAATACTTACCTAAGTTGGTGGATCACTTCAACTCCTTTTCTAGTACAAGTGTTAAGTTTAGATAACAATGGTATCTTCTATGCTTGTAATAATTACTTCAATGTATATTTATCAACCCAATGACAATTTCGGATTTCCACTCAGATTTCAATAGCAATCGCATTAACCATTAGATCAACATTGACAGTAACTGTAGATAGAACATAAATAATAGATACAAAAGACAAGTCAAGACAAGAGAACACAGATATTTGGCTAAAGCCAGGGAAAACCCCCTTGAGGGACAAAACCCTTAATCAATCCTTCTTATTATCAAATATCAAATGTTCAACAGAGAGAGAATATCCAATAGAGTACAATGATGAGAGTCAAAGTCAAAGTGACTTGACTTTTGCAAAGTATCCAAACCAATGTAAATCTAATAAGCTTGATGAAAGTCTGCAATTATGAAAACTCAATAACAATTAATGTGCCCTAACCAGGTAGCAGTCAATGGTCAACGCAGCAGTCAAGGTAGTCTCCAAAAGAGCTTGGTCCTGGTTCAATTAATGCGGCCTCCTTTGCTGATGGGAATGAGCCCAAAACAGTCCAATTCCAGTCAGTCAAACTTGGGTCAAACTTAGAGAGGATACTTGTAGTCAAAGTTCTGTAATCAAAGTACCTAGATTACCTTGGATTCTGTGCCAATAGTTGCGGCATGCTATAACAGAGATACTCCACCAAAAACAACAGTCAAACCATGCCAATTTTACCTAAGTCAACGCTAGTCAACATCCCAGAACAAACTTGCAATTCGTCCAACCTGAAATAGACATTGGCCCATTTGCACATGTGGAAAATCGCTACAATCCGTAAGCTGTACGAACCAATCAATGAAGGAGAGAGAGGAAGAAATGATGTGTGTTGAATGTGCCAAATGAGGTTGAGGGTCTCCTTTATTTATGTGCTGGAGAGGGTTCAATTTGTTTAATTTACCCTAAGCCAAACTTTACCAAATGTGCTCTTGTGGGCTTGACATCAAAAACATTTCTCCTTGTTCGAATTCAGTGCTTCCGAGGTCAGCTTTGGTCCTCCCGGAAAGAGGAATTTTGTCCAATAATCATCTTAGGCCAATGAATTGCCCAAAGTGGAATTTGGCCCTAGTTGCACATTTTAACACTCCCTCTCAATTAGGGAAAATTCCACCTGCCAATATCCATCCATCATCATGCCATCCTGATCATCATGTACTATCTTTGCATCTCGTCTCGTCTTTGCTGAAGATTGATATTATGGATAATAAGAAGGATCGATCGAGAGTGAGTCACAAGACACTACCACTCTCTTCCTACTGACGAAAGTCAATCCACATAACCAGGGGTAGAACCCCAATCGGACTTGATCCTGAGTGATCAAGTTGTTGAACATCATGCATCCTAGACATAAGGAGTATGATAGTACACGATGCGTCCATCTGTAGTGCTATGGTCCCTAACCACTTTTCCCAACTCATTGGCCAAATGAGATGTACTTCCCAAAAGTCCCAAACTGCAAGGGTAGGATGTATGCTGGGGCATCTGCAGGAGAAGGTGAACCACTCATCCTATGCATATGTCATCAACCATAGGGGAAGGTGAACCACTCACCCTATGCTCAATCATGTTGGGGTATATACTCCACATGGGAAGGTGAACCACTCACCCTATGCTCATATAGCTCCAAGAAGTACTCCAGGAGCTTCCAGAGCTCAATGTCCAACTCAAGCAGGGCAGGACCCTCATGAGAGGGTCTTTCCACGACTCCAGGTCTCTCTTGTAAGGCTAAGAACTTGGCCTTCCCCAAGGGCCTCGTGAGGATGTCAGCAACCTATTCATTAGTCCTGATATGTTGGAGCCTTATTGCTCCCCATTATACCATATCTCGGACAAAATGGTACCTGATATCAATATGCTTAGATTGATCGTGGAACATGGGATTCTTTGAAAGCGAATCCCACTTTGGTTATCGCAATAAATGACGATGGTATCCAACACATGTTCAAATAGCTCACTGAAGAGCTTCCTCAACCAAATAGCTTCACAAAAGGCCATACTAGCTACAATATATTTGGCCTCGACGGTGCTTAGAGAAACCAATTTCTGCTTCCTGCTCATCCAAGAAATTGAAGCAGATCCCAAAGAGAAGCAACATCTTAACGTGCTTTTTCTATCACACTGCCAGCCCAGTCAACATCAAAATATCCATGTAGCCTCAAATTCCCAGCAGTATATCTCAGTCCATAGTTGATAGTGCCACGAAGATATCTCAGGAGATTTTTAGTAGCAACCCAATGTATATGATGAGGCTCAACCATAAATTGACTCAAAGTATTTACAGTGACACATATATCCGGTCGGGAGTTTACCAAGAACATTAAGGCCCCCACAAGTTGTCTAATAGTTTAACAATGTATTTCCCCTGAGAAAGGAAAATCTCGCCTGGCTTTTGTCAGACCTCCAAGCCTAGGAAGTAATGCATCAGTCCTAGGTCCTTCATCTCGAATTCGAAATTCAACTCCCTCTTGCATTGATAAATGAGAGGGTCTGCACTAGTCATAAATAGATCATCGACATACAAGACCAAAATAAGTGGCATGTCCTTTTCGACTTTGAAGTATAAGTTTGGATTAGCGTAGCTCCTTATAAATCCTAACTTCATAAGATAGCTATCAATCCTCTCATACCAAGTCTTAGGGGCTTGCTTTAACCCATAGAGGGCTTTCTTCAACCTGCATACATGTGTCCTTCTATCTTGTACTTCAAACCCCTGAGGTTGTTCCAAGTAGACTTCCTCCTTAAGTGAGCCATGCAAGAAATCAATCTTGATGTCCATTTGATGTAGGCTCCATCCTTGATTGGTAGCAAGAGAAATTATGGGTCGGATAATGGTGTATCAGGAAACTGGTGCAAATATTTCATCATAGTCAACTCCTTCCTTTTGAGAGAAACCAAGCCATGAATCTTGCCTTATATTTTTCAGCACTTCCATCAACTCCATGTTTAATTTTGTAAATCCATTTTGAAGTGACCACAGACTTGTTCTTGGGTCTAGGTACCACTTCCCAGACATCATTCTTCATGATTGATTCATACTCAGCCATCGCATCTTTCCATACCTCGTGTTTTACAACTTCTTCGAAAGTGCAAGGTTAGTTTGAATGACGGTACTCATGGCAGCCAAGTATCCTTGGTATTTATTAGGCTTCTTACTTTCTCGAAATGTTCCTCTAGGGGCAGAATGTTTTTTTGCATCTTGAAGAGTATCCCGAAGCCATAGTGGTCTTTTCTTTGAGGTAGAGGGATCACAAGGAGGTGGATCAAGAGGATCCATTGGGCCATCAACATTGGGCATAGGCTCATCCACTGGAGGTTCTTCTTGTTTTTCGGTAGCATCATCATCCTTCCTTGAGATGGGGAGATCTCTAGCTTTCCCGAGGGTAGTGCCTTCATCAAAAGTAGCATCTCTGTGAAATTTTTTGAATCTAATAAACAAAATCCTACTACAATTTACTGATTTGCATTTCCTACTTGTGTTCTTCACTTAACAAGTTTATTTACATAATCAATCAGTAAATATTATTGCAAATACACTGCAGTCTACACCAATACACAAATCAAGTAGTGAAAAATAAATGAGACAATCACACAAAGGACACTTATTTTTGGATTAACGTCCCCGGAAAAATCTAATGTGGGAAAACCAGTGCAACAGATCTGAGGGTTTGTATTATTAACCGGTGCAACAAATAGGGTGCCAAATCCGGCTCACCCAGCAGAGAAAAACCCCGATAGACAGATAAAATAGTGAGTTTTACCTCACACTGCAAGTCCTGGCTGATCTGGATCCGAATTGGCGAAACCCAAACTCCCTCTGCATAATAGATGCGTAGGCCTGCGTGGGGATGGCTGATGATTGTGTCACCTCTTTTCTGAATCGATATTCCTCTCGGAAAATTGATTTTTAGCCCTCCCGGCTCAGAAACCCCGATCTCCAGCAAAATTCGGACTGTTCCTTGGAACCACTGCGCAATCCCTGCGTCACCTGTCCTGGTGACTGCGGTGCTTCCTCTGATGTCTCTGCTGCCTCTCTGTTGTGTACTCTTGGTCCTCCGACCAATAACTACTTCTGCCCCTCACTGTTGCTGAATCATTTAGATCTTATCTTCGTCCGAGCACTGCTTCGTCAGAAGAATTTGATCTCTAGATTCACTCACTGGGTGTATTCTCCAACTGACCCTCAAGCCTTCCTTTATACTTTTCCTATTGAGAAATCAACGGTCGTGGTCAAATCTTTAATCAACGACTAAGATTAAAACAAACTTGAACCTCGTCACTTAGAAGCTTCTCACCCACATTTAAATTAATTCACTTTAATTATTTTAATTTCCTAAGTTTTAACTTGGGCTCTATTAAAAAGAATATATTATTTGAATAACTTGCACTCTAGGTGGAATTTCTCCAAACATTTTCTGGGTCTTGGAGATCTCATGTGTTCTAGCCCTCCACAAACTTTCGGAGCTAGAGCACATCCGATGCTACTTAAAAATTAACACTCCCTCTTAGAAAGGAATGTGCTCTAGCAATACTTCTCACCAAAACCATCACCCCGATTCACGACATCAATCCTCTGCACTGTTGATGCTCGGTCTAATGCCCCTCATCCACTGCGCTGCTGCAATCTGTACTGCTGCCCATGACTCTACCATTGTCACTGCTACCTCTGTACTGCAGCTCCCTCTCAAAATGCTGCATCATGTTGCCCATAGTATTGCCACTACTAACGGCTACATTGCAACTCAGTCGCTGAGAGTTAAGCAGCTAAAATACATCCCAAAATCTGACATACTAGTCAGTCTGGATGCACTTCGACGCTGAAGCTTCCTCTGCTGCTAATCTGCACTGACCCTCTGATGCTGCTACGCTGCTGCTGCTCTGCACCACTATGCACTGCTCTGTTGTTGCTGCCTTTGCTCTCTGCTGATTCAGAATTTGGCACTCTAGCTCTACCACTGTCGCTCCATCATCCCTCGCACCAATTGACTCCCGTCATTCTGCTATTGTCATTAAGGGCTCCTGTAGTCGTATGTGATCCAAGAGTTTGGGCACTTCAAGGATCGTGCCCCATCATACTGTAGCTCCAATCTACAAATCCATATTGCCTTACCTTTTAGGTGCATGAGCACTCATGGCATAGTCATCGTCACCCTCCTCATTAGCCTGAGTTGGAGCAACCTTCGCGTGAGATTCTTCTTTGCCCTTCTTCTTCAGAGGGCACTGCGTGGCGAAATGTCCCATTTCGCCACATCTGAAGCATATGACCTTCGAGAGGTCCCTTTTCTTCCTTCTTTGCTGCCCTTGTTGTCCCTTTGATGCAAGAGCTGCATCTTCCTCTTCCTCCTTGAATTTTACCCCTTTATCGCTGCTTCCCGCCTTGGTCCACCGTCTGATCTCTTCTTGTCGAAGAGCTGCCCACATCTCCTCCCAGCTAGGAAGAGAAGCCCTACCCAAAATGCTTTGGACAAAGGTTTCCCAGTCTTCAGTGACTGCATTCAGGGCAGTCCTGACCATAAAACCAACATCTGGTGTAGCCCTTATGGAAGCTAGCTAATCTCGGATCCCTTGCAATCTGATAAGGAAGGGATCGATCTCTTCTCCCTTCTGCATCTAAAACAATCTCAGCTAGTTCTCATGCAACATCTTCCATTGGACGGAAGATCCCTCGTATAAAGTGAGGCCTCCCACATTTCCCTTGTTGTGTTCTTCTCAGCAATATGTGAGATCACATGATCCTTGACTTCGTCCATGATCATGCGCTTTGCTTTTGCTTGAGCCTCCTCGTACTTCTTGAGAGGATCAACATCAACTGGAACAATAATCATGTTCAAGGCATGATCCTTGATGCGATCTTCATCCAAAATTGCCAGGATCATGGCCTTCCACATGACAAAGTTGGATGCTCCATCCAACTTGTCTTGATCCCTCAGTCCATTCACGACCATCTTTGCTCAAATAAATGTCGAACAAGTTCCTTTCTCCCTCTTTCACTGCTGCCCCAACAAAAAAATAGGATCTGGATTTCTTTGGCATTAGAAATCCTCTAAGGAACAAGCTCCCTCTGAATTTTGATTTCCTTCATGGAAATCCTTCTGCCAACATATGTCGAAGCACTCCTCTCTGATCTCTCTTTGATGCTGCTCAGCACTGGATCTAGATTTCTTGGCAAGAAATCTTCTGAGGAATTGATTCCCTCTACTTTGCTTCTGCCCCACTAGACATTGTTCTGCACAGGGTTGCGGGGAAGCTTCAAACCCCCTTTGCTCCCGCTCCGTGCGGGAGCGTTTCGGAAACGCTAGGAAACGTGCTTCCGAAAACGCTTCCTGTCGAGAGCGTTTTCGGGAGCGCGTTTCCGACCCTGTAAAAACGCTCCCTGTTTTTTCAGGAGCGTTTCAGGAAGCGCTCGGGAGCGAACGCTCCCTGAGCGCTTCCGACGTTTAAAAAACGCTTCGGGAGCGTTTTTTAAACGCGGGAAGCGTTCGGGGAGAGTTCGCTCCCGAACGCTCCCCGGCAAAAAAAACGCTCCCCGCCGCACGGAATTTTTTTTATGAAAAAATTCGATTTTTATAAAGGGGGGGGGGTTTATTTTTCAATTCATTGTTAGTTATTGTTTGTTGAGTTGAGATTGAGCGAGAAGGAGAGCCGAGAGCGCAAGGACCGGTTGACAGGAATTAGGAGAGCAAGGAGCAAGGCTGACAAGAGGATTGCAAGAAAGAGGTAGGCCTTCTAATCCAATTTTGTATTTTCTAGGATGAATTTGTAGATTGTTAAATTGTTTGAAAATGAAAACTTGAATTTTTCTTGAATGTTGCATTTTATTGGATTTAAAACTTTTAAAATGAATTGTTTTTTTCCTATGTTGCATTTCCTATTCCCATTTGGCATTTTTCCATTTGTTTTGCGGGCTAGATTCTAGAAACTTGAAACTTGTTTCCATCATGGCTATATGGCTAGGAATTTTCCTCATGTTGGTTCCTTTCTTTGTGATAATGGTGTTGGAGAGTGCTAGAAGAAAGAGACAAATCAGAGAAGAGGAGGATGAAAAGGAGGGTTATGTTGGATCTGAAGAAAATCCTGAAGAGGAGGATTATGCTGAGGAGGAAGTGGGGAGTGGAGACCCTGAGAACCTAGAATCCCCAACTAAACAAGACCAATATCCTTTGTGGAAATATGTTCAGAAACAAGAAGGAGGGAAAGGTGGTGGAACCACTAAATTTATTTGCCCCCATTGCAATAAACAATACCATGGTTCATACACCCGTCTGAGAAGGCACCTTTGTGGGATAATGCTAGGAGATGGAACTAAAAATCTTGGAATCAAAGTTTGTACTTATGTGCCAGCACCACAGAGAGAGATATATAGGAAGGAAGAGGGGGTTGCCATACAGAGATCATCTAAAAGATCTAGGGGTATCGTTGATTCAGGCCCAACACATTCAACTTCCACCCATGCCAGTGGTTTCGGAAGCAGTGGCACTGGATTAAGGCGTAAACCATATCCGATTTCTTAGACGAAGGGTGTAGGAATGATGTGGATTCAAAAGTTTACGGTTTCTATATGCATGTGGGGTGCCATTCAATGTTCTTCGCTCACCTTATTGGCATGAAATGGTTTCTGCCATTAATGATGCCCCCAAAGGATACAAAAGCCCTGGGTATGACAAGGCCAGAACCGTGGGTCTTGATCATGAAAGAGCTAAAATAAATCATTCTTTGGCTAGAATGACGGGTTCGTGGAATGAGCATGGGTTGTCCATTGTCTCTGATGGATGGACCAATGTAAAAGGAAAACCATTGATAAATGTTTTGGCTGTGTCGGTTAGTGGTGCAGTGTTCCTGGCAGCTTATGATTATTCAGATAAATTCAAAACCGACATTAACATTGCAGAACCATTACTTGATATAATTGAAAAGACCGGGCCATACAATGTGATACAGGTCATCACTGATAATGCTGCTAACTGTAAGGCAACAGGAGCAATTGTTGAGGATAAATACCCCAACATTTTTTGGTCTGGGTGTTTGGTTCACACAATGAACCTTTTGATGCATGATATCATAAAAAACAAACAACCTCAGTTCAAATGGCTTGGTGATTTGTACAAGAGAGGTAAGAAAATGATCAAATTTATTACAAATCAGAGCAATACCCATGGGCTTTTCCGTACTCACTCCAAATTGGAGTTGTTGAAAATAGGAAAAACTAGATTTGCTAGTTATTACCTCACCTTCAGGCGCCTTTTGAAGGTAAGAGAGTCATTGGCTGCAATGGTATCAAGCCCACACTGGCAGCTACTAAAGGACAGGGCGGCAACGGTGGTTGACAGGCAAAGTTTTTAACATGTGGAGGAGACCGCCCTTGACCCTCAGTTTTGGGCACGTATGAGGGAAATTGTGAGTTTTACCAAGCCCATTTATAACATGATTCGATTTGCAGATACTGATAAACCAGTGATTGGAGAGGTTTATGAGCAGATGGATAGCATGTTGGGGCAAATAAAAGATATTGTTAAGGATAATGATCCCATTTTGTATGCTATGATTCATGACTGTGTGTGTGTACAGTGGAATAAACTCAATGTTCCACTACATGCTTTGGCATATATCCTTACGCCGAAATATTACTCTCCATCTTGGTTGGGCCAACCTGCACCTGGAGGTGGGGTTAGGGTGAAACCTCACACAGATCCAGAGGTACAAGAAGGGTACATGAAGGCATTGGACAAATTGGTACCTGACAGGGAAGAGTGTGCTAAATTGCGCCTTGAATTAGGCAAATACTTCAGTTGCACTACTAACTTTGGTTCATTCCATGCAATGGAAGACAGGGACAGATTCGATGCTCTCACATGGTGGGAAGCATATGGCGGCATGGGACTTTTGCCAAAGTTGGCTAAAAAGGTTCTCTCACAGGTTGTGAACACTTCTTCTGCAGAGAGGTGTTGGAGCACCTACAGCTTTATACACAATGTGAGAAGAAACAGGCCGAATGAAAACCGAGCTGAAAGCTTGGTTTATGTGCATTATAACTTGAGGTTGTTGAGCCATTACTATGATCGGGCAAATGAGGATCAATCATACAGAGTCTGGGACAACAACCCAGAGGATGATAATTTGGAGGACGACACGTTACATCTAGAAGAATTGGAAGCAAAACTTTATAGGGATGATGATGAAGCATCAGCAGCACCGCCACACACAGGGCCAGTCCCACCATCTACTAGTAGCAGTGCGGGTGCCCGTGCCAGTGCCACTCCTCGATATCACACTATTGTTCCTTTGCAGATCCAGCCTCCACCTTCTGGTCGTGGTCATGGTACTCTTGAGAGTACTAGAAGACCAACAGTTCCTCGTGGCTCACAGAAATTAGACATTTCTCGTGGGCGTGGCAAGGGGCCAGCCAGATAAAATATATTTGTTGTTTACTATTTTCTATTTGTTGTTGACAGTTGAGCAGTTGAAACTTGACTTGCTACTGATTTCATATATTTAAATTTTTAATGACAATTTAAGTTGAAGTTTGAATTTGAAAGGTGAAACTTTGAAGTTGGCATTTATAAGTTTACTGTTTACAAGTCATTATGAATTATGAATATGATGCTTCATGAAAGTTATATGGTGATCAATGAATCAATGATGATAAATGTTATATAATATCAATGATGATAAATGCTATATATTGAATTTTGAAATCAATGAAATTATGAATCAATGATGATAAATGTATATTGAATTTTGAAATCAATGAATCAATGATGATAAATGTTATAATATATATATCAATGATGATAAATGTATATTGAATTTTGAAATCAATGAATCAATGATGATAAATGTTAGATATTGAAATTTGAAATCAATGATAATAAATGTTATATATCAATGATGATAAATGTTATATATTGAATTTTGAAAGCTTGAAACCTTCAGATTGATGATTCGCGAGACTCAAGAGTCAATATGTTGTATGCTTCCAACTTGTTGGCGTGGTTGATGAAGATTATAACTTCTAGATGATTGATGTTATATGATTCAATCTATGTTTTTATGTTTTTTATGTCTAATTCATCATTCTACATGTTTTTGTTGACATATATGCATCAAAATATAAAATATATATATATATATATATATAAAAACGCTCCCGAAAACGCTCCGGACCCGGAAACTTTTAAAAATGGCGCTCCGCGCTTCGCTCCCGCTCCCACTCCCGCTTCCAAGTAACCTTGGTTCTGCACCAACAGAATTAGTTTCCCACCAGCAACTTCAAATAAAATCTACATTGCACATCCAGTCACAACAATCAGAAAAAAGAGACTCAATAGCCTCTACGTTGGCCAAACAACCACTGCGCTGCCTTCTATAACTACAATGTCACCTTAGCAGGCTGATGTAGGCTCCGCATGAGCCTTCCTTGGCGACTGCGTCACCCTTACTCTGCCTCTCTGGTTCAGAACTGCACTGTCTCTCGGGACAATTGCTTTCCTACAACGAATTTCTTCTGCCCTTTCACTAATGGCTTCAGTCCTCCTTGATCTGCAATTGCTCTGATACCATGTGAAATTTTTTGAATCTAATAAACATAAATCCTACTACAATTTACTGTTTTGCATTTCCTACTTGTGTTCTTCAATTAACAAGTTTATTTACAGAATTATTCAGTAAATATTAATGCAAATACATTGCAGCCTACACAAATAAACAGATCAAGTACTGAAAAATAAATGAGGCAATAACACAAAGGACACACTTATTTTTGGACTAACGTCCTTGGAAAAACCCAATGTGGGAAAATCGGTGCAATAGATCTGAGGGTTTGTATTATTAAGCAACAGTTTTCTGAGTACAACTAGGGTGCTAAATCCAGCTCACCCAACAAAGAAAAACCCCAGCAGACAGATAAAATAGTGAGTTTTACCTCACACTGCAAGTCTTGGCTGATCTGGATTTGAACTGGCGAAACCGCAACTCCCTTTATGCTGCCTCTACACAACAGATGCGTAGGCCTACATGTGGATGGCTGATGATTGCGTCACCTCTTCTATGAATCGATTTTCCTCTCGGAAAATTGAGTTTCATCCCTCCCAGCTTAGAAACCCCGATCTCCAGCAAAATTCGGACTGTTCCTTGGAACCACTGCGTAGTCCCTGCGTGGGACTGCGTCACCTCTTCTGGGGATTGCATCACCTCTCCTGGTGACTGCGCTGCTTCCTTTGTTGTCTCTGCTGCCTCTTTGCTATGTACTCTTGGTCCTTTGACCAATAACTGCTTCTGCCCTCACTGCTGCTGAATCACTTAGATCTTATCTTCATCCGAGCACTGCTCTGTCAGAAGAATTCGATCTCTAGATTCACACACCGTGTGTATTCTCCAACTGACCCTCTAGCCTTCCTTTATACTTTTACTATTGAGAAATCAACGACCGTGATCAAATCTTTAATCAATGGCTAATATTAAAACATAATTGACTCTCATCACTTGGAAGCTTCTGACCCACATTTAAATTAATTCACTTTAATTGATTTAATTTCCTAAGTTTTAACTTAGGCTCCATTAAAAAGAATATATTATTTGAATAACTTGCACTGCGGGTGGAATTTCTCCAAACGATTTCTGGGTCTTTGAGATCTCATGTGTTCTAGCCCCTCCACAAAATTTCGGAGCTAGAGCACATTCGATGCTACCCAAAAATCAACACTCCCTCTTAGCGAGGAATGTGTTCTAGCAATACTTCTCACCAGAAGCATCACCCTGATTCACGACACTGATCCTCTGCACTACTCATTCTCGGTCTAATGCCCCTCATCCACTACGCTGCTGCAATCTGTACTGTTGCCCATGACTATACCATTGTCACTGCTACCTTTGTATTGTAGCTCCCTCTCAAAATGCTGCATCATGCTGCCCATAGTACTTCCACTGCGAACTGCTGCACTGCAACTCAGTTGCTGAGAGTTAAGCAACTGTAAGACATCCGAAAATCTGACATAGTAGTCAGTCTGCACGCACTTCGACGCTGAAGCTTCCTCTGCTGCTAATCTGCGCTGACCCTTTGATCCTACTGTGCTGCTGCTACTCTGCACCACTGTGCATTGTGCTGCTGCTACTGCCTCTGCTCTGTGCTGCTTTAGACTTTGGCACTCTAGCTTTGCCATTGTCGCTCAATCATCCCTCGCACCAACTTACTCTCGTCATTCTGCTACTTTCATTAAGGGCTCCCGTAGCCGTATGTGATCCAATAGATTGGGCACTTCAAGGATATTGCCCCGTCATACTGTAGCTCCAGTCTACAGCGCCATATCACCCCACCTTTTAGGTGCATGAACACTCATGGCGTAGTCATCGTCACCTTCCTCATCAACTTGAGCTAGAGCAACCTTCGAGTTAGATTCTTCTTTGCCCTTCTTCTTCAGAGGGCACTGCGTGGCGAAATGTCCCATTTCCCCACATCTGAAGCATCTGACCTTCGAGAGGTCCTTTTTCTTCCTTCTCTATTGCCCTTGCTGTCCCTTTGATGCGAGAGATTCCCGTCATTTTGCTACTGTCATTAAGGGCTCCCGTAGCCGTATGTGATTCAATAGATTGGGCACTTCAAGGATCCTGCCCCGTCATACTGTAGCTCCAGTCTACAGCTCCATATCACCCCACCTTTTAGGTGCATGAGCACTCATGGCGTAGTCATTGTCACCCTCCTCATCAGCTTGAGCTAGAGCAACCTTCGAGTCAGATTATTCTTTGCCCTTCTTCTTCAGAGGGCACTGCGTGGCAAAATGTCCCATTTCCCCACATCTGAAGCATCTGACCTTCGAGAGTCCCTTTTCTTCCTGCTCTGCTGCCCTTGCTGTCCCTTTGATGTGAGAGCCGCATCTTCCTCTTCCTCCTGCTTGAATTTGATCCCTTTATCGCTGCTTCTTGCCTTGGTCCACCGTCTGATCTCTTCTTATCGAAGAGCTGCCCACATCTTCTCCCAGCTAGGAAGAGTAGCCCTACCCAAAATGCTTTGGACAAAGGTTTCCTAGTCTTCAGTGACTGCATTCAGGACAGTCCTGACCATAAAAACAACATCTGGTGTAGCCCCTATAGAAGCTAGTTGATCTCACATCCCTTGCAATTTGCTAAGGAAGGGATTGATCTCTTCTCCCTTCTGCATCTGAAACAATCTCAGCTGGTTCTCAAGCAACAGCTTCCGCTGGACAGAAGATAACTCGTATAAAGTGGTCAAGGCCTCCCACATTTCCCTTGTTATGTTCTTCTCAGCAATATGTGGGATCACATGATCATTGACTTCATCCATGATCATGCGCTTTGCTTTTGCTTGAGCCTCCTTGTGCTTCTTGAGAGGATCAGCATCAACCGGAACAACAATCGTGTTCAAGGCATGATCCTTGATGTGATGTTCATCCAAAATTACCACGATCCTGGCCTTCCAGATGACAAAGTTGGATGCTCCATCCAACCTGTCTTGATCCCTTAGTCCATTCATGGCCATCTTTGCTCAAAGAAATGTCGAACAAGTTCCTTTCTCCCTCTTTCACTGCTGCCCTAACAAAAACTAAGACCTAGATTTCTTTGGCGTCAAAAATCCTCTAAGGAACAAGCTCCCTCTGAATTTTGATTTCCTTCACGGAAATGCTTCTGCCAACAAATGTCGAAGCACTCCTCTTTGATCTCTCTTTGTTGTTGCTCAGCACTAGATCTAGATTTCTTGGCAAGAAATACTCTGAGGAACTGATTCTCTCTACTTTGCTTCTGCCCCACTAGACACTGTTCTGCACCAATGGAATCAGCGTCCCCCCAACAACTTCAAATAAAATCTACACTACACCTCCAGCCACGACAACCAGAAAAATGAGACTCAATAGCCTCTGCACTGGCCCAACAATCACTGCGCTGCCTTCTGCAGCTACAACGTCACCCTAACAGGCCGATGCAGGGTCTTTGTGAGCCTTCCCTGGTGTCTGCATCACCCTTCCTCTGCCTCTCTGGTTTAGAACTACGCTGTCTCTCGGGACAACTCCTTTCTTGCAACAAACTTCTTCAGTCCTTTCACTGATGGCTTCAGTCCTCCTTGATCTGCAATTGCTCTGATACCATGTGAAAATTTCTGAATCTAATAAACAAAACCTACTGCAATTTACTAATTTGCATTTCCTACTTGTGTTCTTCAATTAACAAGTTTATTTATAGAATTATTCAGTAAATATTAATGCAAATACATTGCAGCCTACACTAATACACAGATCAAGTACTGAAAAATAAATGAGATAATCACACAAAGGACACTTATATTTGGACTAACGTCCCCGGAAAAACCCAATGCGGGAAAACCGGTGCAATAGATCTGAGGGTTCGTATTATTAAGCAACAATTTTTTGAGTATAACTAGGGTGCCAAATTCGACTCACCCAACAGAGAAAAATCCCAGTAGAAAGATAAAATAATGAGTTTTACCTCACAATGCAAGTGCCGGATGATCCAAATCCGAACTGGCGAAACCCCAACTCCCTCTGCACTGTAGATGCGTAGGTATGGGTGGGGATGGCTGATGACTACGTCACCTCTTCTCTGAATTGATCTGCCTCTCGGAAAATTGAGTTTCAGCCCTCCCAACTCAGAAACCCCAATCTCCAGCAAAATTCAGACTGTTCCTTGGAACACCTATGCAGTCCCTGCGTGGGCCTACGTCACCCCTTCTAGGGACTGCGTCATCTCTCCTGGTGACTGCGCTACTTCCTCTGCTGCCTCTCTGCTATGTACTCTTGGTCCTCCGACCAATAACTGCTTCTGCCCCTCACTGCTGCTGAATCACTTAGATCTCATCTTTGTCCGAGCACTGCTCTGTCAGAAGAATTCGATCTCTGGATTCACTCACTGTGTGTATTCTCCAACTAACCCTCAAGCCTTCCTTTATACTTTTCCTGTTGAGAAATCAACAGCCGTGATTAAATCTTTAATCAACGGCTAAGATTAAAATAGACTTGATCCTCATCACTTAGAAGCTTCTCACCTACATTTAACATTAGGGGAATTTTGAGGTCTAAAATGGGCCTCCTAAGGAAATTATAAAATAATAGCGGAAATAATAAAATATGATTTGATTACATCATCAAATTTTAAAGGGAATAAAGGAAAAACTACTTTTTCAACTTATCTCCCAAAGTTTTTAATCAAATTTCGAGTGAGAGTACTTGTTGGATGCAAAATTTAATTCCTCATCAAAGGAGTACCTATGTTGCATACTTTCAATGGACCCTGCTACACGCAAAATGAGAAATACATGAAAAAGGTGATTGCAATCACGTTTTTTAATGTATTTATCATTTTTCGTGTAGCAGGGTCCATCACGTTTTTTCATGTATTTCTCATTTTGCGTGTAGCAGGGTCCATCGAAAGTATGCAACATGGGTACTCCTTGGATGAGAAATTAAATTTTGCATCCAACGAGTACTCCTACTCAAAATTTGAGTAAAAACTTTGGGAGAGAAGTTGAAAATACGAGTTGAAAAAGTAGTTTTATTATTTTTTAATCTTTTTACCCTTTTACTTAAAAAATGGTGAATCATCCACCATGGTTGACATCATCATCTTGAATCCTATTGGTTCTTATAAAGTTTATTTTGGTTGTACATTTTTCTTAGGAGGCCCTGTTGACCACTCTGTGTCAACAACCCCATAGCAGTACACCCCCATTTTTGCAAATGGGATTTATCATGTTCAAGGTGTTCGCGCCATTAAGATTTGATCATCAGTCGAGTTTTGTAAAAGATGTAAACCCATTTTGCATATTTATAATGTAAATGATCTTAGTAAGACCATAATGTATGTAATAACCTAGGTAAGCCTAGTATTTTGGTGGCAATTTCTATCCTAGGAGGTTTTTCGTCTCACTGATTCATCTGTGTTTCTCGACACAAATGATCGGCAAAGTTTTCCCCTCCAACCTCACCCCAAAGCTAGGGTGAAATTTGTCGACAAGATACTAAGTAAGTCCTAGTGTTTTCTATGGAGTCTTTGTAAACGTAATTTGGGAATAATCTTAGCTAATTGGCTAGATTATTTTATTACAGATTACTTGGTCTACTAGATCATATTTTGGGTCACAGAATTGGGTAGATATTTGATGGTCTATAACGAATAGATTTTTCCCCTTCATGTGTCAAATTGTAATATTTTGTGTAAAATATTTTAGTACATGGTCCCTCATAGTTAGACACCATGGCTAAAGTATTAGAGGGTTGAAAAAATAATTAATCCCCTCATGAGTCAGTTAATTAAATTTTTTGGCAAAATTAAATTTAACTTATAGGCCAAAAAATTAATTAATTTGAGGTTCTAGGAAAAAATTAATTCTCCAAATTAAAAAAAATTCATTGGTTCTAGAAATTTTAATTTTTGGAGGTCCCCAGCCAAGGGAATATTGAAAATTTCAAAAGATTTTGGACCCTTGGGCCCTGGTAGTTAAGTCAAAGTCAATTTTTTGAGCAAAAATATTATTTTTGAGTTAATTAAAAATGACTTAAATGAAAAATCCAAAATTCCTCATTTCAATGGACGAGATTAAAAAATGATTAAAACTTTTTCGACTACCGAGAGTACTTTGACGGGGATCAAGCCAGCTAGCTGCTGGAGAATAAATCTATAAATTAGAGGTCTGTGTCCATCATTTTTTGATCTGATCATTGAGTCATGCATTTTCTCTGAAAAGCTCTTGTAACTTTTGCTGAGTAATAATACACAAAGACTTTGGGGTTTCAGATTGTGGTGTTCCTTTTCAGGCTTATGTGGTAATATTGTTTCTGAACCTCTGTTGCTTTTATTTGCATTTGCTGGTTAATAGCCTTTGAGGATTGAACAATGTACAGGTATCTTGCATAGATTTCTAGGTTTTTTAGATATCATTTTGGTTTGATAGGAGTATCAGGTATCTATATTTCTTGATAATCATATGGTTGTTTTTGAATCCCTATTAATTTAAAATTCAGATCCGAGTGTGCAGAGGTTACTATCCAGGATTTGGGTGTTTGGGGAAATCCTCAGCTGGATCAACCAACTCTCAGATTGCAAAGTTTGAAGAGCCCATTGTTTCTAAATTTCTAAAAGTCATCTCACGGAACATTTTACTTGCAAGGTTTTTTTTTTTAGCTTGTGCCTCTTTAAATCTCCAGTTTATTTCTTTTAAATTGTGTAAAATGGTTTAAATCTGGCTGAGAGGGCTTCGATCTGCAATAATATTGTAGGTTTCTGAGTATCATTATTTTTTAACTCACTAGGCTTTAAGGATTTCATATTTTTGTACATGTACTGGGTTTTTGGGTTTTGTTTCTGGTTTGTGCAGGTGTGAATATGAGGGTTTCTCAAAGGAAATTCCGAGATCTGGCAAGATCTAGGCCTTGGAGGGTAAGATCTTATCTCGGAATCCATAAATTTCGCAGGAACTCTCCGCCAAGGGCATCAAATCGAGAAAGTTGCAGTTTAGGTTTTTCTCATAAAATCCCGAAATAATCATGGATAAATTTCTGAAGTTGCAGTTTAGTTTTTTTTTAATTTCTTTTTCTTTTTTTGAGCAAGAAATTTATTGATTTCTTGAAGCCCTTTATTCTTCACTGCTTCTGCGTTTTCCGCTATTCCTGTTGGGCTCCCACCTGCCTGCTTTTTTCTCAGTGTTCCACGAGGATAGCCTACATACCATGTCTCTTGTGTATTTATGTTTATGCATTGGTTACTGTTTGATGAAGAAGAACACTAATAAGCTAAGAAGAATAAGATCCTAATATAAAGAAATAGAGAAAAAAGCATTCACAAATAGTCACTAATGAAGAGAATTCACCTAATGCTAATGCCCTAGATTTCTCAACAATATATAGTGTTCTTTGGACGTCGAGTAGCCCTATTTGAGGTCGAATTATCACTTCAAGTAGGCTGACTTTTTTGACTATAGGTTGACTTGTCTTAGAGGGGGGTCTTTGACTCTATTTTGACTTAAATAAATATCTTTGACTTGATACATGATGCCTAAGAGGGTCTTCCATACATGAAAATGACTCTATTGACTTGTTGACTCAATGACAAGTCCTAGAAGCACTCAATGGGTGCTTGGCCTATAAATCAAATAACCTTGAGCATGAAACCCATGCATCAAGAATGACAATAATAAATTTATTTTCTCTTTAATATCAAATACATAAAATCATGATTAAATATGTGATTATGAAGACAGAACCTAGTTACATATTTCAACATCCATAATAGTTCAATTCTTTCTTTCAACAACTCCATTTTGCTTTGGTGTATATGGAACGATTGTCTCCCTCTTAATGCTTGCCTCTCTGCAAAAGTCATTGAATTCATTATATTCATATTCGGTTCCATTATCAGTTCTCAACATCTTGATCTTCTTTCCTGTTTGATTCTCCACCAACGATTTGAAAGAACAAAACCATTTGAACACTTCATCCTCTCTCTTCAAGAAATAAATCCATGTTTTGCGTGAGAAGTCATCCACAAAAATTGCATAGTATGAGTATCCTCCTAATGAATTTAGGGGCAAGGCACCAGAAAGGACAAAATCTATCAATTGAAGAATATCATTTGTCTTTCTTTCACTAGAAGGGAATGGTCCCTTTGTATTTGCAGAAGTTGATAAAAGCATGTTTTGACTTGGTCTTGGAGGGTCTTGGTCAAGGGTCAAAGGTCTTGGAATTTCTCAATTGAAGGTTTATAAGAAGAGAAAGAATTATGGTGGGTTTTCCTAAGTTGGAGAGGTTTTGGCCCTAGCTGATTGCCTACATCTTGTGTCCTATTGTCTCATTGTTCTTTATGTTATGGTAGTGTTTGATGATAGAGAGCACTAATTATAGTAAATGAAAGAAGAAGTAAATCAAGAAAAAGTAAAAATACATCACAAACAGTAATCAAGAAGAGAAATCACCTACAATTGATGCCCTTAGATTTCTCAACAATCTGTTTCTTTGTGATGTTTTCTTCTGCAGTGTCATTGCTTAGCGGCAGGGGGTGAAGAAAATGATAGATTATTTTAATTAATTAATTAGAACTGCAGTTGTACGGTACGAATGTGTCCTTATAAAGGTAAAAATGTAATTTTTTAAACTGTCAATTTGTACAATTTCAAATTGAGTTGTATATGGCTTGATGTTTGTCGGATTGCAAGTTAATCTACACAAACACAGTAAAGAAAATACAGACACAATACCTGATATACAATACAGACTGAAATCTATCCCACACTCGTTAGATTTGTGGCCATGATTGCACTTTAATTCAGTTATTGCGAGGAATATTGTAGTAGATTGAACAAAGATGTGGAGGGTTAGACGACTATAGCGACAACATAGGGTCGTGCGGGATATGGTGGCGACATAGACTAGGTTGAATGGGACCGGTAGTTGGCAATGATGGCTGGAAAATTGGTGCTTACAAAAGTTGTCTACGGATTGAAAACAACAGACAACGAGCGTAAGGTGAGACAGTGGGGACAGTGACAACAAACGACGGGGTATGGAAAGACGATTGCATACTGCAGTGGACGGCTAAAGGTTTTTTTATTAGTTTTTTATCATTTTTTTAATCTTGTATATATATATATATATATATATATATATATATATTCCTATAATATTTTTCTTTTATATAGATATATATGTGATTCTTTTTTAATTGCCAAAGGCCTGATGACAGAATGGAGAACCTCCAAAAACTTGTGTGGCTAAAAGCCTTAATCGAACAACAATGAACTTGATGAAGGGTTGATGGCCAAAGGCCGAATTAGATTGGCTATGATACCAATGTAACAAACAAAGTTTGTTTACACATGTCAAATAGTCCATGATATTTGGAATGCAATAAAAAAATCCATTTTATGAACAAAGAATAAATTGTATAAATGTTTGAATGAAGAAGATATATATGAAGAATATGGTTGGTTACAAATGAGGGCTCTGCTTATATACTAGGCAAGGTGCCCCTTCACAAATAGTCATGTCCTTTGGGACATGTCCTTTAAATAACTAATTATTATTTAATTAATCACTATTATGATTATTATTATTTATATTATTTTTATATATTATATTCATAACAATGGATAGGCCAGATATGCTGTTAGAACCGCCATGCAAAGACTGCTAAAAAATTAAAATATAAATGTCTAGGATGTCAATGAAAACACCCTCAGTAGACTCCAGTTTTTATTGGGGAGTTTGAATATGTAACCGGCTCTGACATGCGCCCACGGCCAAAAATATAAATGTCTCACACCCATGAAACCATATTCATTGCATTCATCTTTCAGCAAGGAATCCAAATCTGCAATCAGAATTGAAATGCAAGTACTGCTAAAAAATAGAAAATGCTCACATATCGCTCAAAAGTAACTCATTGGGCTCAAAATCTTGCAAGGATTCCAAATATAACATTATCTTTGACATGTGAGTTTACAAACTAAGCCTACTAAAAATAGAAAGTATCATGCATGTCACCTGGAGAAGTCTCATTGGAATTATGAGTTCATAAGGACTCTAAATATGTAACCCATACTACATGCAAGCCCCTAAACTCTGTCTCCTGAAACGTCGAACTGCCTAAAATAGCAACTCTCTCCAATCTGAGAAAAAATTGTGCAAAACTGTGTCTAAATAACTGTAACATCCCTGATTCATCACTGCAACCAATCTCCCTGGGAACCAGCCCCCTGCCCAAACAAAACTGTATCTACATGTCTCTGAAACTCCAACCCAATTAAGTGTGTTGGTCATTAACCCTCTAAATTTGCACTAGTGCAAATTTAGAGGTTAATACATCATTGACTGAAGTTTCTATACGGGTTGAAAAATGGTCTTCATCTATATTAAGGGAATATGATTAAAATGCACAGTAAGTTTCTGCCTCGGAGTAAAACAATTCCCATACTTTCTGAGAAAAGACTCAAACATTGAGTCAATTTAAAACATAAACAATTACTGAAATTAGGTATTATCATTCTGTCACAGGCAAAATGGTGAATTTCTTGAAAAATATTTATTCAATAAATACAACAAAACTCACCAAGCGAATAGCTTCATCAATGACATTTTTATATCCTCTCTTAAAACGGTGATGCTTCCCCCCTATGAAAATAAAAGTAATATTTAGTTAAAATCTGGCAAACTCTAACCATACTTCTAACAACCACTAAAATAAGGTGAATGTTCCTGAATTTTACCTAAACTTATTTTCTATTAAAGTAGTCAACCCAACTGACCATTAAGATAAAGAGAATGTTTATGAACTTACCTAGCTTATTTTCTATGAAGGCAGTCAACCCATCTGATGTTACACTGTCGGTCACAATTGTTGTCCCTGGATGCTGTTTAAACCATTGATAAGAGCAAACAAGGAAAATATAGTGTTATCTCAATTTTATTTATATTATTAATATACCATGATAAACCCTATCAGCATTCATTCATTCAGATCTCCTTAGAAGTAACGTAGAATAAATCTTACTTCTTCTAGAACAATGGCTGACATCAGAGCAATCAAACGGTTGCGATTATACTCACGACCAGTTGAATCAACAGCAGCAGACCTGCCCTAGCACATAACAGCTTCATCTATGAGTGAAAGAGTGTAGCTTTTCCAAGGTAGTATGCAGGTCACCTATTCTTGGTAGTTTGAGAATTTATTGGGACTGAATTCATTACCGATCAACATCAGTATCAAATATGATTCCTAAATCAGCCTTATGATCACGAACAGCTTTGGTGATTGCTGCCATTGCTGATTTATCCTCTGGATTTGGGATATGATTAGGAAACATGCCTGCAATATTGAGATAATATATCCAGGAAAAACTCTTTTCAGACTGGGAGTAGTAATTTATAACTAACAAGAATCGAACAAAACAATAAATGCAATGTAAAATTTAAATCTGTCCACAAATTTGAGGAGGAGAAAATTAAGAAAAAAGCACTAAAAAGATTCAATGCAATAGCGAAGTTGCAGAGAACTGGTTGACAAATATAAACATAAACACTGATAGAGATGTTCTTTCGAAAATTTTGACAATATTTTTTTTCTTTAGATATTATTTCACATGCAGAACAAAACTCTTCAATATAGGGTTTGCTGGTTAAAATGAGAGTGGGTTTATGGATACCCAACTCGAATACACTAATAAGTGGGCTTATAGATACCCAATGCTATATATGATTGGTTGTGTGCAAATTATGAAGGTGAGTTTAAACTTTATGGATACCCAACTCAATATTGAATTTTCGTAGGTCTTTTAAAGTGATAATTACTTCTAATGATTTAATCATTTTTCATATTATCATTCATCATTACGCAATTACAGAGAAGACATCAACAGTAGGACAAAGATGACGGTAGAATCATAAATAGACAGCCAATGAAGAGACAAGATTTTTATCCCGGGAAAACCCACTTGGGGAAAAAACACAGCAACCTTTATTCAATTCAACAAGAGATACATCTAGTCTTTACAGTCTAAAACAAGGTCAAACTGACCATAGACAATCCTGTTCAAAGTTCAAACAGAGATAAGTATTCTCACAAATTAGGTCTGCCCAGAAAAGATTCATTCTGTCCAGATTCGGTCTGCCAGAGAAGGTCTGCCCATAATCTTTCGATCTGCCCAGAAGAAATTGTCTACCCATGAAGTTGACTTTCTATCTTCCTTTTTCCTTTTCTTGAACACAAGAGTAAGAGTGGTCTGAATTACTTGAGGAGAAGATGATCTGAACGCCTTTTAGGGGGGTGTTGAAGCCTTTATTTATATTCTTCTAGGAGGCCGAATGGGTGCCTCAATAGCTGGGCCGACTTAAACAATTTGAGGACCAACTTGATATTTTGGAGCCAAGAATTCAAATTTAGAAATTTAAAATTCCCTCTCTTTTGAAGGTGACATGAAGAAGAACATGTCTTACATATATTTGAGAGGCTCAAACATGTAATTATGGAGACCGACCATAGCTACAAAATTCAACACTCAATACATAGCCAACTGTAACCAGGAAAAAGATTACACTCTGGTTCAATATCCTCCCTTAACTTGATCAACAGGCTTCAGAGAGAAGGCTTACATCAGAAGATACATCCCTCCCAAAAGCTGAATAAGAGCTGAAGACCGTTATTATGGGCAACCAATCAGGGAGAAGGACAAGAATTGTACGAATGCACAGTTGCAAAATACAACGACATCAAGTTCTCAAACAACATTGCAAATGTCACCATGACCAATAATTAATCCAACCACAAGAAACCCGAGTAGTTGGCAATAATTCAAGGTTATTCCTTCGAGCTTCTTCTCCAAAAATCTATAAGAAGAGATGCTGCCATGCTAAGAGGACTTCAATGCACATTTTGTTGAAAATGTAACTAGTTTTGGTCTTCATAATTGTTGTACTAATTTCAATATGTATCCTATGTAACAGACAAAAGAAGAAAGGAAAAAGTTATTTTCATTAAAACATGGGTTTCATGCTCCTTATTGATGGCCTTCTAGGTAAAAGCATGTTCTTCGTGCTTCTAGGGTTTGTTAAGTCTTAGGATTTATTGTCATGAGTCAAAGAAGTCAACATCATGTTTATAAGACCCTTTCGGGCAAAATGCAATTGTAAAAAGAATTATTTTTTCGTCTAGAAAGTCCTGGAAACACCAAAAGTACAAGTCGGCCTAAAGGAGGAAATTCGACCCCTTGAGAAGGCTATATAAAGAAGCAGTTCGACCTCATTTAGCACTCACTCACTCCCAAGTTCGATATCAAGAAGGAATTCACGATTACAAGAATTCGGGTGCGATTATAGGAATTCGCGTTTGCTGGAATTAGGGTATGATTGCAGGAATTCACGATTACAGAAATTCGAGTATGATTGCAAGACTTCGCCATTATGGGAATTCGCGATTACAGGAATTCACAATTACAGGAATTTGGGTATGATCGCAAGAATTCGGGTATGATTGCAAGAATTCACAATTACAGGAATTCACGTATAATTGTAGGAGATCGAAAGTTGCAGGTTGAAGTTGATTGATGCAGAATCGGGGAAAGACTTGTTGGAGGGATGACTTCGTACTTGGAGAAGGACTTTGTCTAAGGTTTGGGTGTTTGTGTCTCAATTGAAGCAGATTCTATAAGAAGAGGAGTTTTTGGGTTTTCCCCTTGGAGGGGTTTTGCCCTGGCTTGGAGCCTAATTTCTATGTCCACTGTCTTTATTTTGCTCTTAACATTTGTTTTATGAAGAAGATCTCATAAAGAAACACATGAAGAATAATAAAGTTCACAAGCAGGTATTAAGGTTAAGGAAAATTGAATTAATAAGCTGCCACACTTTGCATTCTTTCAACACATTTGAATTCCTCCAATCTTAATGGTTGGGGTGCCAATGTCATTGAGATGTTGATGGTAAATAATTTTGCTATTGTTGAACATAAGGTGCAGGATATTATTCATGTTCAACAACAATAGAATCATTGGAGGTTCCTACCCCTCTTTCAGGAGGGGTACCCCAAAATTTTAACCATGCCATTTGTAAGCCAAAAATTGTGCAATTTATATCCCTGTAAAGCCATGTGGGATTAAGTGTAAACACGTATCCTAGTTCCTACTGGGTGGAAAGTCACAACCAGTCTTCTTAGTTTCATCTTCATGGTGCTTGGCTTTATGGCTTTGGGAATCTGCCCCTTGGTGGGCAGTATCTCCTTGCCTTGATGGACATTCTTATGTCGCAGGTTGGTACATGGGCATCATGCAAGTGGATCTATTAGGACACATGACTTAAAGGTACACTTCTTTATCAGCCCTGTAAAGGTGAACGCACTATGTTAGGGTGGAAACATCGATCTTATTCTTATACTAGCACACCTATATTTTGTTCCTTACATGGACCATCTCTTTTATATATACACCTCTTTGGCCATGACCATGGTTCTTCTTGGCAGTCTCACAATTCACGATGCATTTTTGCTCCCTAAGGCAACGTCCCACATCCTCCAAAGTGGAAAGAAGGTCCATTGCACCCTTTAAATCATATTCATGACAAATCACCTCCAAGTTGAAGCACTCAAAAGTCAAAATGGCCTCCTAAAAGTGCCACTTCAAGCATTTTTTATCCACTTTCGAGGGGCTTACTTCTCTTGGGGCAACCCTGAGTGGTTAAAGGAGCAACATGGCATATCTCACGGGCAAGCAAAGTATCACTTCAATTCAAAGTCACTCCAATGGACCAAGTAAAACCCATAAGCAAGAAAGTGAAGTCTTAAAACATCAATACTAGCAAAGTTTGGACCAAATCAAGTGAGTTTCCCTTCTCCTTACTATTGGAGGTCAAAGAGGTAAAAATTCAAGGAATGTTGAGCAAAAGGACGAAGTCGTTGGACCTCCCAAGCATTACTAATTTTATTCCAAGCAACTTCAAGCCATTTCCTCGGGAAATGTTAGCCTTTGAGGCCAAATCAACCCCTCTCTAAGCCAAAGCGAGACTCTTCTAAATGAGACATCACCTCTTTTTGAGGGTTTGATGCAATGTAAAGTCAAATTAATGTAATGACTTAGTCTCCAAGCTTTTTGGATGACAAGTCAAACTTTTTTAAAGGTTTATTTGACATTTTCTAAGGAGAAAAAGGGGGAGAAATGTTGAGAGCCTCATCTATAAATATAGAGCTCCTCCTTCCAAATTGTTGTGAATTATTGCGATCATTTTTGCCATAATGTAATTATTTTCATGAAGCTTTGGTGTTGACTTTGGAGTTTCTCTTTCTTGGCTATTCTAAGTATTTTCAAAGAGAAATTTGTGATTAATTCTAGAATACTACAAGTACATTAGGATCGAATCATTTGAAGGGCAACTTTGTCACTTGGAGGGAGATGTCTAGGGTTTATCTCTCACTTCTCCTTTGTTGGTGTGTAGTAAGGATTAAAACTCCTTGTTGGACCATACCATAAGGTTCCTCAACAAAGGTTTGATTTTAATTTATTCCATAGTTGATCTTATGTTTGAAGGCTTTCCCCTTGAGAGGGATCTCTTCTAGTAGGGCTTGATTTCATAACTTGTCTTGATTAGACAAAGAGGTAATTTTAACTTAGAGGGTTCTACCTCTTTGCCCTAATCCACAAGCATTGGATAACCAACTTAAGAGCGACATTCATCTTAAACCAAGTAGCCCTAGCAGAGATAAGGCACTTAATCCCTAATCCATTAATCAACCATTTTTACAAAAATCTCGTCTTTTCCTTTATTTATTTATAATTTTATATTATGGAAAAATCCTAAAATTACAAAAAAATAGAAAAGTAGAAAATCTAAACATCAAAAAACAAATTAGATCATTTAATATCTTTCATTTATTATCTAGTAAAAAGTTGATGGATTGCATTTTCCAAACTAAACAACTTTCCTAGGATTTGTGCCATATTGATGATCTAGAAGCCCAAGCAAAATGACCCTCTTGTTTTATTCTCTAAAGGTTTATCTAACATCAATTTGAGGGTTTTGAAGTTGTCTTCACAATTCTGAATTTTATATACAGCAATATCTTCAAAGATTGGTAAGGTTCCTCGCCTAGGGTTTCATGAAAGAGGTTATTTCTGCCCCCTATAGCCCTAGTTATAATTCTGAAGTGTTTTCATTGCATATTACCAATATTTACAAGTATTTAAAGCTGTCCCAACTGCTGTGACTTGTTAATTACTTACATCTTTATCATTGTTGGGCTGCATTTTCACTCATATTTCATCCTTCAAGGTCAAACACCCAAGGATCCACCATCCCAATTTATTTCCACACTTCCGTGTTGCTTCAAAGACACTCCAAATATGGTATTTCTATGTTCCTGATTATTTTGAAGATCTGAAGGTGTAGGACAGCAGCAAGCTTGTCCAAATCACATTACAAATCAAGGGAAATTCATCTCACTTGGTATTTGTACCTTTTCCTCACTCACAAGTATCAAAGGTAACCAATTATTGAGTATTTTGAGTGAGTTTTGTTTGCTGATTTGTATTTTCTACAACGGTATATCATACTTTAGACTTAGCATTTCATTTCATTTTACTCCTAACCTTCATCATATGTAGCGTTTCTAGTTGTTGGTCTCTTAAGATTGTTGGTGAAGTCTATGTAGATTAAGATACACCCAATGGCATTGTGGGAGTTGGTCCAAGGCCCTTAAGTGAGAGGAGATTGTGTTGAGCTAACATTGGGTGCACTCCTATGTTCTTACTACTTAGCACCATGACTGGACCTTAACGAGGCTACTAATTTGAGTGGTAACAAAGGTCACTGACACAAGTATTTGCATATCATCAATTGATGGTTCACAATTTTGGATCCTGCGCATGTTAGTGGATGAAAGATCAAAATGACTTGCATATCGCAATAAAATCTCATATCCAAGGCCTATTCTCACCAATCACATTACAACCCCAATAGAAGTAACAATCACATATCCATACATATAAATTCCACTACTAATGTATCTCATCCAAAGAAGCAAATTGGACCCGATGGCTCAATTACACTGCTCAAAATCATGGGGTGATGGTTAATGTGTATCCACTAGAGAATTAAAACAACAGGAAGGAAGGCCCTATGATACAAGTTGAATATCCTCTTGACACTTGACTTTTCTCTCCCATATTTCACTAATATCAAGAGGGGAAATCTTCAATGTGCCCACTAGTTCAAAAGCAAGTGCACAAATAGGAGAAAGAGCAAATATTTGCAATGACTTAATGCAATCCTCGAACAAACCCTTAGTATGACTTAATTCACTTATCATACTAGGTCCTAGTTAAGGTGCCAGAAGTCTTGAATGCACTTTTCCTTCTCTACCAACTGATTACGAAGCTTCAAAAAAGGTCATGGGGCTTAGGAGGACTTGATGGTAGTATGGAGTTGAAGAGTAAATCTTGTAACGAGATAATTTTAATTGATAAGACTTGACATGCCCACATGTATGGGTAACCCTAGGAGAAATTTTTTCTCCTATAATGCAATTTGCCAACCTATTACCCACGACCAGTGGGCGACCCCATAGGAGAAATTTTCTCTTAATCTTGTCTTCAACCGACAACCAACAGCCCCTCGCCAACCACCTGATAGGTTTGATGTTCTACTTTTCTCTGCCACCTAAGCCAATTCTTATGCACTCTCGCTCATCTGTCATGATCGTATGTTTGAAGGTGGGCCATCCAATTCCAAAGGTACGATTTTTCATTATTTAATTGGGTATTTATGCTTGGTTTTCTTGGGCAAACATGGGCATGGATTACTGGGAGACTAAAAAGAAGGAAGGGCTTTGACTGTATTCTTTTTCCCTTACATCAACTGAGGGGTTAATCCTTAATCCTAGTCCTGTGGGATCTCCTTTATTGGCTATTAGCTTTAGGAGTGGCACTACATGGGAAACTCTGGTTTTGGTTGCGTGGTCCTGCTTCCCGATACCATATATCTCACTTCCCTCCGCTCATTACAAGCCCTTTTCACATTTTCCCTGTCTGGGTCCACAACGTGTTAGCCTCCCCTTCCCCTTGCCCACACCTTGGGTCGGGCCTGAAATGATGCCCTAGAGGTTGATGCAGCTAAAAAAAGAAGATAAAAGCATAATATGGCCAAATACAATAGAAAATGTACCACAAAATGCAAAAGATGGTCGAGACAATAATATTTAGCACATGGACAAAAGCCAAACATGAGTTCTACCCCTTATCATTTTAGCCATCACCCTGGTTCCTAGGGTCCCTATGAGTGCCCCTTGCATCATTAAGGAACCCATGAATATCCCAACCCTTGGTGGGCGATGAACTACCCCACTTTAAGGGGGTAAT